>JADFUC010001455.1:0-600000 GCA_019722365.1 Lithospermum erythrorhizon | reverse complement strand
CCCATCTGCGTGATCTAAGTCAAAGTACAAGCAGAAGATTTATATAGGTGGAGACATAATGTAAGTTGCAGATATGCTAGGATGAATCCGTTTGCTAGAGCATCATGTGAGATGTCATGGGAGGCGTACATGAATAAACCCAATTTGTTGAGCACGCCAAAATGTCGGCCTGATAAATGTGAGATATTACTGAGGACCACTTGCCAAATTGCGAAACAACGACGGATCCTCAAATGGTGTGTCTGAAGTGCCACTTAAATTGGATTTAGTATAAATAGGTGTAGAAGTCGGATTACATGAGGCCATGCCCGCACATGCAATGATAGCCTCAACATATTTCTTTTGAGATAAAAAGAGACCACCTTTGTGATGAGTAACAACAATTCCTAAAAAATAACTGAGACAACCGAGATCGGTCATTGCAAATTCGGCATTTAAGGAAGACATAATAGACCTGCGAAGAGACTCAGAGGAGGTAGTCAGAATGATGTCATCAACATATAAGAGAAGATAAGCCGTGTCGGTGCCATGTTGATAGATAAATAAAGAGTGATCAGATTTACTGTGGACAAATCCAAGGGTAGAGACATAATCTTCAAACCGTTGATACCAGGCCCTCGGGGCTTGTTTAAGACCATATAAAGATTTCAGACTTCTAGAAACATAATCACAGATTGGGCCCAGGGATCCAGCCGGCAAGTGATACATATACAATGTTTCATGTAGTCACCATAGAGGAAAGCATTACTTAACATCCTGGTGATGAATAGACCCGGGACTTAGAGAGCCCGAGACAGCAGCATGCGGATAGTAGCCGGTTTAACAAATGAACTTGGGTTTTCCCATAATCAATACTAACACATAGGTCAGCCACTGCTTTGGAACTTAAATCGGTACGGTGGAGTAGCGTTTGATATTAATTACTCATCGTTAAATCGTTAGTATGACTGACTTACCCGTTTGAAACTTAAAATCGCCTTAATCCTCTATTAGTTTTATTGATTTTGTTTGAATACAAATTTTGATTCATATTAGGGGGATATTGGATATAAAGAGAATATTAGGCGTTTGAATCAAAAAGTGGATGAAGTAATATTTTACTGATTTTATGAACAATCATTTAATTGCATAACGATTTTGCAGGTTGCTGTATTCTAATTCAAAGAGAAATCGACACTGATTGGTAGGGCAATTGATGCTCAAGACACTGAAAGAGTTCTTCAGTTCTTGAAGCATGACCCGGTAAATGGAGATGGATAATTAAACTTCAGAATGTATCGAATAATATATTTTGTTCTTCATATAATGGAACCACAAAATTTGTAGGTTGTGGATGCTGTTTATGATTCCAAGAGTGAGGTGATAGGACCTGGTTTTTTCCGGTTCAAGGCAGAAATAGGTTACATCCTGCCTTTTCATTTCCGCCTGCAATTTCTGTATCAGGATAGCTTAATGTTGTGAGCCAATTGTCTTTCTGGAACCTGATTGAATTTCCATATGGCAGACTTCAATGGAGTGGTTCTGGTGCAAAATCACTTAAGCAGAACAGGGCGTGAAGATTGGGCTAAACAGGTACAACCCCCAGTTTGGGTGATTTAACAATGTATAGCATGGCTTGTTACATCACCCCAGTTTAAGGGGAACACGATCAACGGGGATCGGTTGTACACCCTTTACAACGGTCAACTGACCATTAAGAGAAGCCCGCACATGCTGGCGGGCGACAAACAAATCGTGCATTTTATGTAAATTCACTTCAATTAACTAATCCGCTCTCCATCAAAGAGAACTAAAGGCCAGCAGGAGACATTAAAGAGGCGGAGACGGATTTGAGGTTCAGAGTTCAGCAGTAGCTGCATTGCAAGTTCACTCAGAAGAAGATGTAGTTTCACTATTTATTTTCTTCTTTTCCGTTTTGATTTTTGTAATTTAATACAATTTATTAAGGAAAAGTAAAAATAATCGAAATATGCGTTGAAAATGTAGAATGTGATTTATTGAAAATATTATTGGTTGGTTGAGAAGTTCGATATAAAAGTAATTCGAAAGTATATTGAAAATATAAAATTGCGATTTATTATCTTTTAAAATAATATTATTTTAAAAAAAAAAATATGCTAGGATGACAATTAAGAAAAATTGAAGGGAGTAACATTATATATATATACAATATTATATGTAGGTTGAAAGAAATATCGCTCATGCTTGTTTACTTTGCACTCACATTTGATCACGCATCTTTAGATTTTGACCTTTTTGGTATTTCCGGTAACTTTAATTAATTCATTAACCCCGACAACATTGTGATTGTTACTTGACATTTTCTACGGATATTTTTATCATTTTACACTTATTATTTTTCAATTTGTTTTTTAAGTTTTTGGTGAAAAACATCCTACATATGACATCACAATCATGAATAATATTCTATAATCACTAACCATAATGTTTTTATCACAAATACTATAAATTTCAATTAAATTGTTCCAATAATAACAATAATAATAGCTATAAAAGATACTTCCATTGATCAATTGCTTGAGTTTTCTTTATACTAAAATTGGACCATTGTAATTATAAGAATTCTAATCGAATTAGAAAGCTTATCATTACGAATAATATCATGTGACCATGTTTTGTTTATACTAAATTAGGCCACTTGTCATAACAAGGATTAGCAGAATTAGAAATCTTGTAGTTCTAGTAATGTTAAATTTGATCGGTAATAATATTTAGGTGATCACTAAGTTAACGTGGTTAATCAATTACATGAATTAGTTCCACGAAGACATATTTTTCACATGATAATTCAATTTTTCATTTAATAACTTAACAGGAGCAATGCCAAACGAACATTTAGTACTATGTCGACTACATAATAGGAAAGTCACATATGCCTTGTGCCAAAGTTACATAGTAAATTCTAAGACCATTTGTTGTTCACAATAAACTTATTATACCTCAATTCAAGGCATAAGTAAGATGTCTCAGGAAGGCGCTCAGCGTCTGCGTGTAGGTAAACTTTCGTTGTTTTTTCTTGTTCTCCTTCGTTTTGGCGATGGCTTGGTTCTCTATCTCTTGTTCTCCTGGGCTGCTCTGTTTGTAATCCAAAACCATCCCTACTTAAGCATACGAGAATGGAAACAGTGAACTTACAACTTCTTGCAGGCGAACCAAATGAGCGAGAAGTTTTTGAATAAAATTTGATTGGGCTGGGGCAAGGAGGTTGGGGAATTAGGGGTTTTTTAGTTTCAATTATGGCTTATCTTTCGGTATTGGGCACGATAAAATAAAATAAAAATTGAAATTCAAAAACCCCATAATTAAATTGAAAATGATAATCCAAAATTGAAGAAAATTAATGTTAATTAAACAAATATCAATTTAAAAAAAAACAAATTAAAAACATTAACATATTAAAGATGAACAATATTTTGAGAAAAAATAGGAGTAAACCGTTTGAAAGTTTTTGATTAAAAGAAACCTTCTATAGGATTAAAAGAAATGAAACATTTGAAAATTTTATATTTTTGAATTTATAAAAACGAAACGTTAATGTAATTTCGAAATTAATTTGTTTCCAAAAAGGTAATTTTCACTAATTTTTTCAACTATATATTTAAATAAAAGAATACTATAACTAAATCTAATGATTTAATATAATTATATATTTACATTATTGTCTAATTTATATGATTTTATTAATTTTTTCTTAGATAATATCTACCTTATTAAGAGATAATTAATTGTAGATATTGTTGTGTATCATTTTAGATTGAGTATATTAGAATTTGTAGATATATATTATACTAGATATAAGTTTCCTTATATAAGAATCTATTTTTTTTTATCAATATACAAATCACACTTCATAAGTGTTAGATCATTACAATTGTCTATTAATTTTTGTTTAAATTTAACTTTTAGATTTTTTTTTTCAAATAATACTAATTATGTAAACATTTTATTTAAAAGTTCAAAAAAATTATTTCAAACATTTTAAACTATATAACATTGATTTCAAAATATTTTCTTTTATTTTTAATTTAGTCAATGAAGTTCAATATTTATATTTATTTCAATATTATGTTTATACAAATATCTTTTAGTATATAATTCTAATTTTTTACTCCACATCTGAGGTAGTGTCTCCAATCTTAGAAAGTGCGAAGACTATAGTTGCTAATTCAGATCATGCGTAGGGTAGTTCTTTCATTGAGTTTCGACTATGTCGAAAGCATCACCTTGATTACCTTCCCACGTCGCGTCGCGCGCAGCAAACGAAGAGATTCATCATTTGTACACCACGTACTCTCCTGCCGGTGAGGCGCCGCTGAGCGGTAATTAACCTCTTTCAAACTCGAAAACTCTTCTCGCGTTGGCGCATCCCCGAACAAAGCGGAACCCTGCAGTTGGAGCAGTCGTTGGTGTTGCGGAAAATCTTTTATGAACCTCCACATGGTAGCGGTAACCCAGCTTCTCCCACGTGCAGCAGTGGGTTGTTCAGGTTCGTCAACTGCCTTTTGGAGTCACACGATACCATACGGAAATCACATGTCCCAAAATGTACCTTCTCGACTAGAATTCACACTTAGAAAGTTTGCATACAAGCTGGCTCCTTCTTAAAGTCTCAACCTAACCTCAAATGTTTCTCATGTTCCGGCCGCGCAGGTAAGTGAGAATGTCATCCATGAACACGCACCACAAACTTACCGAGGAAGTCCCGGAACACTCTGATTCATCAAGTCCGCGAAACGGCTGGCTGGAGCATTCGTCCAACCCCAAGCGGCGTCACTACCGTTCATAATGTCCTACCCAGCGTTCGGCTTGCCGACTTTGGAATATCCTCTACTCTTATCCTCGGTGATGGTAGCAGATCTGAATCGATCTTAGAAAACACGCCCGCACCCTCTTTGGTCAAACCGATCATCGATTCTTGGCGGAAGGGATACGATTCTTGATAGTCACTTTATTGACTGTTTGTAGTCAACACATTCTCATTGTCCGTCATGCTTTTCCGGCTTAAACACGGCGCTTTGAGGAGGAGCCTAGGGCCAGATAGACTTTTCTCTAACGCTCTTGTAGTTGTGCCTTCAATTCTTTCAACTCCAGCTGGAGCCATTCTATACTCCGGTGCCATTGATATACGGGCGGAAGTTCTTGCACGAGCCGGACTTTTGCTCTGCAGCTTGCATTTGCTAAGTGCCTCTTGAAATTTACATATATGTCTTTATTATTCTTGTCAACATTTGGTAACAATTCATGTAATGCACTCTCTAGTCCCTGCAAAAAACAAGGACATTACCTTTAAAATAATTGAATAAAAAAGATGACTGCCTACCTAAAATATCATAGTTCATATACATACCTTCTGTCTATCACTCATAATGACATAGTCTTCTTCATCAACGATGCCTAAGTCTTCTTTCAATGTTTGAATAAACTACTTTCATGTTTCCTTGTTTTCTTTCTCAACTACTGCCCAACATAAAGACCACCAATCATTATTTGAATCAAGAGCAACTGTAGTGATAATTTGTTACTTATGTACACCCTTGGTATGGAAGCAATCGTCAGCTTCCTACAAGCTTGATTTAAATCAAATCAATCAGAGGCCTCAAGCTTCACTATACGCTCTGAATATTCCAACATTAACATCACCATCCTCGTCATATTAGAAATAAACACGGTAAAACTTTGGATGTGGCCTCTTTAACTTTCTTGATGAAATCTAGTGAATCATTGTAATCACCTTACAACCTTAAACTATACTATACAAACTCTCTAACTTTGATTACTCGGTGCTTAGAGCAAAGCCATATTTAAGTATCAATTTGCAAAGTCTTAATACACTAATTAGAGATATCCGGGGTAAAGGAGTCTAAACAATGCTTCCTGATACTTTTGCCAACCAAGTACTCTTAACCATCCTCCTTTTCTTTGTAGACAAACAGTTTTTATGCTTCCTAGAGATGGTCTTAATCATCAAATCAATGTCATTCAACTTTTTATCCCTAGATAGCCAAACTTGCCAGTCACATAGATGCCCACGGCCCTTAACCTATGACTGCAAATTCTGGTGAGCGGATGTCTTTTCTCCTGTCGGAGTACCATTTCATCACCTCTTTAAAGCGCTCCAAAGCTGGAAAAAAATAAACACGAAAACAACCTAAGATTCAAAGTCTTTCATTGAAATGGACATACCCTGTTTTCTTTCTAGTGATCGACTTAGTACATCCCCATGGTGCCGTTCTTATAAAGTTGAGTCGCGTATCAAAATCAGGACATGTAGTACTATACTTTGAGGACAATATCGAGGAATCGAGATTCCGCCGCTCATCAATGACCATGAGGAATTTCCTCTGGTTTGATTGAAGGCCATGTACAGTATATTGGCACATATACCTCTTTTTCTTATTCACTTTTGTTTGACGCCGCTCGGCTCTACCGTGAATATGGTTTAAGCATGTTGACATTTGAGGCCCACTACTTTAATATTAACTACGGTTTGGTTCGGTCCCTTAGTTGGCTCAACTACATTATCACTATACGTCCTTTATCGCACCGACATACCTCAGTATGACCATTATGCTCAGGCACCACAAATACCTCCTCAATATTCTCTAAAAATATGGCGGACAAGCTAGGTTGAGATCAGGTAGATCTCCGTCCCTTCAAACCAAATAAATGCTCCTTGCATATAATACATGCTACAGATTTAAGTCTTCATCCTCACATTATCCTTACTATAACTCTCTCTTGCTCCTTTATATTCAAAGTCATTATCCTCTTCCTAAATTCTACATCATCCTCTTTATAAATTCTCATTACCACTTATTCTTTCACATCGTCTCTTTGTCATTGATTCTCATTTACCAAAGCGCGTCATTGTTATCACCTAAATTAAGTGGTATGGCTGTCAACATAGCATGTTTACTAGCATTAGCATTAATCAATTCAATTGAGGCCGACTAACACTTATACTACTACCTCCACCATTATCAACAACCTATAGCAACTCAGTATTACTAGACCCAATAAAGTAAACATTAATAAACTTGTGCTTTATACATTGGCCAACAAGCGGCAACATTATCGAGGAATACTTAAGACCTAATCCTAGTATGACCCTTGACTTGAGGATCTTGGTGTTTATGCCTCGAATTCGCGTGCTCGAAGACCTAATCCTAAAATCCACTTGAAAACCTTCGGGATAGGGACTGAAATTAAGGATTCAGGCCATCGTATTTATTGATCAAAAAGATATAAAGAGGTGTTTGCATTTAATCCCGAGGACATACTAGGGTGGTTGCTGATATTGCTTACACCGGTGCATGTGGATCTCACCCATAGGCAATAAAAAACGGAAAAAGAAACTTCTGCGAAGAAGAACAGTATCCAGAAGAAATAGAAAGTTGATAAGAGTAGACTTGCGTCCAAAGGTACAATTTCAATGGATTGTGAATGTGGTAATGGTAAAGTCTAATGAAAAATGGAGATGTGCATAAAACACCACGACCTAAGCAAATCTTGCCCCAGACTACTTTCATTGCCTTGCACAGGAAGATTGGTGGATAAGTCTTGGGTATAGAAGTGCCGACTTTTTGAATCTTCGCGAGGGTATCATCAAATACTCTTGGAAGCTTGATCAAGAAAAATACTTTCCATCACGGATTATGCAGTTATATTGTTGGGCTATAGTGTCCTTAGTTAAAATACGAGGGACAACCTATCAAAAGGATGAGCAGATTACATCTTCTCGGATCAAATAGAAACATGAAAATTTCGTGGATGACATGTTGGTTAAAACATGGCTTGAGGGAGGAGCTTCAAATTTAGAGAGACTTCTGGTGAGATTAAAGAAAAAGTCGGAGTTAAAACGACCTAGAAATGCTGGATTTAGAGGTAACTTTGGGAAAATTCTTGAGTTTCGTGATAAGTAAGGCCTTGGGTATTGAACCTAATCTTAGATTGATGCATTGTCTGGATAGAGAAAGCTCAAGTCCACAAAAATGCCACCGAGGATTATGAGGAGGCTATCTCGTGGCACTAAATAGATTCATATTTCGATCAGGGGATATGAATCTACCCTTTTTCCGAAAGCTGAGACAAGCTTCACAAGAGGAGTTCACGTGGGATGAAGAATGTTCCAAAGCCTTTGAAGAATTAAAAGCATACTTGGGGTCACCAAAAATATTGACCCGACCGAAGGAAAAAGAGTAACTTTAGTTGTATTTAAACACGAGGAGGCGGTGAGCAGTGTGCTTATAAGAGAAGGAAGGTTCAAAGCCCATATACCGTGTAAACCCGCATTACTCCGCGGACAGGAAAATTACCCCCTCTTGACAAATTTGTGTTGGCCTTGATCAACATTAGGAAGCTCAAAGCCTACTTCGAAAATCACCCATGCTTGTGGTCACGAGCAATCCTTGAAGAGGATCTTGTCCAATCTGCACAAGCAGGAAGACTCGCCTAAGTGGTCAGATTGAACTAAGTGAATTTGAAATCAACTTTCGTCCAAGCGGGATAAAGCTCAGCTTGATAGCAAGCCATTGATGGAATACACTGTTAGGGGTTCCCTTGAAGATAATGAGTCTACACCGATACCTCTGGAGCGACTCCCATGGACATTGTATGTAGATGAGGCCAGTAACTCGAAAGGAGCAGTGGCAGGAATCTTAATCCAAGGACCCGAGGAGTCCTGTTTTGAATATGCCTTGAGATTCCAGTTTCAGGCCACCAATATGACGGAATATGAAGCCATGGTGGCGGGGTTTCTTCGCCTAAAGCCTCAGATAAGGGATTGTGGTAAGAGGAGATTCCAAGTTAGTCATTAAGCAGATCAGAGGTGATTGTGGGTTTAAAAATGAAGCCTAAGGAAATACCATGCAAAGGCCACGATAATAGTCTTAAGATTTGATTACGTAATCTTCGAGCATATACCCCGAAGTGAAAATAACCACGCCGACCATCTCTCCAGGTTGGTTAGTACTTATTATGAGGATATTCCTCAAGGAGTTCACATAGAACATCGGGGAAAATCAATCCATGAAGAAACAAGAATGTTCCCTGTGGGAGAAGAGGGGGAAGATTGGCAAAACCCTATAATCAAATTCTTGACCACCTGTGAGTTGTCCGAAGACAAAGGTCGAAACCGAGAAAATTCCAAGCAGAAGTTACAGTTTCGAGATGTTTGAGGGAATTGCCAGGCCTCTGAGTTAGGGCCACTTATTGTTCAAAATAATACAACAAACTCTGTTTGAAGTTCATGAGGGAGATTGCGGACATCACATTGGGGAAAGTCTTTAGCCCAAAAGATTACCCGAGTAGGATACTTTTGGCCCACTATGACGAATGACTCCTTAGAATAGGTCAAAGAGTCTGACTCACTCCCCAAAATGAGCAGCGTTCCCGGCCAGTTGCGAGAAATGAAGGCTACGTCTTGTGTCCCCATACCATTTGCCATGTGGGACATTGACTTGGTGGGACAGTTCGTGAGAGCCAGCCTGAAATACAAATATGTTGTGGTGGCGTTGGATTCTTCGATAAGTGGGTGGAAGCCATGCACCGATACCACTGCGAGAGAATTGAGGTTTATCTGGAAAACATCATTTTCGTTATGGAATACCCAAGATCTTGGTATCAGACAACGATCACCGATTCGATGCCTCTTTGCTGGGACTGTGCAAGCATACCGTGATTGAGCATCATTTTGCCTTGATATCTTTACCCCAAAACCCGATAGACGGGTAGAAGTCACGAACCGGACCATGCTGAGGATTAAGAAGAACACTACCGATTAGGCAAAATGGTATGAAGAACTCCTTGAGTTCCATGGTCTTCTGAGAACCGCCCCACCAAGCTTCTGGGAGATACTTTTTGGTGTTCGGAACCCAGTTGTGTTACTTGAGTAGAAATCTAACTTTACCAAATATCACGTCGGCTACTGTTTTGATGAATAAAAAAGCGAGGGAGCATATGAAGAGTGCCTCAACTTAACTTTGGATGAGTTAAGGGACAAAGCTTTATCACAGAGATGTAGAGGTATAAATAGGCGATGAGTGCAGCTCTGTCGAAGGGCCGGACTTGATTTAAGAAGGAGATCACCGTGCTTCGCCTTTTAAAGCTATAGGCAGAAGCCTGAAGCTCAAACTGAGTGGGAAGAACCTGCAAGATAAGGTGAGGAATAGGCCCGGGGAACATATGGTGAAGAGCTTTCGGGAAAATTGCTCCAACGTATGGCCTTTGAATATATCTAAAAAAGATATTATACTTAAGTATGTCAATGTATGGTTTCTCCTCTTTATTAAACGGACTTTGAGTTAAAGAAGTTTGATGAAGCACAAGTTATTTGCCTTTGAAATAAAGAAACATTTTGAATACGAACATCTACGGGACAAAGCAATTGAATAAGATCACTTAACCTCCACCAAGAGGGGAAGCCTGGAGTGAACTAGATCCTTGTGTGGGTTCCCGAAGTGAATCGAGATCATTCGGGGTTGAGTGAATAAGATCGAGCTTCCTGAAATCGGAAGAAGCCAGTAAATTAAATCCTTCATGGTCCCAGGTGAATTAGATCACTAAATTGGTCCCAAGTGAATCGGATCATTCGAGTTCAAATGAATAAGATCACGCCCAACCTCCACCCATAAGAGCAGTGAATTAAGATCAACATGGTCCCGAGTGAATCGGATCACTCGTGGTCACTGAGAGTGAATCGGATCGTTCGGGGTTAGTGAATAAGATCACTGCGCATCACGGGAGGCAAGTGAATTAGATCACTCATTGATTACAAGTGAATCGAGATCATTCGTGGTCGCCAGTGAATCAGTTATTCGGGGTTAGTGAATAAGATCAACAACCTCACTTTGGGATAGAAGCAGAGTAGATTAGATGCTGTGGTCCCCGAGTGAATCAAATCATTTGGGATTTAAGTAAAGTAAATCATTCCTCTTTGAAAATCCGAGTAGATTAGATCACTGGTAATTTGAGAAATTCACCACGAAGAATTCAAGATGATTAATGCCAACTATCACAAAAACCCGATCCCAAAGGGATGATGTTATAATATTAGAGGAGCAAGTATTATAAAAAAAATAGCATATACAAGTCAAAAGAAAAATATAAAAGAAAAGAGCAAAGTGATGAAAAGATATAAGAGAAAAGATAAGAAAAACCTGCCAAAATAGGAAAAAGTGCGTAACCATTACTAATCAAGTATTACCACGGTAATGGCGCTTGCCTTGAATTCTGAAACCAAAGGAATATTGACAAAATGTTTGCAAAATATAAACTAAAATAGACTACGAAAGGTTAGGCGTCATTACCACCACAATTACCCTCCTCATCTTCCCTGAGGCCATTTTCACTCTGGGCATCATCAACATCATTCTCCATTTGAAAGGGTATCACGTATTAACCGAAGTGCTCCCCAGAACTCAGGAAACATGGAGTGAACACTAGGGAATTCTTCATAGACTTTGAGACTGAAGGTCTTCATGATAGAGACGGTGTTGTCAATGAGAAGATCCGCGAAGTTCTGACCCTCCTTGAATCTTTCTATAACAACTTGAAGGGGCCTCGTGAAAATTGCTGTGCTTAAAGGTCGGTTAATAAGCTATTTTACAAGGTGTCCGGTTGGGCCCTCGAGATCTGGGACCGTTGTTGATTCTTCCAAAGAACTCTTCGCTTGACTATGTCAATCTCGTATACAGAGAGATCATATTGGTTGGCAGGCCTATTACAAAGCGGCTTGGGGTCTCGATGTTTCCTCTGGGTCCTCGACTTGGGCCGAGCTTACGTCCTACTCTCTCGAAAACCTCGGATAGGCGCTTCTCCAAGGAAGTGTTCTCGGTCTCGAGTTCACGGGTTCTTAAGATTCACGCTTCATTCGCCGGAATAATCGAGTAGGCGTACTCGAAGTGGCCTATATAAGTACCGTCACAGATAAATAATAAAAAGAAAAGAAATTCGAGGAAATTTAAAATTGAAGAAGGAAGAGAGAAATACCTTAAGATGAAAATGAGAGAAGGCGTCGTGATGCTCGGAAGGAATAGAGTATCCTATAATGCCTTCCATGTCCCCCTTCAGCATACAGTTCTTCACCAAAAGGGATACAGTGGGCTCTTCCCTTCGGGAAACCGTCTTCTGTCTTGATTCTCTGAAAGGAAGGAATGCAGGAACCCAGAGTAGGTCATGACGAGCTGGGGCTTCCCGGTGGAGGGATAATTAGAGTGATTCCCGGAGTTAGAGGCACTATATCCGAGTTAAGGTCACTAAAACCCCCTTGGGCTAAGAACCAGAGCTTGAACCAGCGATTCGGTTCTACCTTATCCACCTTCTTCGTGTACAGGAAATTATAAGAAGAGAAAATGACTTGGAAATAGGCCAAATGGTCCTTATGAATGACGTTGTACATCACACTAAACAACGCCATATTGGGAAGGACCCCAACAGAGAGACAAGCCACTTGGAACACTGTTGGAACCAACCAAGCAAAGGGCATCAATTGACCGGGCGTCTAGAAGATGTGCCACCTCATCGACAAACCCCGAAACCGGAAGTCGAAGACCATAATTAAAGAACTCCGAAAACAATGTAGTATCTTTGAAAATGGGAGTAAGAGTACACTAGAGGCTTCGGACGTTGAAATTATGCTCTTAATTGGAAGGGGTGTCAACACTTTCTCCCTCCAAAGGGATGCGGGTCTTCACGACGTCGGGAATGCCTTAGTGATTGCGTATCGTGAAGGCGATAATCGATTATGAGCCAGGAATAGTGCTTAGCTTTCCTCTTCCAAGTGGGGGATCTTTGGTAGATTTCCCCTTTGAGGATTTAAGAACAGCAATTAAGTAGAGTAGTTGGTCCCACATCTTAGAGCGAAGGGCTTGCATATAAGGGCCTTGGGAATCATCCAAGCCCGGAGAAGTAGAAGTAGGAAGGGCTTCAGGACTATCCCTAACAAAAGACCCTACAAAATCTTCCAGTGTCTCTTCCATAGTTGAACGGCGATGGAGACTCTCTAAAGTAGGAGTGCGTATGGCGGAGTGGGCTTCAATGTTTCTGAGAACCACAGGGGAATCATAAGAATCGGCGTTTAGAATAATATACATGTAGGAGATGATAAAAGCGTAAATCGTTTTGCTCATTGAAGGCTATATACACCCGCCACCCCGGCTGACCTCCCACAGCAGCGTACTGCGAAGGTTCTAGAGTGGCGGGAGGACCAGAGGGTCTCGAAGAAGGATTCTTTTATACCGCCATGATAAGGAATAAAGAGAGATAGGATTCTTTGAGAAAAAGCGAGTGTTTCTTTGGAGAAGAATAAGCGAAAATCAAGAATGATAAAGTGAAGAAATAAAGATGCGGGTTACCTTTATACAACCGAGGGAGGGACCTTTGATATTCCTTGACCATAAAAGAGGCACGGGTGGTTGGTGAGATTTTAACCCGTATTCATTTACCGTTGAAAAATGGTATTTTGAAGTTAAAGGGGCAATTGATATGGACGTTAAATAGAACCGTCTTATTGGACCCGTTTGACCGTTAGAAGATCCGATTGAAGGGCACTAAGCCAATTTGCATAGTCGCGTATGGTGGCTGCGTATTAAGGCGCTGAGAGCTGCTTAAGTATTTCTGTAAATAAATACCCATGTCAAACCATCGTTTGGAGGTAATGTAAACTTGAATTGTTATCTTGTTCAATAAATACTCTCAATACCTTGGCCAACTTAAGCATCGGGTGCGGCGGCCCGACCCGGTGGTAATTACAGAGTAGCAACCCGGGTTTAAATCACGGAGATAATATGGAACAAAAGACAGCGCGCGGCCAAGAATACCAACTTCGGGCGAGCGGGGCATTGCGGCTAGCCAGCACCGAGGGACCTGCCAAGAGATATCCACGAGGCCCAAACCAAAGGATCGGTCGGACCAAGGAGAGGGAGGCATCACTTGAGAAAGAACTTGGACACGGCTTCAGGCAAATTGGGTGAGTCAGGGGCTGGGGGCTCGAGACATTACTCTCCCACACAGGAGACCTCGAGAAAGATCGCATCACATTGACTATAGTAATTAATTTGTGGAGTTGATTGTTGGATTGGACCTGATGTACTAAGACAATAATCTTTAGGGCCTTAACTGAAGTAGTGAAGTTAAAATTTAAAATGATGTTTGAAATTTAAGATTCTTATGACTTATGAGAAAGAGGTGTCCAATTAAATTAAGGATCTAAAGAAAGTGGTCCACCAAAGAATCGGATTCCTATTGCCAAATGCAAATTATGCAATGCTTCCTCTTGCATTGCCCTCTGTAAATTTCTATTTTTCTAATTATCTATTCAACGTTAACTGATTTTCTTGATAGTGAATTCAATGAATCTATCATAAGATAGTTTATTGACAATAGAATTGTATACAAATTGTCGTCACAAAGGCTTCATGGAAGCTAGTTTGATATAATCTGATTAACTTGCTAAAATGGCTATACATAAAATTGTTTATCGGCACTCAACCGACTCGTTATGCCGGGGAACCAAGCTTACATGTATATATGATGTATCAATCATTTTTTACTTGAATCGGATAATCTTATTAGTAGATATATATAGTAATAAAACATTTTCGCTAACACCTAATTTTTGTAATGTGTATGTATATGGTCTAAATTTCCTCAAGTAGGACCAAAAAATTTGGCTCAAACGAATATATTCAGTTTTAGGAATAAATTCTCTAGAGTAGATAGAGATGCTTAAAATTTAAGCAATCAAGCCCCCACAACTAACTAAGCCAACACACCTCTTTTCCACTAAGCCGATAGTTTATAAGCATAATGAACTAAAAGTTAAACGTCAACTTTTTTTGCTTTGGATATATTATAGTTTAATAATAATGAAACTAAATAAATGAACCGATCGATGAAAGCTAGCTTCGTATACGTTAATCCTTGATAATAATAGAATATAATAATGGTTAACTATTTTAGTGATGACCAACTTGTTATTATTACTGCTGCTGCTACCATTTAATTTTATTTGGATCTCCAACTTGTATCTGGCGGCCTTTTGACTAATTGAAATAAAAATACGCGTACCTCTTATGACTTGAATACTAAAACGAAAACAATGTTACTTTAAATATTGATGCATATATATATTTATATTGAATATAAAAGGCTTGCAAGAGAATATATACTTTGATTGCAAGAGAAGAAAGCATTTATTCCTTTCGGGGTGGTGAGAGAAGGGGATGGCACAAGCTTTACTTAGCTTCTTTAAATCCATGTTCTAATATTAGCTTCATTAAAATTAGCTAGCTCCTTTAATTTTGGAAGGACTATCAATCTTACTTTTTTTTGGGAAGGGAGGGGGGTTGGATTTGGAGGGACACTAAAATATTCTAACTAATCTTTATAGCTATATATTTTTATGCATTTTTTATTTTCTTGTATATGTATTTATATAGATGATGAGATAATGAGAAAATTTACTGGAAGGACAATCTTCTATTCCACAAAAGCACTAGAGATTAGCAGCAACAATATCAAGCTTTATGAGTAAAAGAGACCCTTCGTCATCATCTGCCATGAAAAGCTCCACATGAAGAATTAACACTTTATGCATTTTAATTTCACGTCCTTGTGTTTGAATTGGTATAACAATTGGGAAGTATTATTCATACTATACTGATAAATTCCTCAAAAAAAAAGCCCTCTATTTTATGACTTTAACAAAATGATAATAATTACTCCGTATATACGATCGTATCATTTGAGAACATTTAATAATTTACATTGGTCTACCTACCTGCTTATTATCACTTTATATGTGTGTTTGTAAGATTATTAGTTACGGATGGAGTATATTGAATTATTGTAATTGATTCGCCCCTATATGGTTTGAGGGGAGGGAAAGGGAGAGCAATGGAATATTATTACTCCGTGTAATTTAATGTAGACTACTCACTACTGAATTTATTTTTTCCTTTAACATGATTATTTAATTTGGGGATAGAAGGAATTTTTAATGAATTAATGAAAAGTAATTTGTATGAAGTGGTACCACTTGAAGGGTAAAAATAAAGTTAAATTAAAAAGAGGTGAAGAAGTATCATTATCAACTCAATTCATTGTACTTTTCTATTTATGAATATAATAGGCATTCAGCCTTCACTAAATTTAAGAAAGATTCAGTTTATTTGAAGATACATTTTCACTCACATGAAAGTCTGTGATTAACTGCTAAGGTCCTGCATGATCTTTATTTAATTAATTAATAATCCCGTGAAATAAACTATGCTGACTCACCTAAACCAGCCACCACAACTCAAATTGGAAGTTTAGGGATGAAGAGTGTTATTATTGATATAAAGTAAAGCCAAGATGCACTCCTATTTTATTGACATAAAATTATTCTAAACATGTGCTTATTATTTCGATTTTTGTGAAGGAACTTACACCATTATTCATAAAAAGAATAATTGAATCTTTAAAAGCTCAATTTTGAATGTTCAATATACCATCCAACCTCTTAAAATTTTATCAGAACATTCATAATACATTACCAAATAATCAATGGATATTAGATGATGGAGTTAATTGTAAATATGATCTCAATAAATATAGTCAAATAATTACATGTTTGCAAATACTGATGAATATCTAAGTTTTAATGAATTAATTTTTTAGGATAATTTTTTGTAGCCAAGCTAGTTAAGAAGTGATGAATAATATTGCAAGGACGATCTTATTGCATTGATCTTATTACCTTATTGATTTCAAATATGTACCTCGAAGTGAAAAAATAGGAAGAGATCACAATATAATAATGAGAAAATAAACTCCTGTAACGAACGAACCTCTCTTAATTATTAATAATTGCAAAGTTTAAGTATATGGATGAGTAATCTAACACGTGATAAAGGGAAATAAAGAAGTAAAGAGTCACTTGGCTATATATGCTTTAATTTTGGAAGAAAGATTAATTATAATACATGCATCATGTAGTAGTATGTATACCCATATGGTCCATACGAAGAAGCATAAATTTAAAGTGTCATTTCGAGACAAACATCTAATCATTGATTGCATGCAGTCGCATTCATGTATTTATACTCAAATCTCAATCTTAGAATGTTTATGGAAAAGGTGTGAATAATGTCCCTGATTTTAGGTGCTCATCAAACTGTACGTTCAATAGGAGGTTTATGAGGGGGGTTACTTGGATTGCAATTCAGATTACAATTAATTTAATTTCAATTAGTATACAACATTGCAATACCAAAAATATTTACCTTAATAATATTTGGACAGTGCTTCTATTCAAGATCGAGGTCTCTAGTTCGATTCCTTTTAAAAAATTAATTTTTTATTTTGCAGGTTTTAGCAGCCACTCATAGTATATTTGGACAGTGCTTCCATTATTTAGTTTAAAATTTAATTGTTGTATGATATTATATATAATTTCTAATTCCTCTCGTTTGGTAAAAAAAAAATATAATATTGTAACAACTTATTATCAATTAAGAATTCTCAAATGTATTAACTCTCCAATACAATTAATATGATCAATGATATTGAACATTACTAACATTATGTCACTTTTTATCATTTCGATTAGTAACTTTCAAATTTCAATATCATTTTTATTTGATCACTCATCATGTCCGATTTGCTCTTTTGCTCAATTAGTTCTCTCCAATGAGGGTAAACCTTTGAACATGCATGATTGGATTGAAAATAAAGTCGAATCAGATTTGGAATTACAATATGAATTGAAGTAGTTTATAGTTGAAAAGGGTTATTCTATGTATGTTATTCTGAATTTGGTTGAGGAACAGTAAGGGTATGGAGTTGATTGTCTATATACATATCTTAACCCAAACACCATCGTGATGAATTGCATTTACTATTTTCACCCCAATGACAAAAAAAACCACATACATATGTGTGTGAGTGAAATTATTTATTGCCAGGTTGAAAACAATGAGATCTAGGTATTCTAACAATTTAGTCGGAGTTAGGTGATGCACGTTACATAATTGATATGCCGAATATTTTTAGATATTTTTTATGTTTAATTTTGAAATCATTCGAAAATCGTGTAAACTTGGACTCCTTCATATTTTTCTTATTAATATTTTATTTTTGAAGATATACTTTGATCATGAATAAATTTTTAAATATACTATGAAAATTACAATAGAATCTGATAGATTACAAATTTTTATAAAATCAATAGTATCAATTTTATAGCGTCGGGTTCCTTTTTGAGGATAATAAATATTTTGTTTTAATACATTTTATTTCAAGTATTAATATTATGATTTTTATAAACTTAAATATTATATATCACTCATGTAATAAAACTTTTAGTAAAACATATAAATTTAATAGTAGATTAACATCAAAATTATATTATTTATATACTCAATCAAATACAATTACACTTGAGGAAGGGATAGTGGTTCAACAAACATATTATCTATAATGATAATATTAATGAAATGATTTTGTTGCTCAGCAATTGATAATATGAAACTTTATTTGTAGTGAAAGGTCATTAAAATATGAAACCATTATTATAAATATTTCACAATTCAATATCGCCTTAACAATACAACTATGACTCAATTTAATATAGAACTATCACAATTTTATTTAATCATGTTGTAGAAAGATTTATATTCAACTATTTTATTTATATTATAAATTTCTCTATGATAATATCATAAGAAGTTTTACAACTCGAACCGATCAGGTGATAGAATATTAAAAGACCATATATTGTTAAAATGACCCGACCTAGATTGACATAACTACTTTTAAATTGAATATTCAACCCTAACACTTATTTTGAGTTGTATTTTTCAAATCCATATAGTTAATTTTTTTGGCAATTTAAGTTTTGTTATTTACTTTTCAAATTATATAAGTAGGTTATTATTGATATGGTTTTACATATACTTATGAAATAAAATTTTATTATTTATGTATTATTGATATGTTATTATTTTTCTTTATTCTTTTAAAGAGGTCAATAAGGGATCTTGTAAATTCTTGATATTTTAGTAAGACAAAAGTGTATTTTCATTACATTGTATTTCCTTTGTTTTTTTTATTTAATGAGATTAACAAAATAATTATTTGATAGTTTAAATAAATACTTATTAAACTAATTTAATAAAAATATTTATTGAATATATATATCTATCATGATCACATAAAATATTTCTTCGATATTGAAGGAACAATCTTTTGTTGGTGTTGGTGGTGTTGGAAAGCCACAACAATAATAAAATTTGAAACCTAATTGACCATTTTTGTTTGGTTGTGGTTTGTTGTAGTCGAACTCCATTATAACCTCCCTACTTCTTAAATAATAAAAAAGTTCGCTAAAAATAATTTTTCAAGAAATAGTGGTCTATTATTATTGTTATATTTTTAATGTGTGCATAAAGCACATGTTCAAAATGGTTTAATATGAAATTTCATTATTGACTACTTGTATTTTGAATATAATTATTATATATATATATATATATATATATATATATATATATATATATATATATATATATATATATATATATATTAATATAATATTTTAGAGAAGTATAGTTTTAATGATTAAATATTAAATTGAGCAGTTATTGTGAACATGGTATTTTATTGAAATATATAATAATATGTTTGGATGTTTCCATTAATATTCTTACTTCTAAAAAAAAGAGTGAAATCTATATAAGAGGAAACAAATGAATAATGTAGTAATGTATATAATAATAATAAGTTAATAATAATAATAATAAGTTATTAAATTGAGATGAAAATAATAATAAAATGGAAAGAAAAATGCATTAATGTAGGAGGAGGAGGAGTAATAGGTATTTTTTTGGCCCCTAATGAATATTGTTGTTTGCGTCTGGTCGGGGATGGAAATGAATATTATTAACGTGAGAGGGCGATGTTATTTTTACGAAATAATATATGAAGAATTAGTAGTATGTATGATATATATGAAGAGTCGATGGTTAATATTAATTTAATATTATCCGTTTATTTCTATGAAGAACATTTGATGATTAATATTTGTGCGGACATATATGAAAAAATTGTATTACACTAATATTAATTTAATGTTAAGAAAATTTAGTGATTAATATCGATTAAATATGGCATATATGAAGAAGAAAAATGTGTTAAATATTAATTTTAATATGGAATATTAGGTATTTTTCATATTATATCTCATCAAACTATATTTTTCTTAAGTTTGAATAGAATGGTAATTTAGTCATTAATAGTATAAAAGGAAACTTGAAGAAAAAAATACAATCTTCAATTCATCACTTTTTATATATATTTGAAGTGATTATTAATTCCATCTTCGAAGGGCCTTTCAACCAATATGTCCATGTACTGATTGATGTAGATTTGACCAAGCAATTACATGCATATATATGCCATAGGTTAAAAAGATCGAGTCAAGTGAATCCTCACAATATGTTCTATTAGATTTTAAGAAAACGTGGTTAAAAATATATTGAAAATATAGAATAGCGATTAACTTTAAAAAGCTATATCGTTGGTTGGTTGATAATTAAATGAAAAAGTAGTCAAAATATATTGAGAATATAAGAGTATAATTTTTATACTAGAGATAAATAAAATATTTTGAAGCAAAAAAATATAATCACAAAATGATAGAATTAACAAAAAGGGAGGTATGTACATTTTGGAATATATTTAAGCAATATAACTTTTCCAAATTTTAATGTCATTCCAACATGTAATTTCCTGATTACCATTTCCCAAAAAGATTCCAAGTGTATAACTTTTTTCAATAGCGCCGGCATCTTTTAAAAGATTGCTAGCTTGTTCCACATACTTTCTAATAGTATGAATATATGATTAAGTAGTAGTAGTAGTGAGTATATTTACAAACCAAATAAACCCCTTTCTCATCTTCAAAAACCGCACCTTATTCTCTCTTTTGCTTATAACATTTGTTCTACTTGAATCTCTCTCGTATTCCTCAAAGAGAAAAAACCAGAGAGAGAATGTTCCAGACGAAGAAAGCTTCGATGCCATCTATGAATTCCCATGAAAGAGCCATGTGTGTACAAGGTGACTCTGGTCTTGTCCTCACTACTGATCCCAAACCTCGACTCCGATGGACTGTTGAGCTTCATGAACGTTTTGTTGATGCTGTTACTCAGCTTGGGGGTCCTGATAGTTAGTAACTCAATCTTCTAATTCTTCCATCAACATGCCTAATTATATCTCTTCGTCTTCATCTTCCTTTTTTTAACATATGCTCGTTTCTCTTTGACGAGGATTAGATAGATGTAGTGGTGGAACTAGAGGGAGGTATATGAATGGTCACTTCCCGCCTCACCTTTTTTGAAAAATTATTGTAGCTATGATCAGCAACAATTACATAATTACTAGACCAATTCGATGTTTACAGAAAATTGTTTGTTTTTTCGAACTATTAAATTGTTACAAATGTTAATTGCTTTCCATTGTTTAATGTTTGGCTAGAGGCGACTCCGAAGACTATCATGAGAGTTATGGGAGTCAAGGGCCTTACTCTTTACCATCTCAAGAGTCATCTTCAGGTTTAATTAGCACTCCTATTATTTTTTACCAATTTTTAATTTATTATTCATGATTATATTTTATTCATATAATCCCACCACTTATATATTTTATGTTTGATAAGCAACTAATTTTTTCAATTTTATGTTGATTCAGAAATTTAGGCTGGGAAAGCAGCCACATAAGGAATACAATGATCACTCCTTTAAAGATGTTAGTGAAAGAGGTATGTAGTTATTATCATTAAATATAATTCCTTACCAATAAGGCAATAATTAGTATACGGAGTACTTATCAAGATGGTTTTTTATTAGTCCTTAATTTTGTTTTATTTTCTTGTTAGCTTCTTCTTTAGAACTTCATCGGAACACTGCATCATCCTCATCAGGACTAATGGGCAAAAGCATGAACGAGTATGTAACTATATATGTAATATTATTTCTCATATTTGTTTCCTTTATGCTTGCCTTACAATTATTTGAATGAGAAAAAAACACTGATGATCTGTTAAATGATGAAATTAGGATGCAAATGGAGGTGCAGCGAAGATTGCACGAACAACTAGAGGTACGTAATTAAAACCATTTTATTACTACTCCGTATATATTAAGCATCATTTGATGACCCTTTTCCTTTTCATCATTATGTAACAGTTCCATTCTATATATAGTACTTAAAATCAATATAGAACAATACAATTATTGAAGAATCGTTCTTAAATTTTTAGGCTTGAGAACGTAGTAATTAACATACAATAATCCTGTTCTATATATATACTTCATACGCTGCCGACTATCTTATTTATTATGGAAAGTTTTATTGAGTTAATTATTAAAATGGTCTTATATAGTGGGCATGAGTTGCACTTTGCTTGGTCCCAATAATAAAAACGTAACACTTTGATCCCGGTAGTGACACAATGTTACACTTTTGATCAAAATATAAAATTATTTATGTTTTCTATCATTTTTTCCCATTATTTCTTTCATTTTGTTGAAAGTAAGATTTAAGTGGAATTATTAAGATTTATAGAAAAACAAAAGGCAAGGGAAGAAATAAGATCTGAACTCTGAATAGACTGACATGTTTTTTTTTTCAAATAAGGTCCACCAAAATTATATGAATTTGCACGTGTGTCCACAGGTACAAAGACATCTTCAATTAAGGATTGAGGCCCAAGGAAAATACATGCAAACAATTCTAGAAAAAGCTTGCCAAACACTTGCAGGCGAACAAAATATGTTACCCTCAGGAAGCTTCAATAATAAATCCATGGGAAATCATCAAGAATATGGACAACCTCATATTACATTTCCTGCCCTTCAAGACCTCAATATTTATGGAGGAAGCCATGAACTTGAACTTCATCACAACCAAGGCATGGAAAGATCTTCATCACTAGAAAATTTTATGCCAAATAATGATAGTGGTTTATGTCTAGGTAAAAAAAGGCCTAGTCCTTTTACTAATAGTAATTCTGGAAAGACCCCTATACTTTGTTATGATGACTTGAGGTTGCAAGACTTGGGCATGTCCAATTCTCATCAAGATGATGAAATTCAGATAGAGAGTGGCTCGGATTTATTATTCGAATCGAAGACGATGTTGAGTGGTGGTGACAATGGTGTCGATGATCAAAAGAATGGGAAACTTGAGAGGCCTTCTCCTAGAAGAGGAGGTTTTGGAAATGAGAGGATGAATATTAATCAAGTGATTAGTTTTGCTGCCATGCAACAAGCTGGGAGGAGTTCTCCATTTTGATTGAAGAGGTCAATGATGCGAATACTTGGGGAGGCTTTAATTATTAGGTACTAAACTCTTCATAAATGTGGTTTCATTTTCATTAAGTTTTTAAGAAAAAATCTAAGTTATACATAGAAGTACTGGCACTAAACTTTTAGAAGTTCACGAAAATCATGTAACTCGTAAATTTAATGTGACCGGGTTGTATAATTAATAAGTCTTATGACTTTTGTTGATGAAGATTTTCTATCTCATCCCTTGGTGTCATACTTCATGTCTAATCTCTATTTTGTCATGATTGTGTACATTCTGTAATATATGAAGAAATCATAGTTAACATAATATCCATAATAAGAAAAATACATTGAAATATAGAGGATAGCTAGGATCTATCAATCCTTGTTTTTTTAAGCTATATACAATATTGGTACATCATATTATATTGTTTAAAAGCATTAGCAATATTTGAAACTTTCGAGCTTCGGGTTTCATTCCGTCGCTCAATTATTAACATATTTCATTCCATCGCTTTAACTTAGAGCAATTGGCAAATTTGGTCGGCGTCGAAATGGCCGTTAAAGCAATGATAACTTTGTAGGAATTATTTTAGTCAAATCACCACAATTTGTTATACGCTTTATGTGTGAAATGACTATTTGCCCCCTATTTGCAAGTATAGTAGTTAGGAAGTTTGATTAAAGACAAAATTGTCATTTCACTAAAAAAGTTACTATTTTGACTAAAATACCCCTACGGAGTTAGTGTTTATTCATTTTGGCGTGGGACCAATTTGAGAATTTTCGGGAGTTGGGTGATAGGAATGGAACATGGTAATAATTGAAGTGATAAATAAACTTCCAGTGGTATTGATATTAATAGCCTATTATGTCTACAATTTATATAACTGACGGAGGAAGCTAAAAGCGGTATGGGGTAGCGGTCGTCCTCTTAATTTTTGAAAAAATTAATTTTATTAAACATTATTTCAAAAACTATAGTTACTTTTAAAAACATTATATTGTTCGTCCTCCTAAATTTTTATACTTTTCTTACAAATATGTTATCAAATGTCAAAATAAAAACTTATATAAAAATCACAGTTCCGCGCTCATATAACATTTTTCATTATTATTGTATGCTACTTGATTGAATGTTAGAATATTATAGGATAAATTGCACCCAACCTCCTATATTGTTTAAAAGTTGGACATATCCCTCTGTATTATTAATTAGCATCTTATTCCTTATATTATTTTAAATTTTGTACACCATCCCTAAATATCCAAATCTCCATCAAAATTGATGGTAAGTGTACTACACTCTCTATTTGTGTGACTTGAGATGGAAAAATAATTATTTCTCTCCAAAATGTGTAATGTTTTAGACCATTTTACTGCGTTGATATTTAGAGGGTGTTTGGCTAAGCTTATTTTCCCTCAAAATCAACTTACTGATTTTGACAAAATGAAGTGTTTGGAAAATATTTTCAACATCGAACTTATAAGTTCTAAAAAATTTAGATTCACAAGCTTTTTTTTCTGACTTATTTTGCTAGTTTGACCTAATAAGTACTTAATTATTCTTATTTGATAATAAATCATAAATATTATAAATATTATATTTTATATACTATTATTGATATCATAAATGTATATTTTACTCATAAAATACAAATTTTAGTTACAATTATTTTTATTATTTCAAACATTAAATTACTAATTTATTTATATATAAAGATAAAAAAATTGTTATATAAGTGATAATCACTTATAAATTAATTTTACGCTTTCTACAATTTATAAGTTATTGTTATTCAAACATGTAAAAAATTTCATTATAAGTTATGTTAGTCAAACAAGTCAAAATAAATTTGACAATTAATAAGTGACCTACTTATAAGTTACATTGCAACTTATAAGTAGGTGACTTATAAGTAAAAAAAAATAAGCTTACCCAAACACCCTCTACTCTCATTACTTTAACTTTTTTATAATATTTTTTATTTTTTACAACATTCTCCTCAATTCAAAATGATGTTTTTGGCTTTTACTATTAAACTTTGACCGTGATTAATTTTTATTTTAATAAATATAAAATTGATATTATTGGATTTGTTTACGAAATATTTTAATAGTATTACTTTTATCATTTTTTTTATAAAATTCATGATCAAAGTGTGACACATAAAAAATAAAAACATCATTAAATTGAGTTGGAAATAGTATATAATAAGCTCTTGTCACTACCGAAGTCTCAATTTAAAAGGTTTAGTATTCATAAATTACTGAGAAAGTATTGTATGAAAAATTACCGTAAACAATATTATGAAAATATTTTTCTTGATATATAAGCGATACCAATATTTTTCTAGAATAATATAAGAAATATAAAGTAATTGTTGGTTTAAGGATAATATTGTATTTTTTATTCACATTAAAGTTATTCAAGCGAAAGTTAATATTAGGAGAGTGTCTGACCATTAAAATATCTGAGAATATGATACTAATTAAATAATATAAAAAGATACGGTATAACTTTTAAATAATATATGGAGTGCAATTTACCCATATTATAGTGGAACCTTTGGTTTACATCGTTCATATATACAATTTTCATATGGATACGAAAAATATTCAAGAATGATCTTTTACAATCATCATATGATCGGAGTATGTTATAAATCATTAGAACTAAAGTATCATACATTGAGATTTGTAACATTTTGAGTGATTATTCAAAATATGCGGTTTCAAACATGCTCCTCAACTAGATACTCATTATTCTTTATTAGCTAAAACAGTTCTGGTTATTGACTAGGTAATGATTAAAAAGCAGAGATCTGACAAATGCTTTTGAGGGTAGTTAATTCAACTTAGTTCGTTAAGCTTCATCATTATAAACAAACCCAACACTACCTTTGGTAAATGCATAAGGACTTGAGGAGTAATATGAGATGGTAATATCTTGCCATATTATATAAGTATATAACACATCACTTCATTGAAATATAAAAATGACCCATAGGTCGAGTAAATCCACGGGATAGAGAGACAAAAATTAGACATACTTAGGATTATTTAGGAATTGATTGATGTAATGAAATATTGCAAAAGGAATAAAAAATTTGCAGCTGCGTGCATATGCTTTTGATTATTGATGATGATGAGTACATGCAAAGAGTTTGCTACATGAGAATGAAGCCGACAAATTAAAGAGTAGTAGTTTCGAACTTTCATACATGTTCTTTTTCATCTTTAGTTACGTTAGCCTTTCACTTTGATCCATATTCCAGCACAATTTATGCTCAATATATAGTACTCCGTATTATTTATTAGTAAATACTACATCAGTTATTGTTTAATTTGTAGAAACATGAAAAAATCGAGTATATGTTTTTATTTACTATATCCAGCTTTGACAACGATAATCTATTTATATTCGCGAGGACTAGAATTTGGTTATTTGAGTGTTTACTCATACGATGCAAATCCAAGAGTAACATTTAACATAACATGTACAATATATAAAATTTAAAATTATTGTACACAGTATAATTAAAGAGTTCAAATGGATGCATGTGTGTTCGAATCGTATAGCTTACTCTTCTTCGGCTCTAATCTGGTCTGCAAAACTGCAACTTTGGATTCCTTCTAATATTCTACAAAGGCACCCTCCTCATCTCCATCAGTCTTCATCTTCTTTTTGTTTTCTGCAAAGTTTGATTCCTAAGCTAGCCTTAACCAAAGTAAAGAGCCTAAAGCTTATATATATATATATATATATATATATATATATATATATATATATAACCTTCTACAAATTATTTTTTCATGATATGTAACTGAAAATAACTCCCTAAATAATTTCCACCTCTCATACCCCAAAAGGGAAAAAGCAGACCTCCAGAAAAAGAAACTATAAAGGGAATAATAGGTCTCGGGTATATATAGCTCAAGTGGTAAAAAATTAAAGTGCTAATGATGCAAACACGCAACCTCTTCACGTAACGTGGTTTCGACTCTCACAAGGAGCGGCTTGTGTTGAAGTGGTTAAAAGAAAATTATGGTCCCTGATCAATTGAGGTACATCCTACGATTAACAAATACATGATATTTTAGGGCGAGGCTTGGGGGAGTCAGCTGACTGCAGAATACGAGTAAGCGGCGCCGATCTGCAATCGCCGCGGCGCTACTCGATTTAAGCGTCGGGTTGGCTGCAACTTATCTTAAACGCGGTGCAGGCGTCGTTAATTCGCGTCGGCATGTAGTCTCGCATTAGGCCGTAAAATTTCGGGCTTAACCGGCCCTTAATACCGTCTCATGCTTGGTCAAGCGTTAAGTAAAAGCGGCGTCGAACCGATCGCGAAATATTATTTAATATCTTTTGATTTAACAAAACCGACTCAGCGCGATGCCAAAATTTTAATTAATTTCTTTTTTGATTTATTTTCAACGCCGTATAAAGCTATCCTTATATAAAAGTTTTTCACCCATGGCCAGGCTACAACGTTATATAAAAATCTTTTTTGGCGCCGACGCTTGAACCGACTTCTAATGAATAAATAATTTCTTTTTTAAGTTAGCAAATTCCGGCATATACCGACATTATAACCTACAAACCGATCGACACTCACCGGCGCCTTCGATACCATTTGCGTTTATGAAGAAAAAATAAGCGACCCGATTGTTGCGTAATATATGCGGCCAGCGGTACGCGTCTCGATGCAATTCATCCGTCAAACAAGCAGATTTAAAAACATCAAGATCCCATTCATATTACAAAAATATATAATTCCTTATAAAATCAATGCATATTAAAAAGATCGAATTCATATAAACATCAAGCATCAAATTCGTATAAATATCAAATATATTAAACATCAATTCCTTATAAACATCAAACACTTCAATTCATATAAATATCAAATATATTAAACGTCCAATTCATATAAACATCAAACATTAATTAATATAAACATCAAACATTAAAAAAACCAAATTACCTCTATCTTCGAAACTTAAATGTAGTATTTCCCTACAACAAAAGTAACAAAAATAAATTACATATATTCATCAAACTACACTATTAAAGATAATAAAAAAATCAAAAAAAAAGAATAATTACCTTTTTGAAGTGTTTGATTGACAATTTCTACAAAAAGCTTGACATAATAAAAATATATATTAAAGTACCTATTTGAATTCATAAAGAAAGTGAAAGTTATTAATAATTATCTCTTTCGTCGACCATTTGAACTTACTACAATGGAAATCAAAGTAGAAAGAAGTTAATGCAACGATCAAATTATGGAAATGAAAAAATTAAAAAAGAAATATTATGTTGTGGGTTTGGGAATGATGATAATGTGTGATATATATAGTGGAATAATCACACTTATGACCCGTCGCCCATTACCGATCTGAAATGGAAATAATTTATTTGAATTTTTCGACTTTTAAAGGCGGAAATACGAAATTTCAACGACTCGTACCGGCGCCATATTATGCCGTACTCGGAAAAAATTGTGCAATAATATTTCGTTTAAATTGTAAGTGGCTAGCACATACCGTCATGAAAGAAAGGCGTCTGCTGATAACAAAAACCAAGCATCCCGTATATAGTTTTCATCATAATATCAATCACCTTGATAAAAAGAACCTTCTTATATATTTAATTTCATTTCAAAAGCGAGTTTAATACGGAGTTTTCAATTTTCATGAAAACTTGTAAATTAAAATATTTGATTATTAATTATCTTCGGAGGAGTTGTCACTATCATTTGGGCCAAAATAGCATTCCTCATCGTTATCAACGGGTTCACGATAGTCTGACTCATAATATGAACCATCTCCATGATTTGATACCACATCGTCCTCATCTTCCAAGAATATAAGCTGAAGCGGCCGGTTGCTTAAGCAGCGGCATCATTGATTGGATCGATAGGAACGGAGGAGGTTGTCGTTCCTAAGGAAGATATTTTGCATATGAGTCAGTCGGCTAGAGCCTGGCGTTCGATTTCGTGCGACACACCACTACCTATGATCTCCTTTAAGTGATACATACTTGGAGATAGTATACTTGTTGTGTGCACAGGATGCTAGGATAAAGCGGGTCGTCTTTAAAACCTCTGCTTTTGTGTTTGATTGAGCCGTTCCGTTCTCGGATGCCTTGCCTCCCTTTGGCAGTGCCCAAGACAAAAACATTTAGCGAAGAGTGCGGCGGTTTCGCTAACTCAAGCCGTGCGATAACTCTCCGTCTCATATGACACCATATTAGTCAATATGGTCATCGTCTTGGTAGCATGAACCCTTGACCTGGCTTGGCTATTGCGAGTACTCTCTTATTACCCGTCATACATCTAATGTCAAAATAGTACCCATTGATTTAGTACCCTTTGTACCTTTTGATTTACGGGCCAGGCTTAATGAAAGAAAAAGAATTTTAAGGGTGTCCATGTGTGTCCATATTATTTCGTACATGGTTGTGAAACCATGTAGCGAAATTATTGGTCACGTCACGATTTTTTGTGCGTGCGTAGCGGCGGGATCCAACTCATCAAGCCAATCATGGTAGAGCCTAAGACAAAACGTTATACGTTTAGTTAAGTATTATACCACATACAAATTGATTAATTTAAATGCTAAATATACACTTACTGAAGGGTTTCTTGTACTTCCAAATTGTCTTTGAGAAGAATATCACAGCATGGCGGTGTTATATAGTTCTTCCATTCGTTATCATGCTTGTACAAATTTGCCGTCACGGAAGTAGCGAAACAACGGAAAAGCGAGTTGGGGCATCACATTGGTCTTGTACATTCGTGCCTCCTTAGTCGATTTAAGTTGGTTTCTATTCCTTCCTCAAAGTACATTGAACAAAGTTCGAAACCTCTTTGACTGTGAAATCGCTTCATGACCGCCCAGCTAGCATGCCTTTTGCCTTACCAATTTCTTTAATCCCCCTAAATATCTGTAAACATTTGTAAGATTAGTTAAATGAGTAAACATATAAAATAATATGAAATTATAATAAGAGTAAAATCTTCGCACGACTCGAAAAGTACATCCATACATATCGTCACGGGACCTCCGTTTTAAAAGGCTTAAATACAGCGAATGTATCGTTATGTGTTCCATTCATCAAAAAATAGTAGGAATATCTTCTCTATCGTGCAAATTATCTCAACAATATACCTCCGCTCCTCACGTGTTGCACATTTATAGTTATTCTTTGACGTATAAGTGAAAGAAAATAACACCGCTCACATGATGGTTTTCCATATAGGAATGGGCAAGAGATGGCCAGTGCTCTGAGGGAAGTAACATTTGCGCAATATGTACATGACTTTTTAGTACTTGCTAAAGTTCACATTTCTTGCACATGTTGCAATGTTTGAAGCGTATCCATCAGTAATTGTAGGCAGAGACAACCATTTCTGACTCTTTTCATTGCGGGGTTTTAAAGTATAAGTAGATTTTGTTTTACATTTGCCACTCCACTTTGACATCCATGTCTGACTTTCTGGTCGAACAATGAGTAGAATGTCAAGCCTTGCCCATTCATTATCTTTAGATAACTCGAGAACATCCATTGGAAGTATGCCAATTCATTTTCACCATTGTTAACTAAGGTATTACTTATTCGATGTTGTGTCGATTTTTTGTGTCGATCGATAACTCAACTCCCAAAATATATAACCTTTGCGCGAGTTGTGCTCAATATTATATCTGGTGTCCTATGTTAGAATATTTACCTTGACCGAGAACACATCGGGATCCAACCCTTGCCACGTCTACAAATATAGCGACTCCAAGTAATCGTTCCTTCAGTCTGAAATAGGATAGGTTTTCCACTTCAGAAATCAAAATTTCTTTGAATTCTAAAGGATGTCCTAAAAGCAAGAAAGGAATGGTGACAATCAAACCCAGTATTTCCAGACCTTCTCTTATGATAGAAAAGTTGTAGTATTTTCCATACAATATGGATAGGCTAACTAATTGTCCAAAATTAAGCGACCACCATGTTGAAATTTTGTTAAGTTCGATGCATCGAGGAATGTCTCGATACGATATTGCGCAACTCCTTTAACTAAATGATCAAAGTGCGAGGAAAACATCAATATCTCTCCACAGTTTTGGCCTTGAGCCATAATTAGAGATAGAGCATATATGGTTCCTTCCATTTTAATCGAAATTTTATGAAATTATATCTGAATGATCATTTGGCCAAGAGAGATATTAGCCTTGAAACTTGCCAAATGACTAAATCTCGAAATTCGTTCATACATCAAATATTGAAATACATAATCCTAAAGGCGGCGGCACATACTCGAGGCGAATATCATCGCGTTGAAAACGTGCATTATCTACCTCGTTGGAGATCAATCTTGAAATCTGTGATCGCCCATCATGATACTTCTATGTTCTAGGCAGAGATTCGCGCCACCGATAAGCTAAAGCAAAATGTTGAAATCATTGATGACTATAAAGCATATAGAATTCGGGCCAAATAAATCGCTCTAAATCCAATTTCACACTTGCTCAATTAAACTGACTTATGGTGATTCTTCCCATGGCCTTAGATTCTCACGGTAATCGAATAAACTTGTCAGCTTTACAATGGGTAAAACATTAAATTAAAACCTGATACATAATAATACTGTCTTGCAGCGACGATGGGAATTGGGCTCCCAAGCCTTGTCTTGACTTAAATCGATCACCCAGATATATTTTTTTTTGTATGTATAACATCTATTAACAACACGATAGTTAACAAATCAACACAATAATTGAACAACATAACTCTAATATATATTAACAAATATACTACAATAAATAATAAATAATGATTACTATAAAATTGGATATTTAAACAATTAACAATGAAAAATTAATCAATAATGATGTATCATTGCACAATAATTGAAAATCATAACTTTTTCGATCGGAAGGGAATGGAAAGGATTGGAAGTATTGGAAGGGGCGAGGGGTTTCTTCATTTACATTTACGACTCTTTGTTTTTATAAGCAACTTTTGGCGTCATTTATTTCTGATCCGTATAAATTATATTTTAATATAATAATAAATGATGGCGTCGGTCTGGAGTCGGGTATGTAAACATTGAAAACTTTTAGACGCCAGGCGATACTTACTTTATGTTGATATGAACTCTTATTTTATGTTCTTGTTAAATTTAAGATTCACGATTGTTATAGGATATACGATATTTATAAATAATGTTATATGTAATGAATTAGTGGACACGGATTGATTCAATATGAAATGTTATATTTTTCGACATATATCATGCCAAAGTATAGAATTCTGAGCTACCAAATACATATTAACGTGTGATAGTTCGATAGTGAAGAAGCGTCATCCTACTAATATGATAAATATATGTATAATTGTAGTATATATAATTATGATTTCTTATAACATAATACGACATAGCCATATAATCTATTTCATATTATTAGTTATAGTTGACTTAAGCAGATAATATATTATAAAACAATAACCATAATAATTTTTGAAAAAAAATATAAGTACCGTATGAGAATAGGAGTTCTGACACTTTACGAATAGAAGGACCAAAATTTTTTCTAAAGTTCTCGGCCTTGGACCGATATCAAACCGTCTCCATTAGTAACCGCTAAAGCCAAGCCAGACACCATTTCGACTGCACCTATCGCCGTCCCAAATAAGCTGGAATAAAGATTGTTTGACCGGCCTTGAGCAAGAAGCGCCATCCGTGCATTTGTAGATCTGCGGAAAAAAAAAACAGATAACTTAACAGCACACGGTTTTATACGAGTCCAACCTGCAAAACAAATCAACACATACACCCGACAACATAATATCACAAAATACAAATGTAGCTTGCTCTGAAGTACCCAAAATACAAATATAATATCCTAAAAATAATAGAAACCCAAATACAGCAATCTGAAATACAAGTATCAAATACAAACTACTAATCGAGTCCGGTATTATCATCACAGGTAAGGCGTCGAAATTTACGGCGGGGTAATGGTTCTTGGCGTCTAGATGCCGGTGAGGATGCGGTGGAAGCGAAACTGTCTTGTTGGGTGTCCGTCGTCTACATCGAATATGACCGGTTAATGTGGAGCACCAGCGGAGGCGGGCGCTGCGGGGTAGGCTGCTCCTTTGGAGCGGCCCCGCAACACGCTGGCCGTCATGGTAGCTTGCTTTAGCCCAAATCGACCTCCACGTTACCTTAACACCTGCAAGTGTTCGTTTGTTCCGCCCAACATTGACTAACTCCTCGTAAAGGGCTATAATTCTCTCATCCTCCTGCCTTCGCTTTATCCTCCACCTCCTCGCACTGTGATCGAGCTCCTCAAATCCACATCGGTGGTAGGAGGTGGTAATCTTGCAACTGGATCATCCACAAGCAAAACTGCGGCAAGGAGCTACTCGCGCCTTTGAGAACCACATCTCTTTGAAGCCAACTTTCAAAATCATTGGAGATCATGATGACTTCACCAACGGATACTACAACGTATCCATATCCTCCCCGAACATCTCGTGGAAGCGAGGCTTGTACTGCTCTTGTAATTTGAACACATTCGCAATAAGGATGTATATTTAAATAATAAACAAACAAACTAAATACTTACGTAGGCGTATTCGACCACTTTGCTACGTAAGCCGCTGTCTCCTTACGGTTTTCCTTGTCATACTTCTTGTTTAGCTTCATAAGAAGACCGATGAGCAAACCCATACTTCGATCCTTTTCTCACAGAAACACAAATAAAAAAAACTTTTAGGTAGAGTTTCAACCAAAATATTTGAATTGAATAAAGCAATAAAAGACAAAATTCTTTTACCTCCGCCATTGTAACGAGGGTAAGCATCGACTTACTTCCAAGCGGATACGATGCCATCGGCCATCTGGAAGCCCCCGCCCCGAGCTATAGTGATTCGGCTTCGCACGTATCGGAGACCTCGCCTGTTTGGGACTCGTCCGATGCGATATCTTTACTCCCGATCGGCACATAGGGTACACGAATCGGCCGGCGATTCGCAGTAGATCAACCGCCCCGATACCTTAAGGAGAGCCTTCCTCTTTTTATCATCAAAGTCTCTCCTTCTTCGGCAATCTCTCTCGAACAAAGAAATTTGCGCTGGCAGCATGGAGTCCGATTAAGTATCTGATATCTATCCTGAAAAGACAAATAAAACAAAATTTAATTAGACGTTTATTTACTAAAAACATTTAAAAAACTTTTAAATCCAACCAAAATTTTATATACTTATTGTGAATGATTTCCAGATGTCATCCTTGTGATCGATCAGTCACGGCGCTGGGAACTTGATAGCGGCCCCATTTTGTCGTCACGAAGAACTGCTTAACCGCTTTGATGTGTTAGCTTTTAAAAAAATAAAGTTAGATAACATAAATAAAAAATATAACTAATTCAATCAATTTGGGGCAATATTAACGGACTTACGAGGTTGTTGAATCTCGCCTCCGTGCTTCGCCACGGGGAGAGCGTCGAGTGGGCCGATAAATCTCCTGCATCTGTGCGTGTCAGCTAGCGTAAAATCGTCGACTCCGATCCCGTCGCCTCACGAGTCTCATCGAGCGAGCGGGAATAGGGGTTGTCTGTCGATCTCGAAGTCTCTGGAAACACAGCTCACCCAGAGCGTAGTAGGTTGCCTCGATATTGCGCCCCAGTGCAGACGATGAACCTCGGCCGCCCCGAGTGAGCTCCGTCGAGGTGGGGAGTCATCTTACTCTATATGAATACCATGATGCATAACCCTCGGCCTTTTGTAGCCTGCAGTGCACCGTCGCCCCGTCCGGGGCCTTATAGCACCTCGATTTACCACCACGAGTCATTTGTACAATCAAATTAGGAAAATTTTATCAGATATACAAAACATTCATAACATTTCGACATAATCCAAACAAAAATCTAATTACTAATTCAAACAGTAATTCAAACACTTTCGACATCTCTTTAATTCCAAACACTGATATATAACTAATTCAAACTATCCAATTTAAAATAATGGTTCAAACTTGAGAAATTATAAATTCAAACTAAGCGGAAAGTTCAATCTTAAAGTTTAATCTTAAAGTTCGATCTTCCCAAGTTTAATATTAAATTCAAATAATAAATCGATTATATAATTGAATCTTAAAAGTTTATACATCTAAATTAATTCGATCATAAAACTAAATTAAACCAATTTAAAAGACTAAATTCAAAATATCAATTCAAAGTAGGTATTCAGAGCTTCAACAAACTATCAATTTCAACTAAGCAGAAATTACATAAATAATTCAAACTATCCAATTCAATCACAATCAATTATTTAATCTTACATAACTATCATTCAATTCCAAAGTTAAACTTCGACAAATTATAAATCCAAACAAAAAAACTCTAATTATCAATAATTACCAGCTCTAATTAGCAGACGATCTTTCCGAAACGGAGAGAGTAATTCAACACCATTAACACAACCAAAATCAATAATTAAACAATCTAATTACTAATTTCAGAAAGCTTAATCAACGTCTGTTAATAATTAAAACTAAATAAATAATCTAATTAATTAATCAAACTAAATAAAACGATACTAATTAATAATTCAAAATTGATAAAGAAATCTAATTAATAATTCAAACTAAATAACTAATTAATAACTAATAATACTAAACATTTTAAATCAAATAAAAATAATAGAAAAAAAACTAACCTTATTATTGAGAGAGGAGGACGGCGGGGAGGGAGGTGGGGGGGGGGTTCGGTGAGGCGGGGAGGAGGGGGTTTTCGAGATCTTGAGAGGAAGAGGGGGTGGCCCGGGGAGGAATGAGGGAGGGGAGTTGAATGAGGGGTGGTGGTGGTTATGGCGTCAATGAAAGGGAGGGGGAAATGATTTGGGCAGTTGGTGGGGGTCGCGGGAGAGTAAAATGAATATCAAAACGTTTCTGAGGGGGGTGGATTTATGAATTAAGCGGTTAAAAATGGCGGCTTGATGTGGCGTCGAGATCCCTATATTTTATTTCTATTTTATATTTTTAGTAGTTAATATATTAAATCAACTGACGCCTAACCGTGCCAAAAGTCAAGGCTAACAAATAGGTAACTTCGATTTGGCGTCAGGTGAATTATTTCATTTGAATTTAATTTTTCTACAATTTCTTGTCCATTGGCAGCTAAACCTCTCCTCGGCCGCCATAATGGCCCAATTTAAACAATTAATTTGAACATTTCCCAACGTATTGCAATTGCAGCTAAAATTGCGTCGATCCACGAGCAAAATCAACTTGATACGTATTCTAGTAATTATGCATTAGTGTAATAATGGTTTCACACTAATGAACGAACAAATCAACATAAACCAATAATGACTATTATTATTAAATAAATACAGTATCATATTTATATTAGTGAAGTGTAAGAATAATGCATGGAGACCTTGCCTCTATTATAGATGTTTCTCATAACAAAGATTGCAATAAAATCGTAAAAAGATATTAATTGATACAATCAAATCAATTACAATCATAACAAATCACCAATCAATAATTATGTCTATTATGAAAGATTATGATTTCCAATGTGCAGTAGTAAAACTTTTGAAGGAATTGATTGCCATTTTGAAAGAATTTTATATTTATGTTAGTGAAGGAATTAAAAAAGAGTTGAATTCTTCTAATGTTGAGAGGCTTGATTCCATTTGAAAATTTCACGTCTAGCTATCTGTTCGGTTCAACCTTGAATCTAAATAGCCAACTCGATAATTTAGTTCAACTTTAAGTTCGTCGTAGTTTTCAATCGGTTCGGCTTGAAAGAATCATATTATTCTATTATTTTTCAACTCGAAAGGACCGATAATGAAAAACCCCGAATTAATAATAATATTTTGAGTTTATTATTTATGGTATCAAGTCAAGAATTTTTAGCATGATAAAAAGTGGTTCGAGATTGTTTGATTAGAGACTAGTCGTCGGTGCGTAAAGATACATTTTTAGTCAGTTGATCGTGATTTCTAATCAAAAAAATTTGAAATTGATAATATAATATTTTAAGTTTATGAAAGGAACACCAATTTAAAAATAAATAAATGATCACCAAAATTTATTTTTATGTAGTGGATTACTAAACTTTTCATACTTTTGTAATCTGAGATTCATTGTATTTATCGCCCAATGAAGTCGTAAATATGAATTATTAGTTGTGTTACGTTAGGTATATCATCATAAAACATTAAATATGGATAAAGTGAGAAATAGATTTTTAGTAGTAGTTATTTTTTAATAGTGGCATAAAAAGTGGAAAATAGATTTTGAGTAGTAGTTATTTTTTGTTAGAATGAGGATATATACTATATATAATGTCTAAGCATACATTGGCGATTCTGAGTGAAGCCCAAAATTAATCCTTCTTTATTTGACCATTCTAATTTTTTTATTTTAATTTTTAAATAGTAAGCTTGCTTCGTAGTGTAAGCGCAAACGACTTCTCCATAAATTACTACTATAAATATTATCTACTACGTAATACTCCGTAATTATAACTAGAGAAAATAAAAAGTTGTTTCACAGAGTCTAACATCTTTATTTTATAAAAGTAGTAAGCTTTATTCTTATTTAACTTTAGGGGTTTTTTTAAATTTATTTTTTCATTATAATTTTATTATAAAAATAATAAAATAATTTGCCTGAGACAAAGGCGTACCGCATGCCAACTAGTTTTAGATAGTTCATGAAGTATAGCGTAAATGGCGTGCTTGATTTTAGCATGCGTTATATATGGTATAGATAGATATTGTGTGATCTTTGTAAATAGGCCTTTAGCAAGGGCGGAGCTAGGATTTAATGTGAGAGGGGCCCAAAAAAATTTCATTATTATTAAAAAATTAAATGTATAAATTTATAATTTTATATAAGTACAAATTAATAATTCTTGATATTTTAAGTAGGATGTGTCATATTTTATTTAAATTTAAGATAGATTAAAACATAAAAATTCATCATATTATTAAATATTTTTTTTAAATATCAATTTTTAAAATATTAGAAATTAAATGGCCACACGGCCATATGGGTGCTCATACTGGCCTCGAAGTAATTCCTAGAATTACATTTTTGGGCGAGGAGAGTTGCAATTTACTCTGTATATAATCTACAAGCACTCCATTGGCGATTCTGAAGTAAAGCGAATTAATGTAATTCGCACTGCGCCGCAATGAAAATGTATTGGTTTTATTTACCTGATAACTACCAGCGATGAATTTGTAGCTGCTTGTGATAAACTTATACATAATATTTCCATAATAAATGATAATATGCATAAATAATGTATGTTAATTTATTTGTTTCTTATGAATACTAGATTTATTTAATAACTTTCCTTTGAATGAGATAGCGATTATTGTAAAATCCATAATGCGTTGTTGTCGAGCTTGTCATCGTGTCAAATATTTCCTTCTCCTGCTTGGCCATCGACTCTTAGCATTAAGCGTCAAAATACTAATACATGTTACATAATTTGATAGAATGCACAAAATTATTTATAGAGTATATTTTGTTCCCCTTAAGACAGAATGAACAAAATTATTCATATATTTAGGTACACATGAACAAAATACACAAAAAATATTCACATATTTTGATATACAGACACAAATGCATAAAATTATTCATATATTTTTATACCAATTGATAGATTGCACAAAACTATTCACATATTTTGGCAAATGTACATATTGTAATGCAAAGAAGAATTTTTATTATTTATAAAATAGGGTACAAAATAAATTCCTATTTTTAAAATGGAAAAGCAAACAAAAAATTAATATGCTGAAAAACACAACCCGTGGTGTTGACCAAGAACCAACATTCAACAATAAATAAAAAGTGAGCATGTTGATTGTTGAGGCAAATGAGTTTTGAAAGGTAAAGACATCAAAGTATCACACAACTCAGACAAGACAAAGCAACATGAGGGTCCTTTGGGGCAAATAGAGAACTACTAGGATATGAGTCCATTTGTATTTTAATTGGTGAGCCGTCTGAGCAGATATTGGATAAATAAAGAGACTGGCCAGCGCCCAGCAGAGCGTCTTATGATGCAAATGAGGCCAGTGCGTTAGATGATACAATATAAAGCTGTATATACTATCATCCAACACCATTATGTTACCATAGAGAAAATAGGTCACATAGTTTATCTTACCCATTTGCCACTCATGAGTTCCTAGTCCGATCCCCACTACCCAAAATTACAATACTTATTAATTTTTCACCCAACTTTATGGAAAATACTAATATCATAAAATGCTAAACCTAAATATAGACCATGCTAATATATTATGATAACCAAAGTAAAGATGAACAAGTACATAACACTCCCACATTTATTTGAGGTTAGTGTATATATGAGATTACGATCCACTAAAATTCAAGGAGAACTCATGACTTGCTTGTAGATATCAGCAGGAGGAATGAAAGAGTCAATAGAAAGCCCTGGGACATTATAAACAACATCTTGAATCTCCCAAACCTCCTCCATTCTAGTCCGGCAATGTTGCTCCGACGTCTCGCCAAACCGGAACACGGTGGCGATGGTCCTCCCTTGATGAGCAATCAACACCCCATCAACATCTTTGTAGTCCCCAATACTACTTCCTATCGAAGTCTCCCAATAGACAGCTTCGTTTTCTCCTGCCTGGACTCTCGTAAGATGTGAGTCCTCCATGTAAATTAGGAGTCCACTCTTTTGGCTAAAATAGCCATAGAGAACGTGGCGGATAACCTCAGCCGGACCTTCGCTTCTCTCCATTACTGCGGCGCGGTCGGCAGCTACTTTGAGGACGAAGCAGTCTTCGTCCCCTATTGTTTTTTCACCTAAACATTGAGCTTTTGCAAACAATATTGATGTGCTTTTGGGATCAAGACCCTGCATTGTTTTACAAATAAAGATTTGTGTGTTCATATTCTTTATGTACAATGTAATTATGTAAATTTATAATGTAATGCGGTGTCGTCATGATGTGGCAATTATTACATGATTATATGTGTTGAACATTTTCATTGAATAAAGATTCAAGTTAAGCAAATTTGAAAAATATATTGGCGTTGTGATGCACTCGTTAAGCAAAATTTGTAACTTAAAAAATATGTTAAGAAACTTATCATTTTTTATCAGATTATACTATGAACATTTACCAATATAATCTAAAAAAATTCTATGATGATAATAGAAACAATAAAATTGATACAATAAGTAAAGATCTATTAATTACACAATGAAATTCGTTAACTACTACATTTTACAATATTTTCAATATTTTTTAGCTGACTGACTCTATGTACGAATTAAAATACAAATTAAAGAGCATTATTCAGTTTGATCCTCTTAAGAACATTATTCAATTTGAAATCCCACAAAACAAACTAAAGCCCGGCATTTGATAAAAAAGAAAAAGTGATAAAGCAATACACCAAATACCAATGTGCTTTACTCTTTACTTATACTCAAAAAATGTAAATCTTCTCTTCTTCCAAAGACTAGCAAATGAAAGTAAATCAAGAAACATCATCATATGCAAGAATGAACCACCTTTAATAATTGGGAAATTAAACATACATCAATCCCAAAAAGATGTCTGAAATAAATAATGCAAACATTAGTGTACAAGTATATGACATGAGGATCTAACTCACATGGTCGGGCCTTCCTAAAGAGATAGGTTGTTGGGGTGTGTTTGGTAAAGCTAGAAAAAGCATGGGGACAAGTTCCCTATATTTGTCAGTCAAGGCCTACTTGATATGGTAAAATTGAAGATGAGTAGTCTGTTTCTTGATTTCTTGGGATTCAGACAAAGTGGAAGTTGTTATCTATTCGGATCATCTTTCTTTTTCACTCTCAGTTTCACTACTCAATAATTTAATTTAATTGTACTGTTCTTGCCTATATCGAAAGATCACATCATCTTGGCGGATTATCTATCTAGATTCGTTTTTACGATATTGGTGATCAACATTCACACATAAGACCTCTTTTGTTTTGATAAATTTAAATACGGAGTAACAAAAACAATACTATTCTATATATAGTACATAAACTCAATTCTCTATGTATGAATTATGATATACTTCGTATATAACTCAAGATCAATATAAATGACACTTATAAAAATTATTTGATTTATGCACCATAACTTATGACAACGAAAATAAGGGTTGTGAACCTTTTATGTTCACATATATAATTGGTCTATCATTAATTCAAATAATTAATAAATATTGTAACTTTATTTTTAAGCAAAATATAATTATGAAATTCTTTTTAATTATCATTTGCTATAAAATTTATCTCAGTCAACAAATTTGAAGTTAATGTTGTATTGATATTTCTAAGATTTCAATGCATTTAATGTATTCTTAACAATGCTACATCTTTAGGTAAGTTATTTTGGTGAAGGTAAAAAAATAAAGAGAAAAATTGATGATTACTTTATAAAAAGTACTCATTAATCTCAATGAATCAATGATAACATCAATCAAAACTATAGGTCAATTTCAAGTATATGTCAGTAATTAATTTTGGCCTCAATCATATACCCAAATGATACGAGTATGATTTTCTAGTACATTTATTGCACAATAAATGTTACCTGAATTATACGTCTCAAAGGTCTTTGGGGTCCCTTAGCAGCATGAGTCCCAAGCCAAGGAGTATGCCTCCATACTATTTTCCCATCACTTCCTGCAATGACCTTATTGCCCCCAACAACCAGCTCTAATGACCACATTCCTGGTGACATTTGCCATAATACAAAACACCCATTTTCCCCTGTCCTTGCCCCTAATGTCTTCACATTTTTCCCTGTTGAAATCTCAGTTGGGCAACATACCATTTTCACCATTCCTACTGTGTACATATTTTTGGGACACGTTTTCTTCTTTGATGTTCCTGTTGCTGCTAAATATTGCTGGAGTATGTAATGTGCCGCTGAGCACTCCTAAATCAAGAGAAAATAGCATTTATCATTCTATTAGGCAGATATCATGTATAATTGTATATCAATATTATTTGTTTAAATGAAACCATTAGGACATAGTATGACATTAATCGAAATATAGAGAATTAATTTCACTCTCTTCTAAGTAACATTTTTTAGATAACACTTCTGAAAAGAACTGTCTAAGTAATCACTATCTAACGTTTTCCCACCTATGATCAAACATTAGTCTAATCAATAGCTTGAGTCTTGTGAGAATCAATATCAATTATTACCTTATCATTTAAACAAATAAATTAAAATATCCTAATAACTTAAAAAAAAAGGAAAAAATAAAACTAATAAATTAATATCAAATTGAACTACCATAACTTACAATGGGTATGTCCCTAATGTGAAGATGATTAGGAGGTTTGTTGACAAGAGGAATAGGAGCAAGAGGGCAACCTAAAACACCAAGCAACAACCTCAAATCTTGCCTCTTTGGAGGACTAATACTTCCATACGCCGACGCCGAGAAGCCATTTGTTCCTCCTCCAGGCAAGCTTTTCTGTGTCCTAAACCATTCTCTAATAGCCTCCCAAGAACTTTCCTTTTTTACCCCTTCATTTTGCACGTAAAGATCATCCGGACCTTCATTTAGAGGAGTTAATGGTGGAGCACACCATCTTTGGTTTCTTCTTTCTCTACATGAAGACATTTTTGCTAGACTTTGATGATATGATGAATTAATTGATTGAAAAAGAAAGAGGTCTACTACACTTTGATTATGGGGGGTGTTGTTATTTATTTATGTGAATAGTATGTTTGGCATTTTTGCAAGAAATGACAAAAGGGACATGTTATCTATCTTCATGCTACTACCTAACAAGGAAGCAGAGAATGTGATAATTGGGATTATAAATAAATGATGTTCAATATTGCACTTTGGACTGTCTTTAGCTAACTTTATTCTTCTTTTCTTTAGGGTATTGTGCTTTTGTAGAATTTTATGCTTATTTTGCTATCTAGAGCCACTCCATGGCTCCAAAATTGGGACCCATGTGGATTAATGTGTCACTTTCCTTGTCCTTGCGTTGTCCTCAATGTTAACGTTTTTCATTCTCACAAATTTGAAGGTTTTTTTCAAATATCTTCTCATTGAGATTTAGTCTCAAACAATTGATCAAATTATCTTTAATTCATTTCAAAACTAATGCAATAATTATGTCATTTTATTTAAATTAAAAATTGATAACAATTGTAAAACTATATATATATATATATATATATATATATATATATATATATATATATATTATAATATATATTAGATACGAAATCATGATTAATTAGTTTTGAAATTTATTTGTTATCCTCCATGTTAATATTTATGGATAAATAGTCGGTCACTTCGAGCAAGCAGCTCATAATTTTAACATATCATAAGAAATATATAATAATAACAATTAATTCATGAATCTCGACTAAATCTTTACCCGTATAATAAATGCCTATCATTAACATGCGCCATTTATCTTAATAATTTATTTCATGAAATCTTTTCTTTTACTTTTTTTTTTCTTTTGTCTTTCAAATTAATACATGGAGTATCACAATCTCATCGAATTATAATAATAAGGTATTCAAATGTTTTCTACTAAAATTCATATTCAAATGTAGCCCATAATATTACATTGAAAAGTTTATCACTAACATATATAAAAGTGTGAATAAAGGATTGTGTTTATTTAAAAGCACTTCAATTACTTAATTCTTAAATTATCTTTCTCTCTAATCCCAAAAAGTTAGGAGTTACAATAGGACTTAACACTATAAATCCATTTTATTTGACTTTTGTATATCAGGATGAAGCTTTATTTATCGATTATTCTTTAAGCTATATGTTAAAAATTGCAAAAATAATATTATGAAATTATTTTCAAAGGCAGATTTAATGATATAACTTTTATATTTATTAAAATAAAGTAATTAGTAATTAATGGTATTTTTCGATATCACAGCGTAAAAAAAAATGGAGGTAGTATTAAAATTGTATATCTTTGCGCATCGTAAGATTCCCGATTGGAAAATCGTGACGCATAAATGCGGTTTGAGGATTGATCATGTATTTGACATATGTATATACTTTATAATTACCTTGCGTTCCCACTTTTAAATTTAACATTTATATATCTATAGTGCATGTTTAATGATTGAAAGGTATCGTTGAATAACCATGATTATTTTGATTAATTTTGCATGTATAAGCATAGTTAATGCGCCAGAATATGTCTATTATATTATATATTATTAATTTATTACTCTTTTTCATCGATATGGTTTTTCACCGTATATATCATTTTAATATTTAATAATGGTGTTGGTTAAATAATAATATATTTTTTATGTAGAACTATTATTATTATTATTATTATTATTATTATTATAGGAGTTTGTGAAATAATGATATATTTTTTGTTGAATTATTATTATTATTATTTATTTTTATTATTATTATGTAGAACTATTGTTATTATTATTTATAATAAGTGTTTTCGTTAAATAACCATATGCTTTGGGTAGAATTATTATTATTATTATTATTATTATTATTATTTAATTCCATACGGTTCATAAATTTTATATATTGGGATCCACAAAATTTAATTATTAACAAATAAATGCAAATTTATGACGTAAAGCAATAATTCAATGATGATACTATATTGATGATCAATTCATCGATATATTTAGTCGAGAGGATATCAATTGTTAAAGTAATATTTATGTCTATACTATGGACATCTGATGTAATATCTGCTCTATGGACATCGTGTTTTTATTGTAATTTTTTATATTATATTTAAAGAGTTATTTGTGATCAAGTATCGCTGAAAAATAAAAATATTAATTAAAAAATCAAAGGAGTTTAAGTTTCACATTAATTATTAGAATAATTCGAATTAAACATTAAAAATATATTAAATATTTGAAAAATCGATTGAATAATAGATGCGTGTGACTTCTCGCTAAATGAATAGAACCTTTATTTTATCAATTTATTATGACTTGAGCAAAATCAATTATTATCTTTGCAAGTATTATATGTTGTTATGTCAATTAGGTGACAACATCTTAAGATCTCAATGCAAACTCCACTCAAAATGTAAATGATGATCATATGGTATATTATGTGATGCATGTACATCCTAGCCAGTCAGCAGTCCATATCCCAGTTCGCTTTCAACACAATTGTATACTATATATACTATATAGATAGATAGTTGTATTATTTGCAATATATTGAGGTTAAAACTTATCAATCGATCTCTTCTTGTCACCCTCCTCCACTCATTCTCCCTGAAACGTGACAAGGAATGTATATGTTTTTTTAATGATACTCCAAGTTATAACTTCTGAAATAAGATGATAATTTAGTTTATATCCGTAAACATATATGTAAATAACTTATAATTGCATGATATAATATACATTTTTTGATAGACGAGAAGAAGTTATTGGCCCTCGAGGACCAGGGGAATGAAGTTAACGCCCATTCGACCCCTCTTAAACTCCGCAAGAGTAAGGGTTCAACTAAAACCATTTCAATGCACTTTAACAAGAGTCTAATTTTACATCAACCAGCTTGTGTCTATTTCTCAATAATTGGCAATACTCCAAATATTCTATTCAGAAATTTATTAGTTTACAGCCAAGAAATTGATATTCTGTAATAAATGAAAAAAGAAGAAATAAAAAAGATTTGGGTGCTCTGAAGTTGGATCAGTTTATATAATATGATCTGTTTACAGACAATTATCCAACACTGGCAAGTTTAGGACACCAAAACTACAATGCAAGAACTCAGTAGATGAAAGGATTAGCAATTTACAGAAAGAATTACGCCCCCGACATCATCAGACCTTCAAACTAATCGGATATTGTTAGTTGCATCCTCTGAAATTCCATATTTGCATTCCGTTATTCACTGTGGTGCCTCAGCATAATGTATCTACAAACCTCTTTGGGAATGAACCCCAGAAGCGGAGTTGTAGCACATGCGAAAATAGCATGGTGGCACATGTTCTTGCTGATCAGTTAGTGCTGTCTTGTCTGATAGTGTCTCAATCATCGATCTCTTGGACCCAAGAGAAATTTGTAGTCTAGAAAACCAGAAAATTGTGTGAAGCCTACTCGGTTACAAAACTGAGGCTTCCATGTTATCCACAGATAAAGAGGTCTAGAAAAAACTAAAAATGGTAAAGAGACGAACCTTGAAGAACAGCTTCAACCGCTACATTAGGCATGAGCAATCCCAGCAATTCTATTTTATCTGTATTTGCCATTGTATTCATTATAGTCATTATGGAAACAAACCTTCAAAATACCTCACTTAATGTTACCTTATAGGCACATAACTCCCAAAACATGGTAAAATAGTGCAACGGCATATTCTGGATGTTGGCAGTGCCTCTATTGGCTAATCTCTTATTTCTCCTCAATTACTCATGACGTTGTTTCATTGAAGTTACAAGAGAACATATTATATACTACGTACAATACAATGTTTAGATAAAGAATTCAATTTCATTCAAAGACCTAACACTCTGCATAATGCAAACTTGCAAACACCAAGGCATCCATAGTACTTCAGTACCTCTCAAACGTTATTAGAAGGGACAATAGATTACTCTAGCAGTAATCTTCAGTACCATTTGTCACAAACGAATAAATATATCGAAACAAAATCAGATTCACATTGTTCTACTAGCATCGACGACAAGCCAACAGAACTGCACTACTTCTACCTGAATTTGAACGGCACTGATCAAATATTGTCACAAACATTGCAGTAATCTAGTAAGCAAAGATAATATCAACTCAAAGCTCCCAATCAATATAAAGATGCTAAACTACATTAAAGATGAATAGGCGACCGCTGCTCGGTTATTCATATATACTCCATATCAACTAATAACATGTTACAACTTACAAGCAACACATACAACCAGTGAACTAGAGCTTAGAGCCCATCTACACAAACAAAAATTACGTTTGTCTAACTAAGGTGAAATATTTTCATGTCCTATTTAAGCAAAGATTTTATATTCGGCTCTTGAATATAATAAATCGAAAATATTTCGTTATCTGTCTAAACCTTTATCGGTGTAGTATATAATTCAAACCGCTCCGATCGATTAAAACAATTGCTTGTTATCACTCTGATCGATTACGAAACAACTAGCACATTATCCTTTGAGGATAGGTTGCGTCTTATCCGACACTATCATAGCAGGTTGAGTCTATTCATAAACATTGAGGCATGTTATTGTCTAACGAAGGAGAAAAGTTACAAACCGATGTTGGCCAATTACTATAGATTTATAAAATTTTAACGGAACATATAGAATAAATATGTCATTTTGTAAAAATGTAAAGGTAAAATAAACATTTTAAAAAATTCGAGACGGAGCAAAACCTATATTTTAACTCACCTCCACATTCAACCACTAGAACTTGGACACTTTGCCCAGGTAAAATAATTAAGATTTCACACTTTAAATACAACACTATTTGAGTGTGTATAACCGCTAAGCCCTTGACGGTGATGTTGGTGCTGGTAAATATAGTTGTTGAATTTTTCATTTAAATGTTTGGTAAGGAAGCTAGATTAATTACGAAGCCTTGCCATGTCTTGTGGGTTACATTTCTAAATATTTATATTTGAGTAGTGTGGTTTAAGAAAGCTCTGTCTACGATCAATTGAGGCGTTTAGATTAAACTCGCCAATGATGCTCAGGGACGCTCTGGCCAGGCCGTTAGTTTAACGGTTTACGCGCTAATTTCACAATTATACTGAATGATAATAAGCAATATGACTATAAAGACGAATTAATAACGCCCAAGTAGAAATACTACAGATTGATGATGATGGGGTACTTAGGTGATCATAAAGCAACGATTTTATGCACCCAAACAAAAAAGATACCATTTTTCAAATTTCAACAATAATGACCCAAATGAAAAAATGGACTAAAAAATGCACATGATTTCTATTAATTTTTTGGGTTTTTTTCAAGAATTATAGCCTTATAGGTCAATGTTTAGCATGGCAAATGGAGAGTTTGAGTTGAAAATAAATCAAGGTAATGGAAAATGTAATGATGAAGATAGAATATAGAAACCCATTATTCTTTGCTTTGGGAGTGGACTTAATCCACTGTGTCAACTGTCTTTTCTGTAATTATGGAAAATCGAAAAGTATCGTCTATCTCATTGTCGTGGCTACTTATATATCTCCCATTTTTTAATATTGTATATCGTATATTGAATTGACTAGTTATGATGTAAGCCGTACAGCTGTTAAAACATGAAGTCATGGAAGGAGATACCAAAAGTAGGTAGAACGATGAAAAATCTCGAAAAAATTAAAAATTAAGGTATTGATGCTTTGTTTAGTTTATTGGTGGATGCTAATTTTGCTAAGATAAAGCAAATGAGTGTAGAGTAAAAAAGAGGTGTGGAGAAATTTCCATGCAGCAGCTGCAGATTCTTTTTATTGATGTATAAAACTTGAGAAGAAGAAGATGAGTAGCTAATTTAACATGGGTAATATCATGTTTTTGTTTAAAAAAGGTTCAGGTAAGTGGTCGAATTAGGGGGCGTAGGGAGGCAATTCTTCCTCTAATTTTCTGAAAAAATAAAATTTTAAAATACATTTCTACAAATGTTATTTGATTCGTACCCATAAATTTTTATATATTTTTTCTTATTTTTTGTATCTCGTTCCTTAGTCATCCCTACATAAAATTCTTGATTTCGCTATTGGTTCAGGTAATGATAGTAGAGCTGGTGGGAGCAGTAGCAGAGGGGGAGGAGCTTCAGGAAGTAGAGGAAATGAGACTTCAACTTCTTCTTCATCCTCTTTGTTGAGGAAAGTTGATGATGGCAAGTCAACTACTAGCAAAAGTAACATGAAGAAGAAGTATTCCTATATTCCTGATACTTTCTCGTCTCTTGAGCAGGTCAGCTGCAAAGTTGATTCTTCATTTCTTGTAGCTTGAATTTGATGTGCCATGATGATGTTAAAAAATTGTCCATTAGTATTCCCTTCTTCAAAAAATTGTCTAGTTTAATTTTCGATGGTAAAAATTAACGAACATTGTAGTGAATGGGTCAGTTTGTTAGAGTTGATATTGTCTTCTTTAGCTTTTTCTTGAAATATACAGCAATCTGATTAGCATGTCTTTGGAGCCTTATTTGAGAAATTGTTCACTTTTTGTCCATGCACCAAGTAGTTTATAAGGATGTTTAACTATGTAGCAAAATAGTTGTTGTGAATTGTGAGGACTACTGAGATAGCTCGGTTGAATAACTAGCCATGGTTATGAATTTTCCTCTTCGTTGTTGCTAATTTTGTAAATGTCGACCCAAGAACAAGAATTCTTGGCTTCTACTCATAACTCAAAAAGTATGGAACTGCTTTATTGTTCGGGTTCATTTCCATCTTGGTTGATATTTATGATCGTAAAATTCAAGTAAACCTCTCATCAGTACTATATAACTATGGGGTCTTAATGCAGAGATTCATTGACCGATAAGGAACTAATATGGCTGGGATCATTTATGTAACTATATTATAGAAAATAACAGAAAAGCTGATTGGCTTGTGCAGGTCACACAGGCTCTTCGAGAAGCTGGGCTTGAGTCGTCAAATCTAATTGTTGGAATTGATTTTACAAAAAGTAATGAATGGACAGGTTAGTATAATGAGTAAATTTCATATTAACTTGTCTGTGTCATAGCATTACTGCTAGCACTCGATTTCAAACATTTACTGTGATGCGTTTGACCTAAGATATTGATAAAGTATTATTCCATATTATTATACTTTCAGGCATTATCTCCAAAACTATGACACCCTTAAAATGTTTTTGTTTAGAGGTTTAATTTTGCTATAAGATGTTCCTAAGGTTTGGTATTGCTTACCTGATACATTCTGAAACCTATTGAACTGATTTTATTTTTGAAGGAAAGGTTTCATTCAACAATCGTAGTCTGCATGCAATTGGTGATACACCAAATCCATATGAGAAAGCCATATCTGTTATTGGAAAGACGTTGGCTCCGTTTGATGAAGACAATTTGATTCCATGTTTCGGATTTGGTGATGGTATGTTCAGATAAAAATAACCTCAATCACTGATGCTATTTTAATCAATTGTTCACTGGAAATCCTTGTTCACCGACGTTATCATGTGTCATGTTATCAATCTGTTCGTGCTAAAGCAATTACACATGATCGAGAAGTGTTTAGCTTTCACGATGATCAATCTCCTTGCCACGGTTTTGAAGAAGTTTTAGCCTGCTACAGGAAGATAGTCCCGAATTTGAAGTTGTCTGGTAATTTTCTTTTTTCTACTCACATTAGGTCCTTTTCTCCTTATCAACATGCTCTTTAGAGTTTGGCCTTATACTGCCTCGACCAAACAATATTGAATATATGTACTGGCTCGATGTCTTAGTGGAATGCACCCTTTGTTTCAGGTCCAACTTCATATGGACCTGTAATAGATGCCGCAGTAGATATAGTGGAGAGAAATGGTGGACAGTACCATGTTCTGGTAATCATTGCTGATGGCCAGGTAGACTCTCTGTGATTCTTTTACTTATGTCAACACACTTGCATGCATACAAATAAAGGTGCATGGTTTCTCATATCTAAGCAAATAAATACTATAATTCTTGTCATCAAGGTTACGAGAAGTGTTGATACCGGAGATACTGAGCTTAGCAATCAGGAGAAGGCGACAATCAACTCAATAGTGAACTCGAGGTAGTATAATAGTGTATTGAGTGGATATATCAGTCTGAACTTTTTACATGACAATTGACCATAGCTCAACCATGTGCAATATATTTAGAACCGTAATTGCAGAAGTTTAAACTTTAGTCGTATAGAGTTGGCATTAATCCGAATGCAGAGGAATATGTTAGATCATTAAATAAACAGTGATGTCTATTTCTTGAAGATAAATCATGTTTTTTATGCTTCTAGTCTTCCTGTTTGCTCGGTATTCCTTTTAATGAAAAACAACAGAAAAAAAATATGTCCATATCTCATAGCACAAGATATTGTGACAAGTGAGTATGTGTATCATAACTTGTTCACAAATAGGAACTGAATCGCATTCTTTTCATCTGAGGTAGATGACAAATGTAATACATATTAAAGTTGAACCTCCAGAAACTCATTAAAAATATGCTTAAGAATATGAATCACCTTTTCAATTCTTGTTCCTTAGCTTGTGAATTGGGATATCACACTTATGTAATGTTGTTTGTAGTCTGCATGTACGCTGCCTGACGAGCCACATGGAAAACTACTTGTAGAAGCTAGTTCAAAAGTAGACTCTGGAATTTAGTCATTGTCTGATTAATCTTTAAGTGATTCTCTTAGGAAAATTATTTAATACTCGTGATTTTTTTATTGACATCAGTTCATATCCCCTCTCAATTGTTCTTGTTGGTGTTGGGGATGGACCTTGGGATGACATGAAAAGTTTCGATGACAAGATACCTGCTCGTGAGTTTGACAATTTTCAGGTGAGAATGAAGGGGTAAATACTTCAGATATTTTGCAATCTTCCATTCTCCAACTTTCTTTTTTCTGCTATGCAGTTTGTTAATTTTACGTCTATAATGTCAAACAATGTAACGGAAACTTCAAAAGAAACTGCATTCGCCCTCGCTGCTCTAATGGAGATCCCTATCCAGTATAAAGCAACAAAAGAGTTCTGCTTACTTGGGTATGAAATGCTTAACATCTTTATTAATTTTACGAAGATTCTATATTGATGTTCTTTGAGAATATTGAGAACTGGTTATATGATGGCCATTCCCAAGAGTTTCCATATGATTAAGATACAAATTTCATAGGTGCCATGTTTCATTCTTTTTATTGTGGTGTATTCTGTACTTATTATTTGATACTCCGTATATAAAAAACATCTCTCCATTCTATGGGGAAAGACACATGACAGGAAAAGCAAAGAGAATAGTGCCACGTCGCCCTCCAGTTCCTTACAGTCAGCGAGGAATGACTCTAACTAGAGCACCTAGCCAACTTACAACACCAGTGCAAAATCAAGAAGAGCAGGTAGGAAATTTCCAAGGTCTATATATGTAATCTATTGCAGCTCCATTATGATAACATGTTGAATCTCAGGAATAGCTTTGGACCAATTGAATATAGAAATTGACACATTCTTGAGTCATTCATGTTGTCCTGCAACAGATTGTCTCCAAGTGGTTAAACTATTTTCTGCAATATGATCTTGCAATCAAATTGTTATATAGTTTTGTCACTTAATATATAGAGAGTTGATGACAAGAACATGGTTTAGAGTCTTCATATAATACATGTAAGTGGTATAACAATTTCCAACTACTGCATCATGGAAGCTCGATGCAACGTGCAGCGTTTTGTTTGTTCTTCGGTTTATCAGCACTCAATGTGTCTCCTTAGACCATTTCTTCTTATATGTTACACTATTTTCTGAAGGTTTGCCCTGTTTGTCTGACGAATAAGAAGGACACGGCCTTTTCATGTGGACATCTGGTAAAGTTCCCCAAACGCTGAATATTTGATTCTTGAATGTTGTATCTAACTCGCTATGATAAACTGAAATGCAGACTTGCAGAGAATGTAGCCCAAGATTGTCACACTGTCCTATTTGTCGACAGAGTATCACAAGCCGTATCAGGATATATACTTAAAGGCCGCTGATATGTATATAGCCAATATAGGATATTTTAAAAACTGGACGTCCTTCTTAATAGCAGGGTCAAAATAGGGGAAAGAGTAATAGACCCGACCAGCCTGCAAAAACGAAACCGTCCCTCCACAACTATCCATAATATAAAATAAATATTTTCGTCCTTGGTAGTTGATTCTAACGCCTCTTTATGCAGATTGGGTTGTGCATTGTAAATGGTGTACTTCTATTCTATACTTCATGATTGTTGCAAAGTTGCTTGTCTATATTCTGGTGTATATACACAGATTTTAGTGTACTTGGGATGTGTACGCATATTAGAAAATTCTTCCTACATATGGAGCAATATATGTTTCTTTTGAACTTGCAAGTATTTTATGTTGCCAATGACTTTATATACCTCATCAAAACTCTCTTACACTCCTTTGTAATAAAATACTACTTTACATTGGAGATGTAGTGATAGAAGGCTTGTTCTTGCAAATTAATCTTAATGGCACTCAAAGATTAACTTTTTTACAATTTTTATTAATATTGAACTTGAAGGATGTTTTTGATTTTATAATTTTGGTTTTGTGTATTAATTTAAGACCATATAATTTATAGGAAGCAACAAATTATACAAAGTATGACTTTTATGGTACACGACAACAAGAAAAAAATTCCTTATCTTGACTATAGTACAAGACAAGAGAGAAAATGAGATATATACAACAAGAATCCAAAATGGCTGCAAATACTCTCTTCATTTTTCAGAGTTCTTCTTTTATCTTTTGATTTTCTATTACTATGATGACTAACTCAAAAGTAGAGAATATGGAAGAGGCATTAAATCCATTGGTTGGAAGACTTAAAGATGGAGTTGAAGGAGATACTAATGATCCTGTTACAGTAGTGGTTATATTTTCCACCATCATAGCTGTTTTGGGTTCCTATGTTTTTGGTTCTGCTGTAAGTATAGACATCTCCAGCATCTATTTTTGAATTTTCGTTACAAGCTTCCAGTAAGTATGTATTAGCATTTGATGGTTCTTGTTGAAGGCATGAATTTGAGTAGTTTGCTTCAAAGTTGTGTTTAAGTTTGGTAGGTGACTATGTTCTATAAAACAGTCCTGGGATTGTTGTCAATTGTCAACATTTCAAGAACAAGACTTATTTAAGTAATTGATGTTAGCTGCAGCTACCCCTGATTCACCAACTTGGATTGATCAAACTGTTTGATCATGAACGAGAGCAGGGGTAAGGTTGTATACCATCCGATCATCCCTTACCCTGCTTAGGCGGGAGCCTCTTCAGAGGCATTGGGAGATGTTATTGTTGAAGTTATGAAGGGTATTATTTGACTTTTTTGTTATTTGAGTAATTGATGTTTGTCTGATATCATTTCCAAGATTCTTACTGATCAGACGACTGAGCTACTTTTAATTGTCAATGTGCAGGTGGGATATTCATCACCTGCTCAATCTGGAATAGTAAATGATCTAGGCCTCTCACTTGCAGATGTAAGTCAAGCAGGTGAAATATACTGTTGCTTCATAGTCAATCACCTCTAATATTGGTTCTGTTTAGATCTTGAAGAACATCGTTTCATGCATATTTCTGCATAATTTTCCTGGGTTTCCTGCAGTTTTCTGCATAGATCTTGAAGAAACTGATCTCAATTGCACAGTGCTTATATAATTCTTCTCTGTATCTTGGTTTTCCTGCTTCTATATATTTACTGTATAATTTTATTTGCTCAACATTGCAGTATTCCTTGTTTGGTTCAATATTGACAATTGGAGCAATGGTGGGTGCCATAACAAGTGGCAAGATAGCAGATTCATTCGGAAGGAGATCTGTAGGATTTCCAAATGTTATATTTTTCCTCCTAGTAGTGATTTCATAGAGTTTCCTTTCAGTGTTAGTTCAAGTCCTGATATCTTTATACTCTTATCACTTGCAGGCTATGGGATTCTCTGAATTATTTTGTCTGCTGGGGTGGATTGCAATAGCATTCTCAAAGGTGTGACTTGTTATGATCATGTTTCATTGGTTATATTGTTTAGCTCCATTTACAATTTCATATATTACTTACATTGTGTAATAAAATGTTAACAGGAAGATATATACCTACTCTAATATAATCCTTGATGTACATTGCTAATATTGAAACCAGACTGCATGGTTACTGGATATTGGAAGGCTGTCAATAGGATATGGAATCGGAACTCTTTCTTATGCGGTAAAAGTCATGCAAATTGCACTTAATGATTCTCTTGTTGTCAATCTTTGAATCCCAAAGTGGTCTTTTGCTCGTCCATTAGGTACCTATATATATAGCTGAAATAACACCAAAGAATGTTCGGGGAGTATTTACAGCTCTGAATCAGGTACTACCTAATTATAACAATTCCATTACACATTCTTGTCTTGAAACATTACACATTGCATCTTATTGATACCGCAGATGATGATATGTTTTGGTGTATCAGTAATGTATCTCGTTGGGACTCTGACCTCCTGGCGTATCTTAGCTCTCATTGGTAATTGTCTAAGGTGGTATCTCTTTTAGTTTCCTTCACATTATGAAATATAATAACACTGTTCCACATTTGAACCATTTTAGGAATTGTTCCAGGCATTCTACAGCTGTTGGGGCTGTTCTTTATTCCAGAGTCACCGAGGTGGCTGGTATGACTGCTAATAACAAATACGGAGTAGTATATTGTTATCCACTGATAATTATATTGCATATTCTCTGGTGATCGGTTTTTCATCAAGTTCATGAACTTAATGCTAGATGCTTCTTTCAGGCTAAAACCCGCAGCTGGACAGACTGTGAAACATCACTTCAAAGGCTTAGGGGAGAGAATGCAGATATTAGCAAAGAAGCTGCAGAAATCAAAGTAATAACATGAGTCTTCTAAGAAGTAAATCATTTCAGATAAAATCTAATCTGTTGGATATATTTTAGCCGCATTCACAAAGTAAATTACAATAGTCCATCTTATAGGAGTATACAGAATCTCTTCGAGATTTCCCAAGCTCTGAAATGACCGATTTGTTTCAGAGAAAATATCGCCAGGCACTACTGGTAAGGAACCTCTAAAATTTATGTTCCTGCCCTTCTTCCATCGTTGTAACTTGGTTCTATTTCATCCAGATTGGTGTGGGGCTAATGGTATTGCAACAATTTGGTGGGGTCAATGCAATTGCATACTATGCGAGTTCCATTTTCGAAACAGCTGGTAAATAATGTTCCACACAAATGAACCTCCTCATGATGTGTCTATTTAGAAATACTCGATGTATTCATCTTTATTGTAAGTTTGTAACTAATGACAGGGATGAGAGGATCATTTAGTCTAATAAATGTTACTTTGCGCTCTTTCATTGTTAATATATCTGTATTCCTTACTTTGCACTTATCGGTTATAACAGGCTTTTCAGGTAGGATAGGATCTACGGCTATGGTGGTTGTTCAGGTTAGACACTATTTAGTTCCAAACTAAGTATCTCCTCCTCCACAAACTTTGCTTATTTTGGTGTTCTCCAGGTGCCAACCACAGTTGTTGGAACTTTTTTAACCGATAGGTGTGGAAGGCGACCCTTACTACTGGTAAAAGAATGTCAAGATTCTTATATACTTCATCATAGGCCTCAGAATCGCTCAGGATGAAGTATACCGTCTTTTCAGGTTTCTTCAGCCGGGACATGCTTGGGTAGTTTCCTTATTGGAATGTCATTCCTACTACAGGTAATGCTAATTGCTTGGACTCAATATCCTCCTATGAATCACTTACAATTTTATTTCCTCAAGAAATATTGTCTCCCCTTTCAGGATCTTCAACAGTTGCAAATTAGTCCTATTTTGGCACTTGTTGGTGTACTGGTAAGTGGTCATCCAAAGCTTCTAATGTCTAGAAACAAAATCTTTCAATCTCAAGACTAAGTAGAAGCATGATAATATGATCATTGCAAAACTTATCTTTCTGTACTTACAACTAGATATTTACCGGGAGTTTCTCGATTGGCATGGGAGGAATTCCATGGGTTATAATGTCTGAGGTATGTCCTTAATTTGAAGTAAAATTTGAACCTTAAATTGATAGGTTGTACACCATCCGACCCTTGTTATCAAAGCAGTAACTTTGCGTACTATCTCTATCTCTTTAAGGCAGGAGCTTCTTCATAAGCTTGGGGCATATGTTGTTGAAACTCAAATTCTGGTTTTGCATAACAAGATATTTGACATGAGTTTCTTTCAGATTTTTCCAATAAATGTTAAAGGTATGGCTGCAAGTTTAGTCATAGTGGTCAACTGGCTTGGTTCATGGATTGTTTCATATTCCTTCAACTTCCTCCTAGAATTAAGCTCTCAAGGTAAATGGTTTGCCTAGTTCTTCACATATATGGGAGTGAATGCCTGAATTTTATTGTAAATATCGTTATATATCGAGGTTTTTCATATTACAAGCATTTTTCAGGGACATTTTTAAATCATTAAACTTCTCTTATTTTCAGGGACATTTTTCTTGTTTGCCAGCATAAGTGCTTTGACAATCATATTTGTTGCCAAGTTGGTTCCAGAGACAAAAGGGAGAACTTTAGAAGAAATACAAGCATCCATGGTTTTGCTAGGTTAGGAATGATGAAATTGGTATAATTATCCTACTGAAAAAATACACTGTGTATCTATATGATGGCTCATGATGAACACTAAACAGTATGCCATTCAATTTTCATGCAACATTGCTAATCATTTTTATGAGATGCATTTGAATATCTTGAATTTTTCGAATGTTGAAACTGTGAAGCAGGTGAGCTAAACGGCTTGGTAACTATATCGGCGAGTGCTCGGTTACACAGCAATTAAGCTTTAATACTCATTTTCGGGATATATAAAGATTAGAGTAGAATATGTTTTCAAAATGAGAACGAGGAATAATTTACATATAAAAGTTGATCAAATAAAATATGTAAGAATTATACTAGAAACTTTATAATGTCTTTTGAAAATGATAAAATTAAGAGAATTACACTGCATAAAAATATGAAACTAAATCTGAAATACAATGAAATCATTAGGCTTTTATGCTATTGGGGTACCACAAAATTGCATGAATTTTGATAAAGACTCAATCTTTAACAAGATAATTTCCAGTAATCCAAATTTGGCTCCAAAATATAAAATCAATCAAGAAGATACAGCTGCCATAATGTTCTCTTCAGCTACAACTGGAGGCTGCACACATGAAGTAAATAAATAGTTGAGATCATTTCATTTCAGAGCAATAATAAAGTTGCAAGTAGTCTCAGGTATCCATCTGAAATGCTGGCATTACAGACCTGAATGGCCCCATAGGCATTCCAAATTTGGTATTGCCTTATCAATTTGATAGACGGTAGAGGAGATTCAAGTAGACAATGTATTTATATATTGACACGGTCGGTACTTGGTTTGGGAGTTCCGGCGTCGGCGGGACTTTTTATTCAGTGGAAGTTCGGGACAAGTTCGGAACTTGGTCCCCAAAGTATCGGTTTTTAGGATTAGAGTTTGAAGCGTTTAGACTTGAAAGAATCCAGGTTGGTTGGTGATCTTTGGTATTGAAACAAGTGACTTAATGCATAGTTACGATGGTTTGAAATTCTAAGTATGACACTTGTATAACTAACATCAAAAAGGCTTTGGAAATAAATTTGAAAAAGATCATATATAGAAAGCAAATAAGAGAAAATTAGAACATAACTTTTCTGAAATTGTATTCTTCTTGTTGTCGAAAGCAGCTCAAGAAGTTGCCGCAGTAAATACAGTATGTCAACATTTTTTTAAAATTTATGCTTTATCGAGAACAGCGTTCGCATAGTGGAAATAGCTTAGGAAGCGATTCAAAGGAAGTTAGTTATCTATCATTGTTGTGTTCTAGAGACTATAGTTGGTTGTAATTCAGATTTGCCAATCAAATTATAGTATATTGTAAAAGTGCAATAAAGTATTATTGTTATTATTTGTTGTGGTTGTTATTGTTCAACTAAAATTAAATAGGAAATTCTTCAACACAATACCTTATAATAAAAGGAAACTACAAAATTATATCAGAGACTATTATTTCTAAGCTGAAATAGAAAGAAAGACTCAAGGATAGGCTATACAAAATTGGAGGTCAAGTAAACACAACTAGAAATTAATATAACTTGCAACAAATGGACTTAAGTGACAGAAAAGCAGAGGTGAAAGCCTTAACTGCAGATAATAAACAAGGTGATGGATGAAGACGACAAACCGGACACAGGAAAGCATACTCATAGTGTGCTCAAAAACCACAATCATTTTGATTTCGATGCCTTCAGTTATCCCAGGCACCCCGACTTTTCTGAAACAATAAAATATTCTGAAGTAATTCGTCAAAGTGGAAGCGATTTTTTGTAGGTCGCTAAATACCAAACCAAAGTATATTAAACATGAAAGAAATCAAAAACATAGACTAAAAAAAGAAGCAAAGACAATAAAACACATGCAAACAAACTAAAACACACCAAAAACATGAGCTACTTATCATTTCGCAAATACAATTTCAACTTCATTCTCCCCTGTTAGGGTTTTGGGGATGAAAATGTGAAATATGAGGAGCTCTTAGCGACACTATACACACACACAGAGTAAAAATAAACATAGTTACATTACACATATAAGCTTAAGTAGGCTTTCATAGTCGAGAACTTGCCGAATAGTAATTTTAGTATTGAAATGTTATTTTGTGTCATGAATATAATTTACATAGCTACTATGACATAAATATTAAGGCAAAATAGTTATTTTACCCTCATGGCAGCTACAACTGACTTTGGCGTGTTTATGACTCAACATGTTTGTGTCTCGGTTTGATAATCATCGAGTCGAGTTTTAATGTTCGACTTTTATTTCCAAATTCGGTCTAAATTAAATTGTAGCATCCAATATTGTCGGGTCAAGTCAAACCCTTTTTAGTCGAGTGAGACGAGTCAGCTATAAAGGTTCTACTAGATGTCTACTTAATTTGAGCATTTTTTGTTAATAAAATCAATTTTTCATGTGTTAATAATGCATATTGTCATTACATATTACTAATGTAATACTTATATGTAATGTATAGAGTGTTCCAACATATTATTAATAGGCATTTAATTTAATAATTATGTTAATAATTTTCTATTCGAATCGAGTTTAAGTATCGAAATCAATCGAGTATAATATTGATGTTTGTGTCTCGGTTTGACACACCTAGTCGGGTTATTCGAGTCGAACTTTGTCGCGTTATTCGAGTTTTCCATACTCGTCAAAGGCCTAACCTTAAGAAATAGGTTATACGTAGTATTTGATTAGCCCTATATGGAGAGAAAAATGAAATTTTGGTGTTCGGGAGATCAAAAAGGGTATACTAACCCCTTTGTTGAATTAACAAGTTTTCTAAATTTATTTTTTACCATGAAAATATTTCTATTCGATCCAAATTTTTAGTCGCTCATTCCTTTTACATGGTCAAGTTTATTAGATAAAAAAAGAGAAAATTGACTTTTTGATGTTCGAAATATTAAAAAGCGTGTACTAAGTTGAATCGCCAAATTTTCTAAATGGAACTTTTTACCATAAAAACTATTTCCATTCGAGCTAATTTTTTGATAGGCCATTCCTTTAACATGTTCTAGTCAATTATTTCCGTTCCGAGTCAATTTGTTAACTTGAAAGAAATAGTTTTAAGACGTAGGCAAACCATTTACCTTGAGAGCTCAATTCTAGGCGGAAGTTGAAGGAATATGCCATTCAATTTTTATGCAACATTGCTAATCATTTTTATGAGATGCAAGTGCATTGCATTTGAATATCTTGAATTTTTCGAATGTTGAAACTGTGAAACGAGTCGAGCTAGCTTGACTTGGTAACTAATCGAGCCATGCTCGGTTACATAACTTATTAAGCTTTAATATCAACTCAGGATATATAAAAATTAGAGTAGAATATGTTTTCAAAGTGAGAACGAGGAATAATTTACATATAAAAGTTGATCAAATCCAATATGTAAGAATTATACTAGAAACTCTATAATGTCTTCTGAAAATGATAAAATTAAGAGAATTACACTTCATAAAAATATGAAACTAAATCTGAAATACAATAAAACCTGCTTCTCAATTATTAAAAGGTTGCATACCAGCTTAGTTTAGCTTTTTACCGGCAGACCACATATCCTACAAAAGCTCACTGGCTTGACGATTTTTGCTCGGTCGCTGTATCTTCTTCTGCCTCGCCACCAACAGGTGCAGAAGTCGCCTTAGACAAGATCTCGCCAGGAGGTGGATGGTCAAACTTGCATGTGGCACCATATTTGCATGTTCCGGTCTTCATGTAGTATGGACAGTGAACTGCCCCCTGTAAATAAAAAACATAACTAGATGATCATGTGACTGGATATCACAGCATGAATAGTTCAAGAAAGAAAAAGGCATTAATTGCACCAAATTATAGCCTGAGTGGATTGACATGTAATCTCCATCTTTCACACAAATGAATGTTGTCTATGAACAATACTAACTATTACTCTCTTCACCCAATTTAAAGATTCTTCTTTTATCGAATTCCCAAAGTTGTCGTATATAGGCTTATTAACTCGCTATAATGTTATATCCATCTACCTGCCAACTAAATTAGGATTGTCAGTCTGTAATATGAATGTGGATTTGGGAGTTCATGAATACGTAGTGAAGTATAAAAATATGGTTTCCTTCTTCAATCAAATATCATAATCTGATTATTCTCAAGCAAGATCTCGGGTATGAAACCACATGATTTATTTTCAAAAGTACCTCTCTCCTTGGTAGACCAGCAAGTGAAAGTTTGACATTCAGTTGGTATGCTTCCGTTGTTGTCATTGTGTTAGTCGGACGATCTAGGGGATGATGAAACCTGCACTTGTCGCCAAACTTGCAGATACCAGTTTTTATATAGAACTGCACAGATGAGATCAGCAGCAGCGGTATATAAAAAATATGGAAACAGTAAAACAACATAAGCAAAAGATTTGCAACAGAAACATTATCTAAATTTGACCCATCAACGAGTCACACAATCTTCTAACCAACTTGATGTTTAAATGAAATATAATAGAGAAAAATCATGAGAATATGGTCAATTATATACGAAGTAAATCTTAGAGAAGAAAATGAAATCAAACTAATACGCACGTCACATTCAGTTTCTCCTGGTCGCTGAGGATAGAGAGTTGACGCCATCACAATCTGCAATATTGAATAAAATGTCAATTAGAACAACAGAAATTCTCAAGATAGATACAAACTATAGATGAGAATCAAAATCAATCGGATGTGGGAACTAAGAAAATAAAATATCGTAGAAACCGATAGCACGTAGCAACATCAAAGGAGTACATTGTTTCCATCATGAGGAAGGGGATGGGAAATATTTACAACTACAGTGATGGAGAGACAACAAAAACGTAATATACACTTAGAAAGCAAGCATGTGGGGAGTTGGGATCCAAGGACAGGAATCAATGTAACTATAGTTCTCAGAAGCATGATAATAGAACTCTCAGAAGTGCTTAAAACATAAACTAAAATATCATCCTGGACTAATTTAGACTTCAGAGTGCTAGAGGCCAAAAAACCTTTTTAACTATGCTTAGCAATTTAAAGTTCAAAAATGATGCAAAGAATACTTTATTCTGACTTAAGATGAAGGATAATAGCCCCATATACACAGAGAAAAGGTTCCCTGGTGATTCTAGATTTCGAGCAGACAGGTTTCAAAATAGTCCCTTAGTTGCATGTGAGATGAGCCCCAAAGGTAAATAAATTTCAGTTACCGGTGTCTGGCCAGCATATGACTGCAAAAATGATGTGGCTGGGGTAAAGCCTCCAATGTTCAAATGAGTTACAGGTGAAGGTACAAAGGGAGGAGATATAGCTGCGGCAGCCGGATTAACTGATAGAAAGGAAAAGGATCCAGCTGTTAAGAGGAACAGTGAGTAGAATATTTCAATAAATAAGTTCTGGCGTACACACCGTATCTTTCTGGATGATTATATCGGCATGAAGCACCAAACTTACAGCTGATTCACACCCAAAAAAAAGAACCCATATACTAAGAAAAAACATAAGGAAAGGATAAAACGGTTGAAAGGGCAGAGACAACCAACCTTCCTGTTTTAAGGTAAAATAGACAATCAACTTCACCCTGAAAAAGCAAACCAGAAGCATGAAGGAGCAGATACACAATTTGGGGCGAGAAATATCACTAAAGAGTAAAGACCGATCCAACCAAGTAACCAAGAAATTCATATCTCGTCAAATATATTGGAAGATATACTGGATATCTCTTATAGTATCATGATTTTCAAAACATCTCAGATCCCAATACTGACGTATCACTTAAGCTTATTTTACACTAAAGGAATCTACGGTTTCTGATGGAACAGCTTAACTTGAAAACACCCTGATAGTGGCTACAGATGAAAGGTCCAAACACAATATTGAACATTATCTTAGACAAATAAAAGTACAACACAAGAGCTGAAAGCTAAGTGTCAACAATGGTTTCAAACCTCTAATTATGGTTGTGCTATATGCACGAACTTAAATATTTTTCCCTATTCCTTTTCTGTTTCTCGGTCAAGATTTCTTATCAATCTCCATGTATCCTCGCCTTGAAAGATAAAAACAGAAGCCTGACCTTCAAAACTACCAAGTCATTCAGCATCCTTAAGAAGGTAATTCTTTTTCCTAATAAGCTTTGAACTCTTAAAATCTATGCAAATAAGATGAATGTTATATCTCACATCTGTTCCTTAGAGATAATATTAGAATCATAAATTACCGGTCTTATTGGTAAGCCTTTGGAATTGTGCAATGATGCAGGGGTGAGTGTAGTATTTGCAGCATATTCATCACCAATGCCATTTCCCTGGACAGTTGCTGCCGGTTGAACGTCTCTTGGATGGTCGAATTTGCAGGTTGCCCCGAATTTGCATATCCCAGTCTTCAAATAGAACTGCTTACAAATGGTCAAAGATACATTAACAAAGAGCTGAAGATATCAATCTACACTGAGAAGTGAGAAGAGAAGACTGCAACAGCATACCACACATGGTGGCTCGGTTGGCCTCTCAGGTAAGGCAGATGAGCTCGTATCACCTATAAGACTCTGAAGATAGCATCAATCAGCAAAAACTATTGCAGCATCTGAAAGTTTTCAGTGTATTTGGTAGACAAGTACGCTAAGGTAATGGAACTTACTGAATTAACTACTTTATCCTTTGGATGATTGAACTTGCACCTCAGTCCAAATTTGCATCGTGCAGTCTTTAAGAAAAACTATGTCCCCATTACCAGACAATAAAGCTTCAATTAATGAGATGACACCAACTTTTGGGAAAATAGGGCACAATGCAATATAGTAGGCCATCACAAATTAATATTGAACTTTCACTTACTGGACAGTCAGGTTGACTTGTTCGTTCAGGAAGCAATTCAGTAGTGGTGCTCACAGGGACCTGCAAACATAAGAAAATACGCTTTCCTTTAATCGTTAGGAATGAGAAATTCATATTAACAAAGAGTGCCAGAGGAAATTTCTTCTGCATAACATGATCCCTGTCCTTATTCATTGCTTATGAACTCAATACTATCATTATCAAGTAAAAGAAGAATCCTTACTTAACTATGTGGGGAATAGTATATCGTGTCATCCATCAGATGATAGAGAGAAAATTTTATCAAGTGAGGCCCTCAGTTTGCTTAAGCAAGTAACAAGATATTTCAGCAGCACGAGAATTCATCCAAGACTTCAAAAGACTTATGTTTCCCATCATCGGCTAAAATACAATACACAACATCTCGCAAAGGGTCGACAGGATTACATCAATGGTAATAGTGCATGAACTAAGTCTATACTCATACTTTAATCCAAGGGACTCTAGAAACAAAATACTTTAGTATAACTATTATAGAACATTTACACCTCGTTGAAGTTTTCAAGTGTATATTCATCCCACCACCTTCAAAAGACCCTCCTTATCTTTCTTCCCAGAAGAACCCAGACTTCCAGCTCAAGTGGTGTTCAGATGTCAAAACCATAGAAGCTCGATATATTTTTATTGTTTAAAAGTAAGATTAAACTTTAAAAAAAAATTAGTATAAAGATACCAATTTCAGCATCAAAAGGTTTCCAATAGTAGAATAGATATAATAAATTGATTTTGACTTTACCTTTGCAAAATAAAGTTTACCATAATGAAATAATAAATAGGAAAACATATAATAGATGGTGCATAACTGTATAAATAACTCAGAATATATTACTGTCATGGAAATATAATATAATATAATAGCGATTATGATAATCACCTCTTTCCAATCTGGGATCCCACCCTCTGGAACCCAAATAGGATGGTCGAACTTGCAGGTTTCTCCAAATTTACATGTTCTTGTGAGCATATAATGTTCACAGTCCTTCTCTCCTGGTCTCTGGGGATATATAGGCAAATTGCTGGTGTCGAACCTAGTACGCTTTGCTAGAGGGTCGGTTGAATACCAAGCTTGAGTTTGTGCAGTTGTGTTATAGGCAGCCAATATATTCTGATGATAGAGCGCTATGATAGATAGTAGACACCGTATAAATACATTATTATAATTATATACTGAATCTCTATAAATACTTGTATCATATACACTCAATCTTTATATATACACACACATATAATAATATGCTCTTAATGGGCTTTAATGGGCAACTACGCATATAGTAATTGTTACTATTTGAGCATCACCCAGCATCAATAAATTAGATCATATTAATCTCAAGAATGAAGAACAGCTGCAAAGATTGCTGTTTAAGATTCTGGGCAGTCAACGAAACTCAGCTAAGATTCTTTACAAGCCAATAATCACAAGGAAATGTTGATAATATGCTTTATATAATGTAATTGTTACTCCGTACTATTTAAGCATTCCCCAGCAACAATAAATTAGGTCATGTTAACTTCAAAATGGATCATCACTGCAAAGATCTCTCTTTTAAAAAAAACTGGACAGTCGACGGCACTCAGACAAGACTTTTACAAGTCAATAATCACAAGCAAATACTGAAAAATTAGTCTTCCAATCCAGAATATAAATGCCGAAAGTCCACTAATTAACTTCAAAATTGAATAAAAGCTGCAAAGACCATTCTTTTTTATTCTGGGCACTCAACAAAACTCAGCTAAGATTCATCACAAGTCAATAATCACAATAAAATGCTAATAAATTGGTTTTCCAATCAAGAAAATAAATGCAGAAAGCCCACTAATTAACTTCAAAATTGAATAGAAGCTGCAAAAACCATCTTTTATATTCATGCACTCAACAAAACTCAGCTAAGATTCATAACAAGTCAAAAATCACAAATAAATGCTAAAAAATGATTTTCCAATCAAGACCATAAATGCAAAAGTCCACTAATCAACTTCAAAATTGACTAAATACTGCAAAGATCACTCTTTTTATATTGTGGGCACTCAACAAAACTCACATAAATCTCAAATAAATGCTCAAAAAATGAATTTCCAATCAAGATTCAATAACATAAATGCCAACAATTTATTAATTTTTTATAATAATCTACTAATTAGCTTGCAAAAGATGGTTGTGTAATAAAAGACCTTGAGCAGAGGAACGTTTGATGCCAACGTTGGATCCAAAAACCTCGAGTCCAGGAGGAGTAGGCCAAGAAGAGGAAGAGTAAGGGTCTGTAGAAGTGAAGTAGGAGGACTCTGATGGTCTAGATGTGTACATGGTCAAGAAATGGAGCTTTTCTGGGGGGGTTGGCTAAGCCAAGAAATGGTGGTGGGTGGGGGTGGGGGTGGGTGGAGGTGGGGGTGAGATCTGTTGATAAAGTGTACCGGATCGGTTAGCTTATTGTGTTCCAATTCGACTAGATACCAGAATAATGATGTGGTACTGATGGTGGAAGAGTCGTTTTAAAGTGTCTATTAGATTGGATTAGTTGATGATGTTTTATTCGATAACAAAATGATTGTGATTGTTGCGGTTAGAGTTGTTAACAAATCCATAAAGTGTATATCGGATCGAGTTAATTGATATTCATTTGAACCCGGCTTGATAATATATTAGTGGTGGTGTGTTGGAGTGGGATGGTGATGATTGATGATTGGTTGATGATTTGGGGATGGCTAAGATTATCTAAACCAAACAAATAGGGATGTGGCTTGGTCGTGGTGGGACCGTTAACTAGTATGGTCCGATTCAACTCGACTCAATTTGATAAAATTAATGTCGGGGAATTAATTAGTGTAAACCAAGCCTCTTATGAGGCCGTGGTGGCAGCAGACTCGACTGTTGAGCCATCGAAGAAGTAGAAGGATGATTAGCTATTAGTCAACCAACTGATAACATAATAACTCCATCTGCAATTCCGCTAATAAAACTAGTTATAAAAGTAGAATTCATGAAAATGACCTAACTTAAAACATGAAACCTTTGAAATCCTCGACCCATCGATATAATCCATGAAAACATGAGATTAGTAGGGTTAATCACGTAAAACCGTTGAGATAAAGGGGCCGCAAACACATTACAACTGATTTGCAAATGTAAAGTCTTCTCCTATATAAAGGAGTTACAACTGATGCTTAATTTGGAAATGCATTTCACATGTATTCAGTTACTAATAAGATATAAATATAATATTGTCATTCTCCTCTTGCATTTGTCTTCTTGTGTCATGCTTTGCTTGTTTACTTTTGCTCAGCTGCTACTCACGTGTAGTTGTCACAATATATTTGGGCAAAAATTAACATTTTTAAGTACAATCCTTAATATTGTGAATATAACCAATAACCGATATTCGTTCAAAACTCGACACAAAATACTCGACTTAATCGAATCGTATTCGAATACAACCTCTTACTCGATACCTTACCAAACCGAGTAAATATCCCACTTGACAATATATATAACCGACCGGAAAACCCGATAACCATCCATATATGCCTAATCGAACATGTACCTGCTCGAACTCGACTATAATACCCATTACATATCCTCATTTCATTCCAAGACAATCACTTTGGGACAATAAAATCCCTCCAAACCCTAGAAATCCCAATCAATCAAGAATGGCGATGAGGAATTTCTACAACCAAATTAAGGGGAAAAAGGTTACGGAAATTCCAGAATTGGTGAAGCCAATGCTTTCATTGAGCAATATAAAGAGCACAGTCAAGAAGGGGTTGGATAATTACCATGCTAAATACATCGAAACTAGCTCCGTTGATCCTTTGTTGCATGTCTGCTTTGGGGGTATGGCGTTTTCCTACCTCGTTGCGTTACCCGAGGAGCGACGCCACCTGGAACATGCCCAACATGCTAAGGAACATGGGGGACATTGATCTTTGGTATGGTCATTTTGGATTTGGGTTTTTGGTTTGATTGGGTTTTTTGGGAATGTTTTGTGTGTGAAATTGATTTGTTGAATTTTCTGGTGTTTGTGATCTGGGTTGATTTGAATAGGGGATCTAGTTTTTGACTTGAGATTGATGGATATATCCCAAAAAGATGTCTTGTTTGAGTTTTATGCTTAAAAAGTTACTAACTTTGCTGCCTTATTGACACACATAACTTCGATTTGAATTGGGGATCTAGTGTTTAACTTAGAAATTGATGCATATACCTTTAAAAGATTGTCTAGAAAATTTTAAATGCCAAAAGTTACAATCTCTGTGGCCTTATTGATGTACATAGCTTTGATTTGAATCAAAATTATTGTGTTTGTTGATAGTAAAGTAGGTTAAAAATGCAACTTGTAAATGTTTTTCACCAAAAGTCGACCGTCGAGAACTAGACAACTCTTTTGAAATGGAGGGAGTATTACATTGATTAATGAGGGTAGACTTTTTTTTAATTCCATTCGATTGCATGATTAATTGAATATTGATTTGAAAATGATTCCAACAGAACTAAGTAATAGCTCAAAGAGTTGGTTGTATATGCTATCATTTACATGATCATGTTAGGATGAGTTGAATCTTATGCTATTTTGAGTTTTTGTTTTCTCTGTTAATAAGGTGTTAAGATGTTCAACTTGCAGTCACCAAAACAGGATGTACTGGACGCTGTATGCTCATTCAGTATCACAGTAGTCGTAGTGACACAGTATAGTTATCTAAAGTATAGAATATAGATGAAATGTTGTAAAATGTAATGAAGTACGATTGATTAGATAAGTGGCAATAAACCAATAACATCATAGTTTCTCGGTCTTCATCAAAGTATACGCTTTCTTTACATCCCACTGTCTTCAAAAGTATGTACTTCCTTTTACTTCCCATACCGGCTTCTTGAAACCAAGCCAATAAGGAGTACTGTTCATTATTATTTTTCAACTTTTAGTATGTGGAACAAGATAGATGTGATGCATTATTATTTTTCTATGCTGCTCCATCATATTGGTCCAAAAGTATGTTTCTATGTTCTCTAGAATAAACTTCTGCATCTCTTATCAAATTGTTTTCTCTTGCATTGAAGGTTCGAAGTAGCGCGGGTACAATGCCTAAGGGAGATTGAGTTATCAGTCACTTTTGTTTTAAGTTTTACATTGTAATTGAATTTCCAGTCACTCTTGTTTCAAGTGGCCATTGTAAGAATTATTGATTTGCAACTGTAGGGCTGCTGCCTCATCAGTGAAAATAAAATTGTGTTTTCGTTTTCCAATTACAAACATTTTGAAATTCTTCACCATATTAACAGCAATATTGTTATGTTATTACAGTATTGCCTTATTTCAGAGTTAGTGTAACTACCAAATCGTTTGTTATACTTTGTGCCTCTATAACATTCTTTAATATCCATTAAGATTTTAACATGTATCTTATTTATGTTTATAAATTAGTTTAAAATAAAACATACAACTCATGTCATGATTTTAACGACGTATAACATAGAATTTAGGTTCAGGATCTAGATTCACTAATGTGCTTGACTAGAATATTTGTTGTCACAAATGTTGCTTAGGTCACAATATGCTTTAGACTGAATCATGCATGTACATGCAGAGAAAGATAAATATAGTCAATATTAACATAACTTGATCCAAAGCAGCAAACCTGTTAACTAGAGAAAAGAAATTAAACACTAAGGATGAACATATCAAAAGTATCAGTATAGCTTTGAGAATACATTAGAGTTCTGACTGATCATCTTTTTTGGCTTCTCTGCTTTTTTCCATGCACTTCACAACAGTTTTCTTGACCTTTTGTCCCATTCCCTCATTAACTGCTGCATTATCAACTTTCTTGAAACTGCAATGTACATATATATATTAATAAAAGCCCTTGTTTATCTCATGATCGAGAAATTTGGTGGTTTTATGGAGACTACAAAAGAAGATCTATCAACATATTTGAGTTAAGCCCATTTAGGGTTTTCAGTGTAACTCACCCCTTGATCAAAAAATATAACTGCATATACAAATATTGGATAAGATCGTCTACCTATTTTTCATACTTTTCATTATGCATTTTTGTTTAAATTGATTGTACATGTATTGTGTGCATTATGGATAGTTGTAATATTGCCACCAATCCATAATACATGATTTAAATAAATCAGAAATGTAGTGAGAAACATTGAAAGGAGGTAGAGTTTCATCGTCGAACAGATCCAGGGAAGTTTGGGGCGTATTGACTATTGGCCACAAGATTGAGAAATGAACAAACAACAGAGAACAATGAAACTGATGCTACAAACTCTAACACCCATGATCCAAAACTAAACTATCTCAGGAGTTGACAGTTGAAATATGATATATGATCAAGAATGTTTGGGACGGTTTTAGGGCAGGGAAAATATGTCGTTTGGTAGTTTGATGTGATTTTTGCAGTTGGTTTTAGGATGGGTATTTAGTAAGAATATTTTCGCACGTTTGTGATTTCTTTTAAGTGATATATAAGGATAGAAGATTTAGAAATTCGTTCTTGTTCACGGTTTAATGACTTTTTAATTTGTTTGGTGACACGTTTTAGTGAAAGTGGAGAAACGTGTGTTGGGAACAAGTTATTGTTAGTCGGGAAGAATAATATATCTTTTTTTTGTTGATCTTATTCTTTCATGTTTTATGTTTTAAAATTTGTCGTAAAGCGTCCATTTGTTATATAGTATTATCTAAATATTTCACCAGATGTATAATATTCTAAAATCGAAATACATCTAATAAGGAGACATAAAAAGGGATGTAGAAAATAAGTCTAAGTATATTTTTATGATATGTATTTTTATGATGTGTATAATAATAAAAGATAATAATTGACATCATATAATTTGTATCAGGATTAGTAGATGGACACATGATAAATCCACATTATAACTTGAATTGTACATAAATTAAAAACCAGTGCATTCCCCACAATCTGACAACATTACGGGTTAGTAGTATATTTATGCAATCTACCTACAAGCTATAGACTTATGTAAATTGCATATTATTCGGGCATGCTTCCCCGGCCCGACAAAAATAGAGTGTTAAATACAGCAGCACTATCTTATGTAGTATGGAGTTAAATATTAAGCATCTAGTATTGAAGTGGGTTTAAATGAAGCTACAAATCACTGGCCAGGTTGAAGCCCCGTCACTTGATTATGAAATCGCGATGCGGGGAGTACCAGGAGGCTAACTAGTGTGGCGGTTTGTGAAACTTTTCGTATAAGCTATCGTTGAGAGTTTTGATTGTCATTAAGATTAAATGGTAAACAATCTCCTGAAGATCTGATCTTTCAAAATTTGGATCTTAACATAAAAACATGTCATTATTCCTGATCATTCCTTGATAGATCATTTATAGGCTAAACTAAAACATGTCATTATCCCGGATCATTCCTTGATAGATCATTTATAGGCTAAACTATAGTAAAAGCTCTTTACATTAATAATTAATACATTCATAAACTCGATAAGTTAATAACTCTATAAATTAATAAATTTAATCGATAAGAACATTATTAATTTGTATAGTTTTTACTTTATATCACCTTTTGATTCATGTCATCAATATGAATACCTACAGAAAAATCAATTTCCCAATATCAGTAAAAGGAAATAAGACCAAAATTTACTATTCTCTCCATCCAATTTGTATATCCATTTTAATTTTACACAAATTTTTATAAAATTTCAAACTCATCTCACATAATTTATTTTTCCTCCATTTTTCTTACGGAGTACTATATTTGGTAATAATGAGATTTTCTCAACATCTAAAAAACACACAATTTTTCATAAAGTTTGTCCTCTTTGGTTCCAACCTATTCACATGGAGGACTTGAATTATAGTTTATTTCAATAAATTCATTCCTTATATATTAAAAACCCCAAAAAAAATTGCACCTCTTTTTGACAAAAATCCAATTTTCTTCAAGAAAACATCACAAAATAAGTTGAAAAAAATGATATTTTTCTTTATTGATTTTGATTTTGATTAGAAGGGGGGGGGGGGTAACAATATAAGGTATTTTATATAGGAAACCCAATTTTTTTTTTTGCAGAAAACATCACAAAATTGAAAACAAAAGGTGATCTTTTTATTTCTTGATTTCAGTTGAGGGGGTTAATATAAGGTAAAAATTAAATAAAATGGTTAGAATATCATCTTTTGGAGTAGGAGGAAAGCATAAGAGTACAAAGTTTGCATTATATTGTGTAGGATTATTTGGATTAGCTTTATTAGTAGATTTGCTTTGGGCATCTTCAAATTCTTCCCCTTCAATTTACCAATCAATTGTTTCTCAAGAAAATGTAGTTTTTCCTAGTTTTGCACAAATTAAGGAGGATAAGAAAAAGAAAGATGGTATTGATAAAAAGAGAGTCTTGGCTGATAATTTTGCTGATCTTGATGCCCCTGTGTTGAATTGGGAGAAAATGGCGAATGCCCCGGTGCCTCGGCTTGATGGTGCTGCTATTCAGATTAAAGATCAGCTTTTTGTGTTTGCTGGATATGGAACCATTGATTATGTAATACAATTGTTTAATTTTTTGTTGTTGTTTTGTATTCTTAGTTGTTTGTATATGTTTAGTTTCGAGCTTATGTTTGATTGCTTATCAAGAAGGTCGAGATTTATCTTGTTTGGATCATCGACATTAACATGCCCCAATGCCTTTGAAGAGGCTACTGCCTAGGCAGTGTAAGGAGGGAGGGGGATAGTATGCAGCCTTTCCCTTATGATAACAAGGAGGCTGTTTCCGAATTGACCCCATAGTGGAGGATAATCTACTACTTCACAACAGATAAGCGTAGGTAGTGTAATGTGCCATTTTGATATATTTCGTTATATGCAAGAGCCAAAGAATATAAAATCGTTGACTCTATAGGACATGGAAAGGCTTTTTTTATTGATAATGGTTTGAATATTAAGCTGCATTATGATGCTATCATAACTTTCAAATGTCAATCTGATTTCATGCTTTGCTTATCATTTATAAAAAAAATGGAGTTATCTAATTTGGATAGTTAGATAATGGTTTCTCGTAATTCAAGAAGTAAAGTGTTTGTAGTATTTCAATTTAAGATACTGAAATCTATATCGAGGAATATGATAGTCGCATGATAATGCTGGTTGTTTGATTTCCTGCATGAGCTTCATATAAATCTTTGACCTGGTATCTGCAAGTTTGGATTCGAGAAAAGCTGTTGATTGTCTTATTGATGCAATTTTACACACATATAACTATGTTTTTATTTTTCATTTTGGACAGGTGCATTCTCATGTGGATATCTACAATTTCACTGATAACACATGGGGAGGAAGATTTGATATGCCAAAAGAGATGGCGCACTCACATTTAGGAATGGTAACAGATGGAAGATATATCTACATTGTTACTGGACAGTATGGACCTCAATGTCGAGGGCCTACAGCTCAGACATTTACACTTGACACTGTGACAAAGAAATGGCGAGACCTGCCTCCTTTACCAGTTCCTAGGCATAATTTCTCCTGTTGCAATAGCTCTTATGTCATTTCACTATGTGACTATGTGTTGTGACTTGTGTGTACAAATTTTAATCTATCTGCTAATTGGTTCTGTTAATTTGTTCTTAGTTCCTACCTTGTTTTACTTATATTTTTCCGATAAGTTGTTTATTCTTCCTCTCACTTGAGAATCAAATATTAGAGTTGTAATTGAAAATTTAATGATGTGATAATATAAAATTTTGAGAAATAATGGAAATGTGGTATAGCCGTATAGCTGTTACATTTCATAATGACTTTCCGCTTTCTTCGACCCATTTAATAGAAGTGACTTTTTGGGTTCTAAACTATTATTCGATAGCAAATATCTAAGTGTTTTTGTGTCAACAGTTCAGCTTCATACTGTAAAATGTGTTTGAGTTGTGCTGGTGGTATATCATTTTGTAGGTGCACTAATTTTCAATTTATTATGTGTTGCTTAAAATCGATGGTGTGTATTATAACTTATTCAATATTGAGTATTGAAAGAACCTCATTCACAAGGTTACTTCAGATATGCGCCTGCAACGCAACTTTGGAGAGGTAGACTCCACGTTATGGGTGGCAGCAGAGAGAATAGGCATACACCAGGTACAGAACATTGGAGTATTGCAGTAAAAGATGGCAAAGCTTTGGAAAAGGAGTGGCGATCGGAGATACCCATACCACGTGGTGGACCCCATAGGTACGTTATCTACATCATCTTTGTACTAACAATAGCTGGGCCTATTGCATGAACAGAAGTGATTTTGTGAATCCGTTTTTGTATACAGCTTACTTAGCTGTCACTCTGCAGTTGCATATGGTTACCTGGAAATACATATTTAGGAGTTCTCGTGCTAGGCACTAATATTTGGTTTCTAATAGAGTTATAACTTATAACAGTCAAAATGTTGAGGAAGCTAGTAATCCATTGTTTTCAAAAGTTAGAGATTTGCTTAGCATGCTTGATGTTTGGCTTTCACTTCAAAAATCTAATTTTTTGTATGCTCATATTCAGGGCATGTATTGTGTATAATGATCGGTTGTATGTCATTGGTGGCCAAGAAGGAGATTTTATGGCTAAACCAGGATCGCCGATTTTCAAGTGCTCACGTCGAAATGAGGTAGTATAAAGTTGCAACCTTGTTTAAGGCTATGGATTGTATATTTAACCTTCCAGTTCCATTTACCTTCAGATGGAAACTTGGGTTGTTTTGGTCACGTTAGATTAATTAAAGCTTAAGTCATTGTATTTAATGGAAATTTAAGGCTGTCTATTAGATGATATTCCATTTGGAACAACACTTCTGGATTTTTCTAATACGCTCAATGACATTCTCCCATAGGTGAAATTTTGAATTTGAACATTGAGTGCTAAACTAGTAACTTGGTTTAATATTTAAATGAGGAATCTCAAAGAGAGTTAAAGCATATGGAATTGAGCTGTGCAGATTGTCTTTGGTGATGTTTATATGCTGGATGATGACATGAAATGGACATCATTACCTCCCATGCCAAAGCCAGATTCTCATATAGAGTTTGCATGGGCCTTTGTTAATAAAAACTCGGTCGTGATTGTTGGAGGGACAACTGAGAAGCACCCTGAAACAAAAAAGATGACCCTTATTGGGGAAATATTCCATTTTGAATTTGATACACAGGTAATCACTTGAGCCCTTCCATGTCACAGAAGATAAACTCCCTTTTACCTTATTATTTTGTAGCGTGTACTTCTATATAAAAAGTCAGTAACTTGGCTTCAATCTATATACATGTTTGTCTATCCCTTCATCCTTCATTTTCTTGAAGTAGCGTTGAATTATTTCAAATGTTACATTCTAATGTATTATCTTTTGAGGGGTGAAACTTTTACATTTCTCTCAAACTTTTGTGTGATTATCCTCTAGCTAAAGTAACTCGGCAAGACTTGACGAGTTAAATAGTCAAGGTAGTTTTTCTACTTCACTGACCTGATGTCATATTGATGCCCCTAAAAATATCTCCTGTGTCAAGCTTTTTAAGATCACTCACGGTATAGCTAATAAGTCGGAAAAAATCGTTTGTGTTTTGTTATCTAATCTATGTCACTTTAACTGCTAATTGTTCCTTACTCTGAACAATTACAGTTCTTGGATTTTATTGCATATCAGCCAATTTAATGTTTATTATGAAGCATTTCTATAGTGTCCTGGTTGTATATTTAGATCTATCTAGAAAATATTAAATTTGAACATCTAAGATCATCAGAAATCATTATAAGTTGGAGATGACAAATCTAGACCACGATACATACATTTTGTTTGTTTTTTTGAAGTATGGTCGTTTTGAAATGTTCTTTCTCATCTCCTTCGGATGTGTAGAAGATTTGCTGGTATATAATATTTTTCGATTATTGATATGCTACAGAAATGGTCCGTGATTGGGAAACTCCCTTACCGTGTGAAGACGACCCTCGTTGGGTTTTGGAAAGGATGGTTGTATTTCACTTCTGGGCAACGAGATAAAGGACCAGAGGATCCATCACCAAGAAAGGTGCTCGGAGAGACGTGGAGGACGAAATTGGAACTATAGCGTTCTCTTCATATTCTTCTACTAAATTTGTTCCTCTGACAAATTGTCCACCTGCTGAGCATCATAGGCTCATGTCGGTTCGTCGATGTACTGCTGCAAGATCAAGGCCAGAGAAGGGCTATGCAAAAGTTAGAACAGGCTTAGCAATTTTTTGCCTCCATTTGTATACGACTGTAACAGTATTATATGGAGTATAATTCAAGCATTCTCCCTTGAGTTGAAGTGAATATTTTGTTGACAACAGAAGTTTATTTGGATCTAAAATTGCTAATACTTAAACATCTCTCATCCTATCTAATATGTACAATGGTGATTATTTATCTCTAGCATAAAGGCCTGGTTGATATTCTCTTGCTCATTACACTACCTAGTAACTGTACTTCTCATCCATTATAAAGTAGTAGATAATATATGTACTCCATTCTTGGATTGATTCGAAAACAACTTGTTATTATATTACATGGGTGAGGGTGTGTTCAATTTAATCAATTTTACTTTGCTTGGGCGGGAATTTCTTCAAATATATTGAGACATGATATGGAATAGTAACATTATAAAGGCCTGGTTGATACTTCAACATCAAAGGTAAACTTTTGAAAAACAGTGAAGAACATTGTCTCTTTCAATCCAGCAAATGGTAAACTGTTTCACATAGTCGTCTCACCACACATTAGTGAAAGAGATTGCTCATTACTCAATGCTTAAAAGAATTAAAGTATACAAAATATTGTTCATACAAGGCACTGTTCAAAAATATCCTATAGTATTTAATTCATTGATTGTGCATCTTCAAAGGCTCACAATGCCTTTTGAATGTGTTGGACTTGTTGATCCCAACACAATCCGTTACTATATGCCTCATGATTTATTATCAAATTCAATAAATAGAATAATCCACTTTTAAGCTAATAATGCATTCGATTCATTTTTTATTTGAAAAAATCATACTACTAAGTATTACATTGTCTACACATCGAACCTAACACTTATACCATCCATCTCTATCATAATTTAACGGACAACTTTTCTTTGAATTCAATGAATAATCAACTCACTTTTGTAGAAAAAATTAATCAATTAATATTTAGTTTATGTCAAAAAATTCGAACACTAAAAATTTCAAAAATACACACATTGAAAAAGATATTGAAACACTACATGATTTATGCAACTCAAGATATTTCAAATCACAACACGAGTTTACATTATTGCTAAAATGATTGTGTGGTGAAAATATAAGTAGTCATGATTCCATCTAGCTCTAGATATTTGGGATCTAGTGGTGTACATATGTTATCATAAAAACAATAGGTGAGCCATATGAGAGAAGTTTCCAATAATATCCTATTAAAACAGAATCAAACGTTGCTTCGTTTGAGGACTAAAAAGAAGGTACGTAGTATTATAAATGTGGTTATAGGCTTATGCCTTATAGCTAGCAATGTGTGTCCAATTATATCCACACCCTCAACTTCACCTTTCATTCAATAAACAATCTTCTGACACTTTGTATCCAATCATATAACACTTTTTATACAAGCTCCATTTTATTTTAGTTTAACCCCGAAGGTTTTGTTTAATAATTTTAAAAAATCAAATTTAAATTTAAATTCCCCAAATTAATAGTATTTTTTTAAATTAGTAGTATTCAAAATGTCTTTTAATGCTCAAAGTCTCGATGCATAATTATATAACGTATAATATTTAATGTATGAATCTTTTGATAAAAATTTAAAGTTATCGAGTACAGAACTATAAAGGCAGGACTACCAAGCTCAAACGTAAGGGTGATCGAGTTAAGTGGAGTAGGTGAGAACTGTGGCCAGCCAGAATTAAATGAACGATTTTAGTCGAGCCATAAATACAGGGGGCTTGTTTAGTGTAGATTCTGGTAGCGTAGTTTGCGGTCTATTACGTCGATCTGAGGCAAAGATGGAGCTCTTAAGGACCATTTTCAAAATTATATTTTATCCCTTTAAATTGAGAAAATATTATATTTTTTATTATTTGACCCATTCTAATTTGTTATTAATTTTAATAGAGCCCTTCAAATTTCATAAAATATAATATTTGTGTCTATTTATTTCCTTATAATAACTAAGTTCTAGCTCAGCATCTGCATCAAAGAGATACATCAAATGCAACATTTCGGCAGTAAGCGGCTCAAATATTCTATTAGAAGAGAGTACCAACTCAAGGTTTACCTGTTTTTTTTTCCTACTCATTTGGCTAGGCTTGCATGCAAAACTTACCATTAAAATACCATAATACTATTATTTAGCTTAATGATTCCTACTGAGTTCGGAATGATTATATGCTACTCATGTTTAATACTTTATGTTATATTTCATCAATATTGAAACACATATTATGTTTCTTTAACTTTTAAAAGAATTTATAAAAACAAACAAATTATTAAGTTTAATTAAATCTAAAATAGATGGTTCCACAAATAATAAGTTACGATCATTTACCGATACCAACACTTGTATACCTACAGATCTCCAGGAGTCCATGTGCTGCAACAAGTTCGGCTGTAACTATATGCATAAACAAATGCCAACCTTGTACAATTTAAGGTGACAACATTAAACAGATCTCTTTAATCTTAATACCTTACTATAGATAAATTATTAGATGATAAAAAAGAGCAAAAAACTAAACAAATTTCAACCCCTACAACTAAACAAATTACAAGATGATAAAAACATTGCAAAAAACTATCCACTAGTTTCAAATTTCATACTATTAACCCTACAACTAAAAATGTTACAAGATGATAAAAAAGAGCAAAAACTAAGTTCTTCTAATTAATTGACTCAAGAAGACTCGTCCCAGCCTTCCTTAAGTAGCTGATCATGCTGGTTGTGATTTTGACTTTTCTTTGTGGATCTATAAAGCCTTTCGATCTTTGACTCGATTGTTGAAATAAGTTTAGCCGGCACACCGGTTATTTGCTTGAGTCGAGTCAAACCCTGAGAACTCGATAAAGATTCGATTCTACTGAATCTTAAACCGAGCCACAATGATGCCACGAGGCGAACACGAAAGGGTAAAATAGTCAATTCACTCGCACAAATAGCCATTCCATTGCATGCCAATCTTACAACAACATGTGCAACCTCGTCATTCAGTCCAAATCTTTTACACCAATGGTAAAAAACACCCACCACCTTCGAGTCAATTTCCCAATTTACCCTTTGACCACCGTTGACCGCCGCCGCAGCCACCGGTAGAGACTTGAATCCACCACCTCTTTTCTTCTTGGTAGTACCACAAAACGACGATGAAGACGAATGAGTACTCGAAACACAAGCCGAAGATGAGGAAGAAGACAAGGAGGAATCGTCCGGCGTTGAATATGTCAAACCGGAACCCAAATTTTCGGGCGAGCAAACCGGACAAATGGAGGCTTTAGCTTGAGAACCCACGCCGGAAATATTCTCTCCGGTGAAGTCTTGACATTTAGAACAAATAATCTGCCTGATATGTCTAGCTACAAGAAAGTTGGCACCATGAACCTTAGCATCACAACTCAAGCAAAGAAATGCAGAATCAGCTTCACAATATGCAACAACTACTTCATTACTACACAACTCACAAATCCTTTGTTTACCCATATCGAAAAATCAAGTGTTTTAACAACCCAAGATTTTAGTTTTGGTTCAAGAATAAAATGTAGTGAGAATAATATACAAGCAAGTTGTTGTGGAGGATATATAAAGAGAACAAGTGCGTAATAATAAAGATAAAATGGACTAGAAAAAAAATTATACACGCCACTATGCTTAATCTTAACCCTTTCTACTCAAAAAACGTGGAAATGAATTATGAGGCACGTATGAGATTGTTGATGATGAATACGGAGTAAAATTTAAGAGGTATGGAAAAGATTGTTGATGAAGAACTTAGAAGTGTGTATAAGGCTATAAGCTAATTAAGTATGATTTTAATCAAATATAAAAAATCTTTTCATAAATTAAAACTTTAATTGTGATTTGATTTTTTAAAATTAAATTTTGACAATTAATTATTAATTATTTTTTATTTTAAAAAATATAAAATTTATATATAATTAGATTAAATCTTTTAAAACTCTTTATAATATTAATTTTTTTAAATTTTTTGATAATATAATTAAAGAGTACTTGAATATTAAAAATTTATCTCGATATATTAAAAAGTCAATTAAAATAGATCGGAGAAAACACTACATAAAAGTAATTCATTGCCATATATTATCCGCCAAATCAACTTCCTACCATGGAATTAAATTGAATGTTTCTCATCAGGAATCAAACTATCAAAGGCTAAAATTCCCACCACGTGTTAGATGTAACGATTTCATATTGACAGATGCACCACCAAGGGTGTGTATGGATCGGTTGGTTTCGATTTTGAGCCAAAATTAAAATCAATTTATTTGCGTCGTTTACCAGTCACGTCACTGTTGAAAGCGAATTCACAGCGATTAACTCTTCAAAAATATTAGATTGCCCCTTCTCAAATTTTGGTAATTATATAAAGATCTAATCATCCAAACATGTGGCGCCAAAGAAAAGAACCATATTTTTAAAATGTGATATGAAGACATCACTCACTCTTGAAATCATGATCGTATTGATTTTTTTTTTATAATAGTTGATTGTTTATAATTTTAATATATATTTTTACATTTCTAATGTAGCTTTTTACATTTCCGATATAGATTTTTACAATTTCAATGTAATTTTTTTTATAATTTCTTAATAAAATATTTTTATACGAACGATTATACATTTTTTAAAGAAGCGTAAGGAATATTATTGAGCTTCATTAATACTCCCAAGTCCTAAGTCCTAAGTTCTGGATCATTCTTATTTTCCAAGCAAGAAAATTTGCGGGGATAATTTTTCCCACTAAGAAAAGGCTCATGTGCCACTTAGTAATTACAGGAGCAAGGTTCAATCAGCAATCAGCAAACCATTTTCTTGTAACTTGTAAGCTATTTAAGAAAGCTAGAAATTAATGTCCCAAATCGATGATGTAACAACTTCTTAACATTGTTGCATCATTATTCAAACTTAATCGACAACAAATGTAACTATAATAGTTCTAATAACTTTGAATTTAACTTTATTTTGACATAAAAGTATTTCGAACACCCTGGATCCAACCATATGAGTCTATAACTTATGTAGGACTCAATCTTTCATGTAATTACAAAACAAGTTATGTGGGAGTAAATATCTCCTCCAATTAAGTTACAATGTGAATGGAATTGCAGAAAATACATGGTTAGAATTATTGAATTATTTACAGTACAAAGATTTTTTTTTTTAAAAAAAATTCATCCACCGCACCCTTACAATGAGAATTGAACCTAGAATCTTTAAGTCACTGAAAGGCCTCCTAACCACTAGACTATTCGATGCTATTTACAGTACAAGGTTCTTCCAAAGTCTAATCATGTGGTGCAAGATCATGATTCATTTACCACACAAAGTTTGCGTAAATTCCTCAACAATTAATCAATACCCCACATCATAGTAATATCATGTCGTGGCAAAATTTCACCCGGCCTCAAGAAAGCAAGAAATTGATTCACCTCAAGAGTCAAGACCAACCACACAATGAGTATTGCAATTTGCAGAAACTTGATTTGATTGAAAGAGTGAACAAACAAAGTACTGTACGTACTAGTGATTTCACCTTCTAATTTGAGACATAGACATGGACCATGTGTCCAAATTAGAATGGTTGTGATTCTCTAGAAAATCTTTTATTATTGGTAAAGCCAGGCAAATTATTATATAATTTTATGTAGTTAAATAATCTTATTAAATGCTTGTTTGGACAGTTAGTATGAAACTTTTTTCTTGTCAGGGCCTGTAGACGTAATTTTCAACTTTAAAATCATGTGATAAAATAGTATATTATCTTAAAGCATACGTGAAAAAGACTACATTGCATTTATAACATAAGAGACAAAATGTTAAATGGCTATATTTATATTAAAATGAAATTATTTTATCTACAACGCTCTATTTAGTCCCAGGACTAAAGTATAGAGGCAGCGTTTTGTCTTTACGTAATTCATGACCCCCGTACTTTTCTTCTTTCGCATCATGATTTAACCTTTGACTGCTTGCTTTAGTCTTTATTCTAGGTCGGTTCGGACGATTTTGACAATCAAAGCCGGACGATTCACAGTTTGGTCAGCAATCAAAACCAGGACTGAAACCCGGTCGGGCCAAAAATTGAATCGGGCCGGAACCGGTCTAAACCGGTCCGGTTACCGGTTTATCGAGCACCAGTCCGGTGGGTATTACTCGGCAAGTTCAGGATATGCATCAGCTTCTTATCAAGCTGAAAATACACTAATTAAAACATATTTAACAATGCGAAATGGAGAAAAAATAGATTAAACCTAATACAAAATCGAAAATAAAACTAATTAAAGCACATTTAACAATTAAAAATGAGTTAAACCTAATACCATCCAGAAAATAGAAAAAAATAACAGTTGGATCCGGTTTGGGTTGCTGGTCGGATCCGTTTTGGATCCCGGATCGACATTTGGATCGGACCGGATCGATTATTCGGATCGAGTTTGGACAGGTCGGTAGGCGGTTTAAGCAAATGCTCGTACAATCTAATTTTATCGGTTGGTCGGTAGGCTACTTGACAAGACATGCCACAGCTTGTGCTGATGCCTCATTTTTATGTCTTCCAACACATTTGAGGATCGTCTCATACATATTATAAGATATATATTACAGTTAATGAGATCCGAATAAAATATACTTACTCTTCATGAAATAATTTAAAATCTTATTAAAGGAGTTAATGATGGGTATACTACAGAGTTTAAAAAAAAAATATGATAGAAAAAAAAAACTCTATAATTAAGGGCTATTGGGGCCGGCGTACTACCCTCGGCATATTTACAGATAGACAATTACTCTGACCACATGATTTATTTCTTTCAAATTAGAAAAAACTAATTCCTTATAAAACTATATATATATTATATAAAAGGCCACATAGCGCTAGCATTATATATATATTAGTGCAATCAAATACTGAGAGGCAGCGAGGATGTCATTATAGAATCTGTGATGCTCATTTTATTTTATATTTGATTAATTACGGATTTAGTCATGGGACGTGGTTAAGCTTTAGTCAAAATAGCTATATTGTTTGTAGATTAGTCCACACACGAAGTGGTATGATGTTCAGGTATGGTCCTGAAGTCTTAAATCTTGCGATTTAAAAGATTGTGTTTTGGGGAATGAAAATGCTGCATGACGATTGACAACTTTTGAGGAGCCGTATTGCGACAGTTGAGACACTTTGGGGATTGTCTATGACGATGTAACTGTTGAGGACCCGAATCGGCAATTATCTCTTTCATATTTCATAGACTAACTTCTTGCAAGAGATGACTAATTTCAAATAAATAGTTCAAATAAAAAATAATTTATCTAGTTTTCATTTGAATAGCTGAATTAAATAAAAACAAGATAGATTATTAAATTGTTCAAATGAAAATAAAGATCGATATTTAAATTGATCAAATAAATCATGGACTACAAATCTTCATAAATTGTGTGTTGTGATTCTCACACTTAGGAGTTCAATGAAATGACACATCTCAGTAGCGTCTTGACAATAGTGAATCAGGCTATAGGTGTGAGAAGCAGGGGCCCGAATGTTGAAAAATAATGACGGTTGACTGCAAAATAAAGGTCCAAAGCAGGTAATGTGTTGCATAACCTTTGTCCCTCTTAACTAAACTGAAGCAACTGAAACTTTTATCTGGCTTTTCAATTCCATTTAGGTCTTCATCTGTCAAATCCACACTCTTATTCTTCTTCTTCTCTTGATGGATCTTTTGACGACGTCGTTTTTCCCATGCAATGTCTCGAGGTCTCTCATTATTAAAGGATAACTATTTGGACAACTTTTTTTTGCCCACGCTTCTCCAAAATGGAGGTGCATGCTCTAACATTTGCATGTCTTTTGTTTCGGAATCAGGCAGTGATGAGGATAATAGGAATAAGGATGGTGATGGGGACGAGGAGCACCTTGGAATCTTTCTTGTTTCCTCCATCTTGAGAAATGTCAAAAAACTAATAAATTAGAGGGACAATCAAGCAAAAGAAAGTCGTAGACAATGTAAAGTGGAGGGAAAGAATTAAAGCTTATATATACTAATTATTGATCTTTTATTTATCAATGTTATTTGGGGTCTTTTGTCTGGTGACAAAAATCATGGAAGGCAAATGGCGGAAAATAAACTATAGGCAGGCCACCACCGGAGAAGTGAAAACAAATAGGTTTAGGTGATGGCGAAAATGTTAAAGGAAGGACACCAATCCAAACAAATTTGTCGCGCAGCATTATTTTTCAGTGATTTTATAGCAAATGTGAAAAATGTAGAAGAAACCCATTTCTTTCGGGACTTTTGCATGTCTCTTTTCATTCCACTCATTTATTTTCTAAATGGCATACAATCCAATAAGTCACTCAATTGTCCATTACACCTTTACTACCATTTTCAATTAAACTCCGTTTCAAACTTCAAAAGCAAGCATTCAATTGGTTATGGGTTCAATTCTCTCCAGTGTCACTTTGGTATCTATTCTTTCTTCTTCGTTTTTTATCTTAGGGGGTACTAGGTGAGGGATATTTGTGTTGGTGTCGACTATTATGGAATAAACAAAATTAAAGCAAACCAAACTAAGCATTGAGGGTCATGGCATAGTCCATACGAAAATAAACTACACCAATTTTTTTAACATGACACTTGGACTCCTAAAACACATCCTTAGTGAAATCTTGATACGAGGCTCAAAACACCCTCCACAGGCCTATATTTGGATACAACACATGGACCACATGCAACAGGGGTAAGATTGAGAAATCAAGGTTTACTAAACTTTGAGCCAAAGTGGAGATGACATTTTCCAAATGAAACAAACTACTAATTCTTAAACCTTCCTTATTAGAATGAACAACTTCTGGTCTAGCTCAAATTTAGCAGCAACAGAGCGATCCCCCTTCAGCATCATCAGTAGTCCTCCAAATGAGACGTATAAATCTCTGCAATGAATGACGGATACAAATATGAATGTGAAGATGTTTCAGTTGATATATGTATCAAAACAAGCCATTAATCAGAAGTTCAGAGAGTTCCAAAGTAGATTGGTGTATCTAGTAGTGTTCCAGAAATCTATGCACTACACTGAGATATATGTTTGATTAGAGACATCATATTATTTACATATGATATCAAATAGAAAGTCAAGATCTGTGCATACTCGTAAGCTATCCCGACACTCCAAATTTCGATAAGGAAATCATGCACTGTGAATATATTGTCATCTGACTAAAGACATCATCATATTTACATGTGACATAAGACGAGAGTCAGGGTCTGTGCATAATCGTAAATTCTCCTGACAATGCAAATTTAGACAATGAAATCATGCACCGTGAATATATTGTCATCTGACTACATTCGCGTACATCATTATCCACAAAATCAAATATTCAAGTTTTTTGCTTGATAAAAGTACAGAATTGACAACATAAACTTTTGCTTTCAAAGGGACAGACCAAGTTACACAAAGCAAGCCATAAATAAAAAAAATAAAGCCAAAATAAAATTGAAGAATCGGAGTGGATGAAGCCAAGATTGCAGAACTATACCCGACCAGTGAGCTAAATGTTTGTCTCAAAGACATCATCGTATATGGATATCATGTAGCAATTCAATTAGACTTCTAAAGAGAACTGAAAATATGCCATTTCTCCTAGAATAAATTTCCAACAAAAAACGTGGTAACTCCTAGACCAAATTACAAATTACAAGTGGCATCAGAGGAGTGTTCATGATCTTTGCGTACTCATAAATTTCCAGGCAAGCACACAAGGTAATCATGAAGGGAGAATATGTTGAACATAATTCTTATTATTTGCCAACAATTGCACAATAAAGTTTTCTGATCACTTCCCAAAAGTACAGAATTTACAGAATAGACTTACGTTTTCACGGGCATAGATTTAATATCTTCCGAGACCCTGTACAGCTTCCATGCATGACATAATCATAATCTTCTGCTAGAGATCTACGGGCACCCTGCAATCGATGTCATATGATAATATTACTTACGGGTAAAAATTGACACGCAAAAATGAAGTTGATATTAGAAAAGAACAAATTATTCAATATATTTTCTTAGGATCTCATTGGAAGCATGACAGATCTCCTCTGAGGATCACATTATTTCAATTTTCAGTTCGTCATTTCCCCTAAATTATGTAATTGTTCAATGATTCGAAACAAAACAGAGATAGAAAAGTTTAAAATCAAATAGAATGATTCACTCTCAGGAATAAGCGGGCAATGGGGCATTCTGTTTTCGTTGTTGTAGACATGAAAGATAAGACTTCCGTGAAACAAAGGGGCACAAGAAGTACCCATTAATGATTAAAACTGAAATTGATGGCAGTAATTTAAATAAAAACAATATCCACCGAAGATAAAGACATAAATGTGTAAAATCAAACAAGTACAATTCAATGAAAATGAAGCTAAAAGTGCCTCAAACATTAGTACCAACACCTTCCATCATCACACAATCAAAATTACAAAGAAACCAGCAATCTAATAATTTTTAATCTAGGAATTATTTTCCCATTCGAGAAAAGGAGAAGGAATAGAACATATAGGAAATGTTAATGTTATCTTATTGTTGGCAGCTTCTGCACAAACACATATTTCTTCAACTTCCCCATAGCTACAAGTAGAATCATGAATCAGAGACATCTTACATTACAGCACTCTGCCTATACTTTTGGTTATAATGAGATAAAGAAGGGATGGTTTTGAAGTATTACACACCTAAAACTGTTAGTTTGACAAAATAGAGTCAATAAATCATAACAAATATCAGTATGAATATGACTTAGCACAAAGTAAACATTCATCTCTAGAATGCAGTTAATCATGATCTCAAAAGAAAATTTAAGTAATAGTTGAAACAGAAATACAGGTAAACACTGGAGTATAGTAACCGCTGTCTGGTGTTCCATCCAAGTTCAAAGTCGGAGCTAATGCCATTGTAAATTTATCTCCAACGCGCATAGGATAAATCTCATTATTAATATCTAAGTGCATCAGCATGTCAAACTGATCACTCCGAGCCTCAATCCGAGTTACTGTGCAGAGAGTACAAAAGGAAATTACTAACTATCAATCCTATGTGGAAGAAGACCAAAACGACTAAAAATTAAATTTAACTTTATTCATATCTACCATAGAACAAACTCTCTGAATCCTAACCTTTATCAAACTTCCTGCCATCTGGGTCTAATTGGTCAACATGAAATATGTCTTCAAATAGCTTTTCAACCATTGTCTCTGCAAAAGAACAATGCAGAAAGTTTAGCGCACTCGTTGTTAACAGAAACTACAACATTGTCACAAAACTTTTAGCAAGTCAGAGAAAAAAATGATTCGAAAAGAAACAAAAAAAAACTATTTCTTTCAAAGGCCATTGCGAAAACCTTGAAGCATATAAGCAAAAGAACCTATATGGTGAAAAGTAGTAAAATTAGAAGCATGCCACGACAGTGAGCTTAAGATTACGCTTAAGATAACAAGATTACACATTTTTATCAAAATGGTTTATTAAAAGCTACTCGCGAAACCTTTATACATTGTGAAGTAGTAGCAGATAATGTTTGCTGTTCCGAGTTATCAGGGTAAATTTCATCATCCAGCTACATTCTACCTCTTGGGCGGGAGAACCGTTAGAGGTAGAGGCATGTTGGTGTTGTACACGCTAGAGAATCAAACTGACAAGAAAACATTGTTAGACTCAATTCTAGTGCTCGCAAATTCTAGGATCAGCATCGGTTTTGTACACGCTAGAGAATCAAACTAGCATTCATAAAAAGAGGTAGAGCATTCATAAATACTCTTAAATCTCAATTCTAGTGCTCGCAAATTTGGGTAGTTCATAAAATAAGCTGAACAAAACCCAACAATTTTTGCAACCTCATTCTGACCGTAACTAAATTAATAAATAAATATTGCCCTTCAAAATCATTACTCAAAAGGACAATCACTGTACTTCAATTCTTGAATACTTTCAATGGTCAAAATTAAAAATCTTTGCAGTCGCAACTATTAATTGACCAATACATAATTTTGATTTGAATCATAATTATAATATTAATAGTTACATATGTTGAAAATATTATATTTTAATATTTTCCAACAAATATTGTACAACAAATAAAAATTACACTTAATTAAAATTAGACGACCAACCGAAATCGAAGTTAAAGTTGGGAAGTAGCAGTACTTAACAGTCACAAACTAATGACTTAAGAGATCACCTGCTTGGCTTGAATAAAAAACCAATGCCAGTATTAAAGCGTCACTAACGAACCAGGCCCCGCCCCTCTAATGAACGAACCGGGCGGACCGAGCAACAAGTCCGACAGGCCCAAAGGCCCCTTAGCGAGCCGGCCCTACCGTTAAGAATCTTAAAATTTTATTCGATTCGAGACGCTTTTAAAAAGAGGCATTAGGCGCCCAACAATGCAGATTTAATCTCTAAATGATGCCGTTGTCACTTATAATAATAAATTAATAGTGTTTTTTGACCATTTTACGATAGCATTAATGCGTTGTTTTCAAAGCAGTGCGCGTTTCCTGATAAACGGCGGCTAGTTTATGCGTCACATAATGTAATAACGGCTACTTGTGAATAAGCGTAGTGCGGAAATGCGATCCAAAGCGGTACCACGTTTATTCCCAACGGCTTATCTCTTGAAATTTCTTTTGTACTAAGCGTGGTACCGTGCAGTATTAGCGGTACGGCGTTTAATTACCCAGCAATATAGCGGCTCTTTCATGCTAAGCGTGAATGCATTTTGATTAAAGCGGTACCACGTTTGATATACTATAGAAAGTCAAAAAACAATGGAAGATACATAAAGGGGCAATCACGCCCCGCCCGTTTCACTTATTCCGTCATTTGTAAGCAAACTCGAAGCGATAGCAACTTGATCACCGAAATCTTATATTGAAGAATTATATTGAAGTGCGAGATTGATCTCGGCGTGGGCTTATTCATTCTGATCTACAAATGCCGTTGCTTTCCATCTAGGTTAGGTATTATCTACCAATTTTTTATAAATTGTGATATTTGTTCTTAAATTAATGGCATCAAAAGCGTAATCTTGGTAAAAATGTTCAAAGTACTGAGTCTTAGTATATACATGTATACAATGATTATGTTAATTTATAGGATGATAATCAAAGTATGGGCCGAACTGACCATTTATTAACTCTCAATCACAGTGCTACGGATACTACTAATGAAAGGAAAAAAAACTTCATGGATTTGGAAATATTTTATTGGAGGCGAAGTGAAAATAGCGTCAGCTTGTATAAATTGTAAGGCTACTCATCATGGAAAAGCGGGTAGGGGTAAAGGAGCCGATTAAATGCTTGCTAGACATAGCGGGTCATAAGATCCTTAAAGATAAGCGGTGGGGAGGTGGTACACAAGGAACTATTGATATCAGAGCCGGTAAGAACTTTTTTTAGTATTTTGGCTTATATGATTGAAACTATGAAATTTTATGTCGGTAGTTCTTTACCTTTAATCATTGTGATGTGATGGCGTTTTCTTAAATGGATTCAAAATGCCGTTAATCCCGAGCTATCATTATCCCATTACTCTTTCTGAACACATGCTTTTAAATATTTTAAAAATGAAAGAGATCTTACAGAGTAGCAGCTCATGAATTTGCCTTATAAAATGTGTTTGACTAGTGATATTGGTGTCTTTTGGATTTTGATATAATGTATGTAACATGTCATTGGATTGTCAGATTATTATGCTACAAAGAAATTATATATTTTAGATCGATTGCTAAACATAACAATATTCAAATTTGGAAGGTATATACTGCGTATGCCAATGATTACAAATGTTTGAATAGGATTACTTCAATTTCATTTTAGTAATCGTCGCTAATACGTTTCAATCGAAAATTAAAAGATGCCTATTAAACGGATTTTAGTAAAAAATTTATTTGAGAAAAGGTTATACGAGTTCACAGTAGGTGGTTTCTTGCCCAGGCGAACTTCGATTGTAATGGATTCCTAGTGGTGATAGCTAGAAGGTGTATATTGAGTTGCTTGCTTGTACTCCACTTGGCGTTCGAGCTCGAGGATAATATATGCAGTTGCTTTCAAATCCCGAGGTTGAAAAGCCAAGAGATTCGGCCAGTAGGTTTGGCGAAGGCTTCATTCTGACGTTATTATCTTCTACATCTACTGCACTATTTACTTATTTCAATCTATATCATTATTGTAGTTAAATTGATAATTGATATTTTGTGTTTATTAATCCAGCATAATGGTGTGATTTCATAAAAGTCTAAATCGATTTGGAAATATTTTTCATAGTTGTGTAAATTGTTCGTATGCGATTGAGGACTATTGCTTCTTTCGATAAAGAATTGGCTAAATTGACTAAAGCGTGTTTAAATACTTGATTGTATAAAGTCAAGAGTTAAATATTTTTCATAACAAATTAAATAAGCAATTGTTAATCTCTTGCATGATCATATTTGTGTAGGACTATTTAATTGGACTATGTATACTTTGTGAGCACACACATATTGCCAAACTAGATCAATTGGGATAATTGAACTTAATAACTTTATAAATCCACATTTTTTGTATAATTCCGCTATAACCTAATTCACCCCCCTCTTAGGTTATTATATAGTCTAACAAATGGTATCGAGGCAGATGCCTGCATTGATCTAACGCCTCATTATAGTTGATGCTTGAATATGATGACAACCATGTGTGATTTATTTGCTTTAGGTTTTGATTATAATATTGCTCCTATGTTTTGTGCGTTTAACTTTGTTGATTGGAAGTGTAGAATGGAAACATTCTTACAAGCACAAGACTAGTGGAACAAGGAATGCCTAAAGCCAAGCATGTCGGGAAGGAAGCTGATAGGATGAAAAGCCAAAAATTAGATCATGAGCGCCTTTGATGAGGGTATGAGAGCGAGAGTCCCCAAATGCAATCGAGCTAAAGATTTATGGAATTTCTTGAAACGGGAATATGGAGAATCTACCTCATCCAATATGCTTGAAATTGTAGAGGAAGAGGAAGTGATACCAATAATTGACTTCGAATATATGATTTCTTCTCTTACTCATTTCAAAGAATTAAACAATAAATCGATCGATGATTTAAATATATTCTTTGTATGACTAATAATTCATCTTTAATGATACTTGATGAGATGTCACATGAGCTTAATTTTTATAAAAATTCTTTAATATCATACGTCATTCCTTTATTTCAAGAGAAAATATTTCAAACGAAAAGGAGAACTTTGGAGTGTGGCAGTTTCATGAGTATGAGAAAATATTTTCATATGATGATTTTAATAGAAAATGCTACGATGAAGAATATACTTTAAAGTGCTTGAATTTTGATTTGACCTACATAGATAATGTTTTAATTGATTGCGCTTATACAAAATCATCACGATAAGGTTTTTTTTACAATAGCATGCTATCTGCCAATGATAATGATTATTCACACGATTTAGTACAAAATAATTCAACTCATTTAAATCATGATGATATATTCGAGAGTTACGTTATTTGTGATTGTAGTACATGCGGTTTAATGACGATATGCATATACTCCGCATACAAAACACATAAATGTCATGATTGTCTACCACACAAGCCTAAGTGTATTACATGTTTTTATTGTGGTTTAAATAGTCACATGAAATTTGAATGCCCTACCCAAAAGAAAGTAATAAAAGGTGTCAATGCTATATGGGTAGTAAAGGGCTCGAAAACTAACCCCTATGAACCCAAAAGATTTGGCCAAACGTATGATCTCAAGTGAATCATACGCACAAGCCTCTTTATATATAACAACTAGCTATTGAGGTCCGTCAATTGTTCATCTAAATACGGGACTAACTGTTATAATATCATCAAAAGATTAACGACCGACCAACATTAGTTTTGTAATAGTTCTTACATAGTTCAAGAATTTCATGAAGTTGCAAAATAATGACCATTGCGGTAATTAGTAATCACACAACTTATTACACTTAATGACATAAAAAATGGTTCAATTAAAGTTGGAGTTGCTTAAACTTAGCAGAATTATTAAAAATGTATTTACTTGAGTAATTTTAGTGGAATATTAATCTAAAGATTTATCCTAAGTCGACGCACTAATAATATTATCTTAAAGAGTTTATTAAATAATCGAGTATTAATTTATCAAGTTTCTACTGTAGTTAATAATTGCAAAAAAAAATCCAAACTCCCCCTCATATGACCGCGCAATCGAGTATTAATTTATCGAGCTAAAATGAAAAAACAACAATACAAGCATGAATTATTAATTTAGCACCATATCCCCAAGTCGGGACCGACCAAAAATATTATCTTAGAGAAATAATCGACTATTAATTTATCGAGTTTCTACAATAATTGATAATTGAAAAAAAGAAACAAAACACGCACGCACTTATCCTGACCTCAAAATATTATTTTAGGGATTTTATTAAAGTTAATTTGTTATGAATTTATCGAGCTTCAATAGTTGATAATTTCAAATAAAAAATGAAAAATGAATCTAACAAAAAAACACGAATTATTAAATTAGCACTTCTCCCCGAGTCGAGACCGCAAAAAATATTATATTAAAGAGTTTATTGTGTTAATCGATTATTAATTTATCGAGCTTCTACAAGAAGGATGTAATTTCAAATAAAAAAATGAAACAAACGGAAAAAATACACAAATTATTAATTTAACACCCTATCCCAGAGTCGAGATATCGCCAAAAATATATTAAAAAAAGTTTTTATTAAATAATCGAATTTTTAAAAAATTAAAAAAAAAAAGAGCTACGCCGTGATTCAATTTTATATATATAAAAATAGATATAATAATTTTTGATAATGTTCAATTTATCCTTACAAGTATTTTTTAATTATTATAATTTTAGTTATATAAAATAAATAAGTTGGTGATATTAGTTTCATCTTATGTTACAACATACTAGTTATAATGCAGGCCCATATGTGCAAATTATTTTATTGTTTTATAATAAAAATTATAAATTTAAATAAATAAATAAAATTTAAAAAAACCTAAAAAGAAATAAGATGAAAAAGATATCATGAAGAAAATAAAGATGTATGGACGCTTAAACAACTTTTATTTTCACGATAATTATGGAGTATTACGTAAGAAATAATATTTATAATAGTATTTTTATGAATAATTTATCATGTTGCTCTATTACATCACGGGGTTAAGCTACTATAAAATTAAAAATAAAATAAAATTATCGTAAGCCAAGTAGTAACAGAAATACATTAATTGACTTCACGTCAGAATCGCTAATTCAATTCTCAGACATTATATATGATAGATTCATCTCGAAATGTAAGTAATCAAATCTTAGAAAAAAAAACGCCTCGTTACTTCAGAAAAAAAGCACCTCGTTACTTTAGTTATATTTTTTTCATTATCTGGACAAATAAAAATTTATCCTTACAATATTTATAAACATTAAACTGATTTAGTTAAACTTATCTCAATTATCCAAGTTAATTGCTAATATAGGCCTCATATATAATGTCGTGAACAGAACGGAAGCTTTCAATCTCAAAAATATTTTCCCACAATTCTAAACTACTTCTTTGCTCAACATGGCCGGAGTAGAAGGCGGTGGCGCCGCCGCCGCCGCCGGAGAACAATCTCAGAGTCGGACAGTGGAGGCGTTGAATTCAGCAGTGCAGCAACAATTGAACCTTGAATCAGTAAAGACACGTGCCGTTAGTCTCTACAAAGCAATTTCTCGCATACTTCAAGATTTGGATGTTATTGGGAGATCCAATATTCCTCCTAAATGGTACCCTTTTTTATTGCTTATTTTGAAATTGTTGAATTTATGTATTTTGAAAAGATTGGATTTTTTTTGGATTTTGGTACTTGGGTTTTTTGAGTTTGTAATAAAATATTTGTGTATGTGTTGTATACTAAGAGTTCAAAACGTCACATTAACGGCACTGGCCCTCTCTGGATTTCACGGAGGACTCGCGGGGTATTTCGGTACTTATCAAAGTCGAACCCACACTACGTGAAGTTATTTAGCACTCTAGTCTTTTACCAATTGAGAGCGGATGTGTTGTATGCTAGTTTCATGGGGATCATTTACCTTCTCTCCGTGGCTCCTTATATCCCTCACTTTAGAATATTGTATACTATGTATTGAAGAGAATATGGGATATGGGTAGTTATGATGTGAGCACCTCAATGCATAATGTATAAATTTTGTGGGTAGTTATGACGTAATCACTCAATGCATAATGTACAAATTTTAAAGTAAGCAGTCGTGAAAGTAGGTAGAGATACTCATGGTACTACTTTGTGAAAATATATGAAAATATAGATTTTTGTCATATTCAAAAAGATTGCTAAAGTTTTGAATTTTTATGGTTGGATTTTTGAATGTTGAAATTTATTTTTTTGATGTGTTGTATACTATATTGTGAACAATATGTCAAAAGATGGTTTTTCTAAACGTGTTTCGTTATTAATATTTTTTCTAAACATGTTTCGTTATTAATATGATTATTTTGATTCAAATCAAAGTTGTAAGTATCATTACGACGGGGTAATTTGAATTCTGATGGTTGAATTTTTAAACGTTCAACTCGAATATGTTTGTTTGTGTTGGATAATGTTTTGTGAAAATATATCAAAAGATAGTTTCTTCTGTTGTGTTTTACTTTTATTTGTGGACCTTATATTCAGGCAAGATATGCTGGGACAATTTTCGATGGTGAATCTGGAGCTGTTTAACATTGTTGAAGATATTAAGAAAGTTTCCAAAGCTTTTGTTGTTCATCCCAAAAATGTTAATGCTGAGAATGCTACGAGTAGGTCTTCTTACTACCATTGAACTTGTGCTATGTTTTGGAGTTAAACAGTAATGTTTATGTGATTAGATATGAAATACTCCCTTCATCCCAAAGAAGATTGTCCAGTTTTGGTCGACTTTTTAAATGTTGAACAAGTGTTTTATATATGTTGTACGGAGTATTTGATGAGAAATATGTCAAATGCCATCATCTTTATGGTAATCATATAATTTTGATTCAAATAAAAGTTATTTGTGTCAATTGAGGTTATAATGTTTGTTAATTTTGACAATCGAAAATCAAATTGGACAATCTTTCGGGATGGATCGATGGAGTATGTCGTTTTGAATCTTGAAGAATTTATGAGAATAACATTTTTCAGAGTTCCTTTAATAAATTGATGGCCACTTTCCAAAGAAAATGGAACAGAGGGAGTATTTTGTTTGATTGATAATTTACTGATGAGATACAAGTTTTCATTTGTATATACGTTACCTTGATTGACCTGACTTCTATTTGCACAATATGAAATTCTACAATGTTTGTTTAGCAATATTGGAGCAATAGTTACTGGGGATAGGTGTGGCTGATTATATACCTAGTGAATTATTATAATTTCTCCTTGCAGTTCTGCCAGTAATGATATCGACAAAGTTGCTGCCTGAAATCGAAACCGAGGACAACATGAAAAAAGAACAATTGTTACAAGGGATGCAACACTTGCCAATTCACACACAAATAGAAAGGTTAAAGGTGATGAAAGGCATCAATGTTACTTCGATTTTTTATTTGAGAATTCCATTTATAATCAATGGTTCTTCTGCTTTCCAGGCTAGAATTGATATGATTGGAGCAGCCTGTGAAAGTGCTGAAAAGGTTATTGCTGAAACCCGCAAGGCTTATTTTGGTACTAGACAGGGTCCAACGATGCTTCCAACGATTGACAAAGTCCAAGCTGCAAAAATTCAAGAGCAAGAAAATTTACTGCGAAATGCTGTTAATCGTGGTGAAGGTGGTCTTCTTTAAACCTTGCTTGCGCAATTGAATTCTCCTTTTGAGATTTATTATTTTGTTGGTTCCTGGACTGTAATGAGATGTTAGTAAAGACTTACATTTGAGAAGATACTGGATATTTGGGAAATGGCAGAACTGTAAAGTTGTGAATAACGTTTCGCGGTCCATAGCCACCCAAAATCATATTTCGCGGCTATTATCGCTATTTGCCGCTACGTGTCAAGCTGACGCGCCGCGATAACGCGATCGCTACCAGCTTATTTAATACTAATTATTTACAACTAGAAATCCATCTTGTTAATTAAATTCTATTGAACCTGCTTTATGTAATATTTTGACTTCCCAAAACTGATATGCTCAATTATTACCATAACTACTTCTGTAGGCTTACGAATAAATGGTGATCAAAGACAGACCACATCTTCTCTTCCTAGCCATTTGGCAGATGTGCTAAATGTTGGTGAAGGCATCGATTCATCTGGTAAGTTTTTTGTGAAATATATAAGTACACACAATATGAAAGAACTCCAAATTTTGATATTTAATGAGATTTTTCTCTTTAGGGATGTATATGAAGAATACTCCTCTGTCATCAAACAGTAATATTCCTGGAACTTTAATCCAGGTAAGATCTTTATATTTACAATTCCTATGAGAATGCAGTTGACTAGCTTGGGGCTTTGCCCTCCTTTGTCTAAAAAAAACATAGTTGACTTGCCACCTTTATAAAAGAAGAATTAAGTAGAAGGGTATACCCACAAGTCTCTAGTTAATTATTAATACATGTATGTACTGGATGATAGGCAATGATTAGGTTGTTTCCTTTCTGATCACTTTATTTTTACCTCATATTATAATTTGTCTACTCTGATAATTTAAAAAAAAAAAAAAAATTAACCCTGTCTCCTTGAATTGTGGGTTGTCATTACCGGCCTTATATGTCTAGGGACAATATTTTCTTGATGTATAGGCTGTGTTTAGTTCCAAGAGGTCAATTGTTTCCTGTTTACCTTGGCGGTGTTGTGTACAGAGAGCTAGTAAACAAGCTTGTAAATTCCTATTTCGAGAACATCGAAAACTAATGATTTCTTCATCTTTTCTATAACATCCCTAATGTTGTCATTGCCATCTTTTCTATAACATCCCTAATGTTGTCATTGCCATGGCATCATCACCAATTGAGAATCATGCCTAGCCTGGTGCCATTAGTATCACCTTTTCCCCCTGAATGAAGAGAAATGAAAAAAATGAATTAGCTTCTTTTTATGAGAAACGTATTACCTTTTTCCTTGTAGAAGCACTTGCTAGCACCGTCTCTACCTCGTTGTTGGCTTATGTTGTGCTTTCTATTTTTTCTTCTGCTGCTAGATTCCATGATTGTTTTATAACTTTTATCTACAAAGTTACTGATACAGGGATGCCTACTATCTTGTTCAATAGCTACAATGATTTTCATGAGTAGGAAAGAGATTGTGAGAGGGTGAATCGTCATGATTTTCATGGATTGTTACAGTTTGTACTTTGTAATTATGATTGCTGATTTATGAGATATCTCTACCATTGATACCGAGACTTGATCAACACAATAGGATTTAAGCATATCCACATTTACTATTTGAATACTGATGAATGGAGTTTTAAATGTGACTATTTAGTGCTACCATCGATACTGAGACTTGATCAACACAATAGGATTTAAGCATATCCACATTTACTATTTGAATACTGATGAATGGAGTTTTAAATGTGACTATTTAGTGGAACAATTGTGATCGTTTCTTACTCTTACCATTCTCTGAGACCAGAGTTCTGGCGCACAGCTCATTGGAAGAGGTGTGGCTTCTCCTTCTGTTACTACACCAATTGCCACCTTTGAAAATGCAGGAGCATCTCCTTTGCCATATGTCAACTCACCGAGGTCTAGTACCAATATGATGAATACACCGTCCCCTCAGCAGCAGCAGCAACAAAACCAATTGCAGCAGCAACAACAAAACCCATTGCAGCAACAAAACCAATTGCAGCAGCAGCAGCAACAACAGCAGCAGCAACAGCAGAGACAGAAAATGATGCACTTACAGCCTCATCAGCAACAACTTTTGGCTCATCAGCTTAGACAATCATCAATGCAAGGTCTAGGACAGGTAAACTTATTTTTGCTGGGGTAAGATTTGTTCCGAATCAGAGGCCATTTGTTATTTTTGAAAGACATGAGACTGCCGCTGAGTTTTCGCCCTCCCTTCCCAAACCCACTCTCTGTGACATATATCGGTTATCACCAATGTCTTCGACGTCACTTCGCAAATTGCAATCTGTAATACAGGCAACTATTTACAGAGATTTATATCTTGGGTGATATGTTCCATCAGCTACTGTATTTGAAGAAACCTTTGGATCGCTCTTAGCTTCATTTGCGCACTGTGCCTAAAAAATTAATTCAGAATTGCAAGGATTTAATTTTTTTTATTATGTTGCGTAGTCCGGCTCTGGTTTGTTTCTTTATTCAGCTTTGTAAAACACTTCTATATATTGCATGTCAGAGTTCAGCTTTGTTAAACTCTTCTATATTGCATGTCAGATTCACACTTATGCTCTTTTTCCTGGTGAAAGTTTCAGTTCAATGTTTTCGGAGTATTTAATCATATTGTTTGAAATATTATGGACAGAATCAGCTCTCACAGTTAAATGATCTTCAGGGTCAGGGTCAAGCTCAGGCTCAGCAAAAAATTCAGCCGGTAATTGCAAGCTTTACATCCTCAATCTCTCCCTTTAATATGCAGCACTTCAGTTTCTTCATTTCCTTTTCTATCTCTTCATTCTTATTTTATGTTTGCATGTTATATGATATTTCTGTATATTTCCTCTCAAGTATTTTTCCTTTTGTAAGTTGCGAAAATGAGGGTTTAAATCTTACTTGTTTGACACCTTTTCCAGTTACATGGTCAACATCAAATGCAATTTTCTCAAACACTGGGAACCCAGCAATTTCAGGGCAGACAACTCTCATCGACTGGTATGCAGCATGGAATGGGTCAAAGCCAGCTTACCCAAGGAAATCAGTTAAATCGGCAGTTGAATCAGTTCTCTAGTGTTGCTAATAGTGCCTTATTTAATGCCGCTCAGTCTAACCCAAATGCCCAGATGGTAAGATTTGATTTTATCCTAATTAAATGGTGGGTTGCATTACGATTATGTAGTAGTTGAGTAATAAATAATTTGCTGCTAAAGGTGTTATTCCATTTGTGATCTTTGTATGCTGTCACATGGCTCCAATTCCATCATCAATTTCTTCATGGGTTTCGGTTACCTCAGACCTGTCACCTGTGTATCATGTAACATTCCCAATAGTTACCCTGACCTTAACTAAATATCAAAACATCAACATGTCACAATGCCTCTGAAAAAGGCTTCCGCCTAAGCTGGTGGTGTGTGTGTGTTTGGGGGGGCGGGGAGTACGTTAGCCTATCGTCAGGGAAACAGGAGACTGCTTTCCGACCGACTCCAAGAGAGAAATGCAAACACTATCTACAACTTCACAATAGATAAGAAGCGTAGGTATTGTAGTGAGCCATTTTGATATATTTTATTATAATCCTGAGCTAGAGAATGAACAATCTTCTACTCCATAGGACATGTAAATGTACCCTGACCTTAACTAATGGGATGAAAGTCTAAGAAAGTGACAAATTGATTGGACATAGTGCAATTCTTGTAATTGTATGACTGAATCACTGAATGATGATATTTTTCCATACTGCACCACATTAAAACTCAATGAGATACGGATTTGAATAGCCCCGATCTTGTTGTAACTGTTAACTGCTTTAATTACCCACTGCCGTGCTACCACCCTGCCCCATTAGTCGTTAACAAAATAAAGAACTTAGAATGACTGATCTTTGCTAACAAGTTTGACTACTAAAACTTACATAATTTTGGCACATTGAAAAAAACAACTCCTTTGTCCCAATTTCTTTGTAAATTCGTATCAGCATAAGCTTGAATGAAATTTTGATTCTCTCTTGTCACAACTTTTCTTCTATTCACCATCTTACACGTGCACTTCTTGTCTCCCTATGCCTAACCTGGCCCGTGCCTCGACTTATCTTGCATTTAGCTTGATTCATTTTTTGTGAGCAACTTTTTTTCCTGTCTTTGCATTTTGTCTTCTGTGCATATCTTGGAGTTCTCCAACTATCTACTTCTCTCATATTTTAAGCTATATTTCTTTCTATTCTTTTGCTTCTTTTGGGTGATAACTTTGCTGCTCATTTATGTTGTTTGTTGCTGTTTTATGTCAGATTCCAAACATGTCAGCTATGTTGCCATCACAGTCGCTACCAAGAATGCAGGTTTTTCTCGCCTGACTTCTCTTGGTCATAATTAAGCATGCCACTCTCAGATGTTTGCATGGGCATATTGTTTAGTTGCTGCAAAATACTTTGCTGAAAGGCATCAAGTGTATTCATCATCGATTTAAACTTGTATAGTCTGTTTGCCATCAAAGTTATGCATTGCCTGGTTAGAAAAAACGTATGAACTATTTCTTTTCTTTAACCAGAAAATTGGACTTGCATAATGGAACAGTGGAATAGTGTCGTGTTTCATGCCAACTTGTGAAGTATTATCTATGTACGAAATGTAGAATATATAAACTTGCATCAGGCATCTACTGTTCCTTAGTAGCTGATAAATTTTTGGTGGAGTGATTGAGCTGATTTATGACCTAGAAACGTGTGCAAGTTGCCTTGTTGATGTTATAGCGTTCATTATGAAATTAGTCTGCCTGGTTTTCTCTTTCTCATTCAATGTTTTATGTTTTTTTATACTCCGTATGAGTTAACTTATTGACCCTAACCTGTAAAATTGTTGTGACTGCAACTTGAGCTTTCAGTTTGGAATGCCTGGTGGAAATCGGAATCTTGCTGCTCAGAATCTCAACGATCAAAGTATGTACTCATTTTTTTCCCCGCCACATCCTTCCTTTCGCGTAACTAGACTTTGTTCTGTATCGTTTTGGAAACTGCAATGTGCCACATTTATACTATGCTGGAACTTCATTTTTGTACATGAAAGATAAAATATTATTCAGAAGCAGTCACTCTGTTAGCATAAGGAGAAGACAATATACAATCCGACCCCCTTACCCCACTTAGGCGGCAATCTCTTTAAAGAAATCCTGATTCGGAGTTTCTTGTGCAGTGTTCAACATGGGAACGGCCAATCAGGGTAGCATGATGAACATTCAGCAGCAGCAGCAACAACAGCAGCAATCTCAACATGGCTCGCAAGGTGCATTTGGAAGCATCCCCCAGAATTCTCAGGCTATGCAGAACAATATGCCATCCCTTCAGAATCCACAACAAAGTCATCCCAACTATCAGCAACAGAGACCTCCAACTCAACAGTGATTGTTTGGAGGCTCCTAGCCAACAATGGCAACTCACTTACTAGGATGATTTAGCACTCCGTCGATAATTGTGCTCGAAAATGGAAAAATATTTCATTAAGCTTTTATATTTTTTTATTAGATTAATACTCTGTGGGAGTAAATTTATCAAAGTCGGAATGCAAAAATCATATCCCTATTTTGGTCAGATATTTAATTAAATGTCAAAAAATGAAGATCTATCTCATATCCCCCTAGCTCACATGCAAATGATGCAATTAGTCATTGATCATCCCCATGTTGATTATACTCTTTTTTAGTGATATTATTGACCAGTTTGGAATGATTATTTAGAATATATTTATTATTATTATTTCTATTTTTATTATCATTTTTAGATTGTAGCAGTAAGTTTTTGTGGAAAATAAATTTTATTTAAAAGAGTAACAATCTGCATATTAAAAAAGAACCAGAAATAACATATATAGCTATAATTGCATCTCCAAATCAAAGTGTATGCTCACAACTTTATTCCTCACACAAGTCACAAATGATAACTAACTACTAAGCATTAAGCATAATTTATCCCATTCCTTCTATTTTGACCAGAAAGAACAAAATTCTTTCAACAAATACAAAATAAATATAGCTACAAGGAGTACAAGGGGGACAGAAAAATGACGAGCAAAATATGCATCTCAATGCGAAGTTCACACAAGGCATATGGGAGAGCATTTTCCAGACCATGTAGCTTGGTCAGATCAGCTCCGTATGGACCTCCCTCGATCCTGCAAAACAAATTATCGAGTTTCATCCTCTAGGTTGCGGAAGCCAGCTACCAAATCATCGTACAGTTTCTTGAATTTGCCTACAAGGACATCCTCTCCTTCGGCTGGATCCTCGAATTTCTGTGAGCTGAACGGTTTGCAAGAGGGCGATGTCATAGGGTATTGTACAAAATAACAATTAATGAGGTAGTATTAGGGGATATTCATTGGCCATTTTGTTAGTGTGTACTTACACCAAACGGTAGAACAGATCTCCTAGTTTATGCTTGATAAGGCTGTAGGTTATCTTCTGCCCATCCATTCCCGCTCCCCGCTCTACTGCCTGCACGTGAAATATCACATATTATTAAAGCGACTTGGAGATGCAATGTCAGGAGCTCTAATAGTAATCCTTCAACGAGATTTAACCAACACATGTATAGACATTCAAGAAATAAAAGCTAGAGATGAGGCGGAAGAACCAACCTGGTTAGCCAAATTGTAGAAATGGATAATGTTGCGCATCATCCAAACAGACTTGTAGAAAGGACAGAACTTATCATATCTGTCAACATCAAGTATCCATGAGGACTAAAGAATCGATGAACCATAGCGATGGAAAAAATCGCAAGAAAAAACTTACGGGGTGAATGCATTCTGTGCAAGATAGTCCTCCCTCAAAAGCTTCGCAGTTTCTAAGGTAATTTTATCAGTTTCAGCTAAAGCATCCTTCCCCATGTCGCACAAGAATAGCAGCTCCTTCTCGAAACTTAGGAAGCGCATAACAACTTCGAATGGTTAAAATGACATGAGATACACTTTCATCAACAGACATATAGTTTATATTGCTATCAGAACAACTGAATAAAGTTGAATCTGAAAGGCTCTGCCCAACCTCAAAAAATCTTGGATGCAAATTTTGTTTGGAATAAGTAAAGGGCTATGTAGTAATCACACAAAATCCATCTCTAACAAAGATATACAGCAGTAATTGTAAATGCACAAGTTCAAAAAATCCCCAGGGGAAACAGCGCATTGAGTGGGCAAGAATCCATACCTGTACAATTTCTGGTCTTCAAATCATCTCTTGTAGTACTTCACGAGCTTTAGTCCTGATGTCTATAAAATCTGAATCGAACTTATCATAAAAGGACTCCAGAGCCTACAAAAGAACGTAAATACATTAGCTGACAAGTGGAGAAATCACCAAGCAGAACACTACATTCAGTAGCACAAGTGAAATTATACACACCGTAGAGTACTTTGAGTATGATATAAGCCAATTCACAGATGGGAAATGCTTCCTTTGTGCAAGTTTCTTGTCCAGACCCCAAAAGACCTGAAAAATAATAACTAAATACCAGAAAGAGAAGACCAAGCAATAATACTCATGAATATGTGTAGTTCCCTTTTTGTCTTTACCTGAACAATACTTAGTGTTGCAGATGTTACGGGATCTGAGAAATCTCCACCTGGGGGAGAAACAGCACCAACAATTGTCACACTTCCATTTCTTTCTGGCCCACCAAGGCATTTAACTTTTCCGGCACGCTCGTAAAAGGATGCCAAACGAGCAGCCAAATAAGCAGGGTAACCACTGTCTGCCGGCATCTCTGCCTGCATGAATGGGTGAAGGCATATAAATAAGCATAGGAATAAGCTGAATGCACCTTATGACAAAAAATCTCAAACTGAAAGCTTCAAAGATGTGCTTCATAGTGATAGTATGTAACTCAATAGCATCACACTGATGACCTCTTTGTTCTCTTGACAACAGACATGGAACACTTACCAATCGACCTGAAATTTCACGCAAAGCTTCTGCCCAACGTGATGTTGAATCTGCCATCATACTGACATTGTATCCCATGTCTCTGAAATATTCAGCAATAGTAATGCCTGAAATATCATAGTCAGATTAGCAAAATAAATAAAGTTCTTGAGGGAAGATCAATGATCAAGAGCAGCCTGTGCTGCCCTGTGATTATAAAAACAACCCATACTTCATGCTAATTGTCTATCAGAATGATTAAAGAAAATTACCAGTGTAAATTGATGCCTCACGAGCAGCGACAGGCATGTTCGAAGTGTTAGCAACAAGAGTAGTACGTTTCATGACAGATTCCTCCCTACCATCAGGCAGTGTCATCGTAAGTTGTGGGAAATCCATAAGCACCTGAATTCAAAATCTGGTTTACACAAACTTGGAGATGACAGAGCAAAGATTTAACTAGAAAGGGGAAAGCACTTCTAACCTCAGCCATTTCATTTCCTCTTTCACCACAACCAACATAGACCACTGTATCAGAGTTAGAATACTGCATCACACATCAATGAATATAGAGATTAGAAAATGAATCATTATCATTAGAAGCCAGAAACAGTCAGTTCTGAAAAGGAAAAATTAATCCCAAAGCAAATGCAAGAAGTTCACCTTTGACAGGGCCTGACTGATAACTGTTTTCCCACACCCAAAGGCACCAGGAATGGCACAAGTGCCACCAAGCACTGACGGGAAGAGAGCATCAAGAACACGCTACATCAATAGAAAAACTGCAATTAGCATGGCAAATGCACAATAATATTTAAAGTACAAAAAAACCTGCTACAACCCAACATTGTTTATTAGTAACCTGTCCAGTCAAGAGGGGTGTATCTGCAGCAAGCTTTGAAGCAACAGGCCTAGGTGTACGTACGGGCCAAGTCTGGAAGAGACAGACACGAAACAGATTAAGAATCCGCTGCCTATATTTTATGTCAAAAAAATACCAATGAGCACATCTTTATAAAATCGATAACCTGAAGCATGGTAAAACTTTTCTTCACACCCTGAAACTCAAGCTCGAGAACAGTATCCTGCATATAAGATATTGAAGGGATGTCAAGGAGGACAATAAGTACAAAAATATTGAAAGTTGTTGCATTTTTATCTTCTACTCAAATTTGAAATTTTTCCCACAATCCCTTTTTTGTGCTCCCTCAAAAAGAAACAGGGCCTAAATAAACTAGAAACAGGAGAAGTTTTTTAACAAGTTCTATTGATTTCAACATCACAAACTAGAGCAGATTAAGAAATGAAGAGACGTTAGGGTCAAACCTTTAACGAATATTGACCAGCTGGTGCAATGTAGGTAACCTTTCCCATGGCATCTGGAGGAAGTGCAACATGGTGCTGCATCAAAGTATTCTCATGGACAGCCTGCATGGATTTATGTAATGAAAAATGTTCACACACAGTCGAACATGGTTCATGCTAAAAGATGAAGTAATTGTATCTCAAACATTTATAGCATATATAACTAAATTGACTTACAGCATACAAATCTCCTCCAGTTAGAAGATCTCCCTCACCTATCAGCACAATATATAATTAAATATAAATAATGATGGAAATATGCTATCATTTCTAACACCACTTACTAACTTCAACAGAGTTGTCATCATACCCATCTTTTTCGGCTCAAATTCCCAAAGTGTATCTTTGTCCAGTGCTGGGACAGATACACCACGTGGAATATAAACATCACCAGATCTTATTGCAATGGTTTTTAAAGGCCTCTGCATAAGTTAAGTTGGGGGTCAAGAGAAATCCAAAAAAAAAGATCCATTGGAAGTTCAAAAATCACTCGAAGAAAGAAATTAAAGAAGAACCTGAATTCCATCAAAGATATTTCCAAGTATACCAGGGCCCAACTCCACTGATAGAGGCTGTTAAATGATATAGAAGAAAGAAATCAAATTATAAGTCCACAAAGCATGAAGGACTGATTAATAATATAACTTTTCTCTGAACTAATAAGTTTAAAGAAACAAATTCAGAATATTGCTCTTTCCTGTAAGTTAACAACATACCAAATGATCCCAATTGAAGGGTGAGGTGTTGAGTTGGCATTACTACTAAAGGGGTGTGTCAATCAGTAAAGGAGTGAAACATGAACACGTAATCACCTTATGCGTTCGAAGGACCGGATCATTCACCATCAGTCCAGCTGTTTCTTCATAAACTGTCATAAGAGAGTAAACCATTCACCTATTATTAAAACTTGAAATTGCTCTAAGTCCGTAGTTGGTGGCTCATATAACAAGATTATTCACCATCCTGAGTGGCATGATCCCATTCCTCTCCCCTCATCATGGTAGAATGATTCAAGAGGGGCAGGGTATGGGGTAAAAGGAACTGCGTATGCATGTGATAAGCTTAGCATAGAGACATACCTTGAATTGTAGCAGAATCTCCTTCCAAGCGAATGATTTCCCCGATGAGGTTGTCATGTCCAACTCGGACAAGTTCATACATGGCTGCACCAGCCATCCCATCGGCGACAACAACAGGTCCTGAGACCTAAGGGGATGACAAGAACCATTAGAAAAGAATTCAAACATGAAAACCAGAATAATTTCAATACTGCCATTTCTCAAACCAGGCCAACAATTACTAATTATTTGGGCAGCTCTCAACTACAAGGAGGACTACATAACACTTCAACTATAAAACCTCTAAACCTGGAGCCCGGAGCTGATAAGCATCACGTGCATGAGCAAAAAATGAAAAAGATAATGAAGGCAACATTTCACACGAACCGCAATTTAGATGCAAAGAATCATAGAAGTATTATAGCTTGTAATCAATGCTAAAGGCTTTCAGCATCATATATTTGCAAGATGGACAAAAATCCAAAATACTGTACTGGAAGTGTATCATCAGCTCCTTATTGTTTTAAACTTCATTTTTTTAGCAAACTTATATAGTGGAAAAAAACATAACCACATACACTAAATATGCAGACCTCCCAATAGGTCAAAGCTTCCATAAAAAGTAAAGCAGAACAAACTACAAAATCCAAAATTCTAGACAGCATAAGCTTAAAAATTGGATCTTTATTTAATTTTTGTCCTAAGCATTTCGATTTCCTCGATCATGACAAATTATGTTGTCACTACACAAAATTTAAATATACAGTAACAGTAATAAGTTCAAAAAGCTTATGATTATTAACAAATAACATCAAATAAAATCAAGCAATGCAATTCAACAAACAGTCAACATCATTATCAGCAAATTGAAATCAAACTTACATCAACAAAACCAACATCCTAAATCAGATCAAATACACAACCAAAATCCAACATCTGATACAATTTGGACTAAAATGGATCAAAATTCAACAAAAATGAAAAGAAAACATCCCAGAAATGAAAAATTCATCACAACCAACATCCTAAATCAGATAAATACACAAACTCAAATCCAAAACCTGATACAAATTGGACTAAAATGGATCAAATTCAACAAAAAAGAAAAGAAAAGATCCCAGAAACGAAAAATTCAACACAACCAACATCATAAATCAGATAAATACACAACCCCAAATCCAATCTGATACAAATTGGACAAAAAGTGGATCAAAATTCAAGAAAATTGAAAAGGTAGTAACACCATACAAAGCAGGCATTTTCAGACACTGATCAAACGTTGATCAACACTGCCTTAAAGGGTTTGGTTATAGAGAAAAAAGTAAATGATTACAAATGGGATCAAGACACTTTACTATGTTCAGATTTGTGGATCCAATCCAACGTTTGGACACTGTAAAATATGTTGTCAGAGGGCAATATCCGTGAGTAGATGTACTATTCTGTTATCGAGTCGAATTCGAGCGAATATTAGATGACTTTAAGCAGCTAGTCGATTTATCAGTCATGTAATTATTCAATTGTGTAAGTTATCGAGCAGTAATTTCTATTTGATAATCAATTGGAAGGTAATCGAATAGCATATTGACAATATTATTAAGAAGTAACGTTTTATAAAGTAATGAATAGAGGAAATAGAAGATATTTTCCAAGTGACGAGTTTGAAAATATGACACAATATCCATGAGTTTTAGTTCGTACATAATCAAATATTGAGCTCGAATTTGATCATACCCATAATTAAGGTGCAAGCTTGCCTTGAACTTCAAATTAAACCATTCCAACTATTTTACATCACACTATGTCCCAGGGTCTTAAACAAAATACAAATCCGAACCGAATCGGCTAGAAATCGAGGCAGAAATAACTTAGAAATTGGAGGAATCGATTGGGCAAGAAACCCAAATTTAGGTTCGAAAAATACAAACGAAAATATTTCGGTTCTCGAAACTGATTCGGTTCGGGTTTTCGAGAACCGATCGGTTTGGGAACGAACCGATTGAATTACAATTAAAAAAATTAAAAATATTATATATATATAACCGAAAATAACCGGAAAAAGCCGAACCGAACAAAACTTAAAATAATAGAGCCGACGAGGAACCGGCCGAACCGAACCGGTTTGATTTCAATCTCAATAATAACCCGATCGGGTCGGTTCGGATCAATACCCACATGGCAAGGCAAAGGCCGTACGTGGAAACCACACATATCTATCTCTTTCTACCACATGTGTAGTTCATCTATAAATTTATGGTCCGTGTAAAAATCTTATTTTAATGATTAATGATATCATGAATGAATGGAGGATGTGTAGCTTATGTTCATATTGTTTATTGACTGTTCAACTACTTCCATCCATAACTACTTTAACAAGAATTTCAAATTTAATGTTAATAACTGAAATATATTAAGATTAAATTTATTTAATCATATTTTTTAGTAGATATTTATGAATTTGAGATCGACATTTAACATCTACGTTTAAATAATTGCAAAATTATAATTTCCTGGACTCTTCGTTAGTCATTGATCTTCAAAGGCCTGCAATATCTCTTATCAATGTTTAATTTGATACAGACACTTGAACTAACTCCCCTACAAGTTTGAGTTAAATTTTGGTTAAATTCGTACAGACACACGAAGCCCAATAAATAAATTTTAAATAAGTGCAGATTATTACTTTTCAAATAGGAATGTCGCCTACTCTGATTTCGGCATGAACTTTTGAAAAAGGCATTTTAGCGCGCGAGCTCTCTTTAATAGGTAAATCACAAATCTGAAAATAGAAAAAATTATATATATTACACTTTATGGATCATTTTTAAAATAACAAATACTTAATTAGATCAATTTTTAATTAATTCGATTAAAAAAAACACGTAACTTAATTCTTAAATTGCCCCATGCCTAGAGTTAGCGTATCAACTGTCTCTTTTCATTACCGTTCGCAAATTCTCCTCCTCACATATCTCTTATTATGTAATGTGTCGTCTCCATTTGGTTATTAGTTGTTAAAATTCAAATCTTTATTGAAATGTTGTTCCAATTTTGAGTTTGTGTGTGTGGTAAATTTGTCATAATGGTTGCCTTTAATAATAAAATCTTTTTGAAATAAGGTTGTTAATTTTGAGTATCAATATTTGTTTGAGCTCAATTTGGTCATGATTCACCAGAAGAAGCTGCATAATTCAAATCAAATTTCACAAATCGAAAAAGACCTTTAAATTGACAAAGTTCAAATTTTTCCTTCCAAACTTTACCAATTTTTTCAAACAATAAAGATTTAATATTTCCTTTGAAAACACCTCACCATATCTACATCGAAAATCCATCAACCAAGCTTCTTCTTACATTCATCATACGAACATAGAAGAACTTCCTTCTCTCTTAGTATTTGCATCGTCTTTTTGGGTAAGCAAATCATATTGAATTGTTGGAGGTGGATCTTGATTGATCCGTGGATGTGGATAATGGAAAATATTTTTGGGACAGTTCAAGGTGGGTTGATTACTAAAAATTGGTCAAATTAAGTGTTTGTTATTTTAAAAATATTCCGTAAAAATTAACAATATATATATTTTATTTTTCTTAATTAAATACTTTTATTAAAGTAAGTTCGATATAAAATATTTTTCAAAGTTCGAGATAATAAAAATACGATCCGAAATATACATTTAAAATGATTTCGTTGGATTCCAGTCATCGGTGAAGCGAAAAAAATCTCATTTGACCTGAATTCGGTTTCTTACTATATAACTCCTTTGCTAAAATTATGCCATTGCGAATAAAAATGATGATTGAGTTGCTAGTATATTATTGTACCTCTTTCCACTAATAATACACAATATGAGTATGATACGATGGAATATTAGGCCCAGCGTGATTATTGATGAGATATTATTGATATCCCGATATCGTCACTGTCGTATCATATCAGAAAGAAAACTATGATTGAGAAAGCGAAATAATAACTCTGCATTTATTGGAAGAGACTAATAATGAATAATGGAGCTAGACCAAAATTAAGGGGTTAAAATCATTAAATCTATTTGAAGGAATTTTTTTATTATTTAGAGGGGAGAAGGAAACAATACTTATATTTTATCTAAAATAACTGTATATTTGAACAATAAACTATAAAATTTTCAAAATTTAAGGAGGCAACACGGAAGAAATATATATATTTGAATAATAAACTTTAAACTTTTTTTAAAAAAAATTCAAGAAGGGTGGAATTTATCATATCTCTTGCCTCTACTAAAACAAGTAGTAAATGGAAGATGAAAGCTGACAGACTCCCCCAAAACTGATTTGCCATACTGCATGCAAATTGAGATTTAAATAAATGATGAGATTGTACGTAGAGTCCAGGGTGTAGAAACAAGGCTATATACTCCAATACAAATTTAATTGATTATTATCATCGCTTCATATTAAGGTAGTATATAAAAAGGTGATGCGCATGCCTTTGCACCGGATGGTGGTCGTCCGACAGCGAGTGATGTTTTTTGCCTTTTAATAGGCTTTGAGGAAGCGTTGTATTTTTGCGTATTGAAAGTTTAATAACGAATTTATTGAAAACGCCAAATTTTGTCTATCTTTCTCTAGATCGCTTACATGTCCAAATTCTTAGATCTCGTCTTACATCGTTTTATTGTTAATCGTTTACATTCCGCTCTTTTTACTCCCTCCGTTCATAAAATATTATCCACTTTTGACTTTTTAATAGTTGAACATTGACCATAAATTTTTTTGTTTGTGTTGTATAATATTTGATGAAAAATATGTCAATAGAATGAATTTGAAATATATATATATGTATTTTTGTAATTAGATGTTCGTTCGGCGAGGCGTGATTTTCCCTTTTTTAACTTGAGAGCATTGTACTTTGTGTATTGAAAATTGTACCTTCAAAATTTATCAAATAATTAAAGACATAATTAAATTTTGTCTCCGTTTTTCTATAGATCCTTCTATACCCAATTACCCGCCTCGGCCTCTATCTTTTTTTTTCTATATGAAGAAAAACAAATAGTTAGGCAGCGTTTCGATATGTTGATTTTTGTTTTAAAGAAAATAGTTAGGTCAACTTTGATGTATCATCTTGTTGCGGCGTATCAAAAGTATAAAAAAGTCGATGCACTCTTTCGATGTATTTGATTTTTTTAAGCAAATAGTTAGGCCCACCTTTCGATGTATTATCTTGCTGCCCGTATCAAATATTTCGTTGATGAAACATTTGCTTTATGAATAAAAGCAATCAGATTGAGATTAAAAATATTACCGATATTACTATTGACCCGTTTTCTTGATTTTTGCTTATATTATTAATTTTAATTCACGTATTTAAAACGATGTTACGAAAATCTTGCAAAGCTTTTATTCGTTGTAGCGAATCGACTTCTATTTAGAGTTAGGCCTTCGCTAGTTGTCTTACAATCATAAATTAAATTTGCTAGTTGTCTTACAAAACTTTTATTGACCGAAGTCGTTTGTTTTAATAAGCATTAAACGTGTTCATTTATTTCGAAAGGTAGCGATCGTTTTACCATTTAGATTTCTTTGTTTTTGGTGTGTGTATTAGTGGTGTCCAAACACCCCACCACTTCACATCAGAGCCAGGTAACATATCAAAACTTGAAACCTTAAACGAACAATCATCTAGCACAGTTAGTACCCCTCGCAACTGATGTTGTACCATAGTGAATTGGGATGTGAAATTGTGCAAAGTGGACTTATTTCTGGGACATTCTTTAGAAAAAGAACCCGGATCCGAATTGGATAACTGGATCAAAGAACATATAAAGCCAAACCAACATAACTTCAACAATAATAATCTTGAAAAAGATGGTTGCAGAGCCATAAGGTTCTTGTTTGGAACAAATAAAAAAGGTATAGAGTTGGTAGAAGCAAATGTGGGGAAAGGGGCTGAGCTATTATACATATATCCAAACAGTAGTTTTGTGTGTAAAATGATTAATTTATCCTTAAAGCCCCCCATTTTAAGTGTAGTGTTTTAGGAAGTTAACATTTGAGATAAAATAGTCATTTCAATTCTTTTTTTTTTACTATATCAGTGTATGTATATTGTTGTCCAGGAAGTGGGCAGGATGCGTGTGTTAAAGAATAAATGTGTAGGGTTATATTTTAATTATGTAAAATATACTTTCTAAACTTTAGTGTAGTGTTAGGGTAAAATAGTCATTTTATGTAGAAACGGATAGTATAGAGATCATTCGAAAAAAGATAAAAAACTTAAAGAGCAGACTTGAAAATAAGGCATAATATAGGAACCAACTAGAAAATTACCAATAGTATAAAAACCAAAAAATGAATTAGCCTAATATAAACAAGCGAAGTTCATGTGAATTTTTAGTAGTGTGCCATCTTCCACAATCTCCTAGCAAATTAGCCAAGGCAATTCATATACATGAAATAAACCAATTGATAAATAAAATTAATCTATATAATTTAAATTAATTGACATTTTTTTATTTTGAAGTGAAAAATTGACAATAAATACAGTCACAAGAAGTTTAGTTATGTGAAAACTGCATCAATGCCACATTAATCTATTTATTTGTGAAATAGCTTTTCGCTTTTAAAACAAAGTTAGTCTTGATTGATTGATTATTCCTAGTTTAGATGGTCCATTAAGACATACTTTTGAGGTATGGAGAAAATATAATAGGCGATAAAAGACAGAATATACTTAACTGGTAACATAATGGCATTACCTAACCCCAAATTAGCCAGCTATTATCAATACTATAATCAAGAACCAAACATGTCGAACAAAGTCAAATGGCATATCGTACCCAAAGGAATCTACAAAATGTATTGACTTGGATCATCTAATACAATAATGACATGACACGTCAATTAGATATTAATATACAATAAACTATTTTTAATATATAAAATCAGAAAAATGTGGAATTACAGACTATAATTTTTTTTCAAATATAATGCTATGTGTATTTGTGACATAGATTGGTACATAAATTGTAACATAATTCGAAGATTCATTATCTCATAATTCGAAGATCCATTATTTAATATGAAGTTGATGATTATATTGAGATTAAATAAATAAACATGATAGTCGTATAGAAACATAAAAAGTGTGAGTTGTATTTACTTAAAACTTTTCTATTTATTAATTCGCATATTACTCTTATTATAATATGGGTTCAAAAATATGTTTCTAATAAATTTTTTTTTACAAATGACTCACATAACGATTGATAATTAATAAGTCACAGAATTTTTGCTAAAATTTTATAACAATTCAAACATAATTTGGAGTTATCTACTATCTTATAATGTGTTACCTTGTTTTGCCACTTTCATATGTATGTTAATTCGTATATTCCATTATCAACGTTTCGTCAATTATATAAAAAATACTCGGCTTATCTTCACGACAAATAAAAATGTTTGATATAATATTGCCTTCGATTTTTTTAATTTTATCATAACAATAAGTAAATTCTATTTTAATGCAATGAATTAGTCTGCTCATACTAAATTTTTTTGTATGATAATTATTCAATTATAAATTGAAAAATTATTTTTTCAATCCAAAAAATTAATATTGAAGAATATATATCTAAATTATGTGATATTTTGTACTACATTTCAATAATTGAAATAAAAAAGTGTCAAGATACATATCTAATACTCCCTCGTCACTATAGATTGTCGATATTTAAATTTGAATTTTTCACAAATTAAATATTAAATTCAATATTTTTTATTTTGTTGTATAATATTTGGTGAAAATTATCAAATAATAATATTTTCAAATTACTTTAATATTGACATTAAATTTTATTCAAATCAAAATTATGTTTATCGATGAAGGCATAAAAGTTTGTCAATTTTGAGCACTTAAATCAAACATGACAATCATTTAGTATGGATGGAGTAATAGATTTGGATATTTATGTTAAAATTTATTTTTTAATTATATTATATAACATGTTAGTTTGCTTAAATAAAAATATAATTATCTATAAATTATAGAGATAATAATTAGTTAGAGTTGAATTCAATATATGAAATGGAATTTAAAATAATTAATCTTCACTATTTACTACTATTGATTAGTAATTAGTAAATTAAATAAGACTATATTGTCACAATAATACTTATATTAATTTTCACTCTATATGAAATATAATTGATCGATATTATGGTCTAAAAAATACATGCATGAATATGTATATTATGGGTATATAATCCGCTTTATTAACATTGATGAGCAGATAATAGTCGATCGCAAGCTTCTATTTGAATGACTTCTTGTGACCTTTTATATTAAAGTTATTATTTATATCAAAATTTTAAAAGTTATCATATTAAGTAATATTACATATTATTCACATATATACTATTGAGGTTTAACTTTTTATTAAAAAAATTATTTCACAATATATAATTTTTAAAAGAGGTATGCCATATTTATTTCATTGATTTTCAATATAATTCATTCGGAGTATTTCACGCATTCGAACAGACATCCCCAATAATGTGGCCTGTTGGTTGTTTTATTATTGGCTAAAGTAATTAGAGAATTTAAGCAAAAAAGTCTTGATATTATTCGATTTTGTACAAATCTTACTGAGACAATAAATCGATTAAAAACTAACTGTTAAAATGAATCACGTAAAATAGAATTGAATATTGAAGTATGAAATAATAATTTGCTACTAATAATCAATTGAAGTGATGTTTTCTAACAATAAATATGAAATAACATAAGGTGTATTTTTTATTAAAGAGAAAAAGTGATGTTTTCTAATAATAAATAAAATTACATGTGTCATTCTTTTTTATTAAGCATTGAAAATGAAAGAATAGTATAGTAACAAAATTTTTTTTAAATACATTATTAAAAATTATAAAGGATAAATATAATTATGAAACAAAATGAATTATAATATAAATAAAAATATAATTTATAAATTTACATAAATAATTAATTACTTTATTTATTATCTGAATTTAAATATACATATATTTTACTAGTATAAACAAAAGGTACACTAAAAGAATATAATAATCATATCAACTTTGATGCTAATCATACCTTCTATGATTATACCAAAACCAGCTGGATAGAACTTTTTATAAAGGGGGGCAAAAGCTTGCCAACTTAAACTCATCACAACAAGTCACAAAAAGAAAAAGAAAACACTTCTATATAGAGCTTCCTTCAAATCTTGAATTTTCTCCCTCTTTTTATTTCATACACATTTTTGCTATGGATTCAAAGAAATCCAACAAAATTAGAGACATAGTAAGGCTTCAACAAATCCTCAAGAAATGGAAGAAAGTAGCTAATGCTTCAACCAAAAATGGCAATGCTAATTCTAATACAAATAATGGTGCAAGTAAAAGCATAAAATTCCTCAAGAAAACACTTTCATTCACAGAAATCACATTGAATTCCAACACTTCTGCATCAATCGACGCCGCAGTACCTAAAGGGTATCTTGCAGTATGTGTGGGGAGGGAGTTGAAGAGATTTGTGATTCCAATGGAGTACTTAGCACATCAAGCATTTGGGGTATTACTAAGAGAGGCAGAGGAGGAATTTGGATTCCAACAAGAGGGTGTACTCAAGATTCCATGTGAGGTTGGTGTTTTTGAGAGAATCTTGAAAATGATGGAACAAAGGAGGGAGGTTTTGTTCTTGCATGAAATGGGATATAATGGTAATTCAGCTTCTGATCAAATGAGTAGTTATTCTTCACCTGATCATCATAATTGTGAGCTGATTTCTCCATCTCATCATGCTCAACTATGTAGATGATCATCTTGTTTATTGGTACTTTGAAGTTTTTCTTTTTTAGTTTTCCAAAAAAATGTAATATTGTTCAAGGAATTTCCTTAGTTTGCGTGATCACAGTGATGGAGTCCTTAATTTTTTTTATAAAGGGGCCAATTCTTGTCTAGTATTTAAAAAATAATATATAAAAATTTAGAGAGTACAAGCAACGTAATTTTAATAAAATACTTATAATTTTTGAAAAAATATTTCCAATAAAATTTATTAATTTTTGAAAAAAATAGAAGTGAGGGCAACTGCTCCCATGCCCCTACTTCCTCAGTGGATCTAGAGACAGAAAGAGTCAAGTAAAGAGCCTCTCCTTTGAAAGAAACAAAATAATTTTCTTCCTTTATGCATTAAATATATCTTTTCAAAGTCTGATGATATTGTGACATTTGAAAAGTCTAAACATTAACCATCATTTAAGAGGCAAAACATATAAAACTCCTTATAAGCTTTGATATATTGAATGAGGAACGTTTGAAGTTTTAATTCCATCATGAGAAAATTTGAAGCTAGGTCCTCTTTTGAGTTGTTCTTTGGCAATGCAGACTTATTCTTACACAATCTTAATATTTCCTCAAATTCATGTTCTTCATAAGAATCTCCAATCCACCTTAATGAATTCATGGCAAAATGTTGCATCCATAAGCATAAAATCAAGTCTACATGAAAAAATACAAAAGAATAAAAAAACTAACTAAGCACTAAAAGAAGTATGTTTGCCTTGTTCACAACAGGCAAATGCAATATCAACAATTACAATAATCTGCATACTATCCGGCCCTCCTTACCCTACCGGCCTACTATGCTTTGGAGGGAGCCTTTTCATAGATGTTGGGACGTTGGGGCATGTTGTTGTTGGTGTTTACAGTAATCTGCATGTATTTCAGTTTTCCATCTCCTTCACCTCTTCAATCTTTTGAGCAACCAGTTTCAAATCCCACCTTCTTCCCATATCTTCCTCACAACATGCTGATGCAATGGTCAGAAGCCTCTTCATTTCACCCCTGCTATTCTCTGTGCTTCCCATTTCAGGGTCGAAAACGCTCTCATCATTAACTATTGATTTCACCCATTCTGCTAAACCAGATTCATATACTGCACCGTGACCTATCACGTAGTTTGGAGGTATCTTGCCTGTCAAAGTCTCTAGAATCAATATTCCTAGGCACCATACATCGGTTTTCTTTGTCACGCGGCCAGTTTGGGTGTATTCGGGTGACTTATAAGACACCAGTAGTTGATGGACATTCTCGATATTAACCATGGGAGCTAGAGCATAATCCATTAGGAGAGGAGTGAAGTCTACATCTAGAAGCACATTGGCAGATTTCAAATGACCATGAGCCAGTGTTACATTTGGAAACTCAGATTGTAAATAAAGCAGACCTTTTGCAACTCCTTTCACTATTTTCAACCGTTTTGGCCAATCTGGGGATGGTTTGTGCACATTATGTTTACCTAAACAATAAGATTAAGAAGCATTAGTTCCAAATCACTAAAAAGAATTCACATTTAATATTAGATTACTGGAAGAAGTAAGATACCATGTAGGTTACTAAACAAGCTTCCATTCTTTAGAAAATCGAATACCAATAGCTTCTCTTCTTGTCTGTAATAATAGGCAACAATTGGCAACAAATTGGGGTGGTGGAGTCTCCCTAGCCTACCCATATACCCAAGGAAGTCATCTCGATCAACGTTGCTCATTTTCTTAAACCTTTTTACAACCACAGCTTGACCATCTATTAGTATAGCCTTGTAAGAAGATCCAAAAGTGCCACCTCCCAATACCTCTGCCGATGCTCTCAGAAGATCCTGTAAGTCGAATCTGTCCCTCTCCTCTCTCGGAAAGGACAGTTTCAAACTCTCGAGCTTGCTAGATGGTGTTCCACCAGCAACAAAAGCTGGTGGAGGTTCCACTTCGTGACTACTCCCGGGAAAAGATGGATTACTTCTGGAAAGAGATCGATCACTTGGGCCATAGGCTGCTGTTTCTAAAATATCATCTGTATTCTCTTCCCTCTCCCTCTTGCCCCGGAGATATGCAAGAAGAATAACCATTACCAAAACCAGAGCTGCCGATATAGCTATGACCATCATAGCGATCTTTAATGACGACATGTTGGATTTTTTAGCTGCATTTGGTGGTGGTTGTGGTGGTGGTGGTGAAGTAGGCTTATCTGATTCTGGACTCTCCGGAATTTCTTGATCCGGTGGAAGAGCACACTCACCTCCTAGGGGCTTACCACATAGACCTTTGTTTCCTGCACTCATTACAAGCTTAATCAACCATCCATTCAAATTAACTCAAACTATATATATATACTCCACATTTGATCAAGAAGATATAAACTATCTCATCCAATTGAATACAGAAAGAATATAAGTATGTAGTAACATACAAATAAACTGTGTATTGAAGATGATGAATCAATTTATAATCATCCATATACTAGCCTTGATTTTATGAACAAGTATATAATTCACAAACCTGAGAATGAGCTAGGATCCATTTTTTCTAGACTTTTGGGGATTGGACCTTCCAGTTGATTGTTAGAAACATTGAATACTGTGATCCCATCACGAAGATCCGGTATGGGACCTGTAAATTGATTGTTCTCAATCTTCAATTCCAAAAGCACGGGGGTAGATAACGAAGATGGAATAGGCCCCGAAAGCTCATTATTTGCCATATGAACCTTCTTGAGATAATTCATTCCAGCGAAAGTATCTCCAGGGACCATGCCATTGAAATGGTTACCTGAAATGTATAATGATTTCAAGGCTCCCAGCTTCTTCCAATTAGGCATTGGACCTTGAAAGTTGTTGTTCATGAAACTCAGAGTCCTCAACATAGGTAAAAGCGCCAGAGAATCCACGTCGATTAGACCTGATAGCTGCAAGTTTTCGAGTTGCAAGCCCCATACCTGACCATCCAAGCAAAGCACGCCAAGCCAATTAGTGGTGCATGGATCTGTCGCGGGCAGCCAATCAATGAGCGCGTCTGCATTTTCCAACGCGCTCTTGAATTTTAACAAATCCACAGAGTTATCAATACCAACAGAGGGCATCACTGCATCAGACAAAAGTAAGGATACAATGGGAAGAAAAAACGACGAAATTGATGGGACTCGGCGCACAGGAGGGGCTGCGTGCCCGCCCATCCGCATTGTTGTGATTTCCCACTATGAAAATCGAAACTATTTACATATGATGATTACATGAATTTGACAGAATAAGGGTAAACAGTCTGTGTTTTTGTTCTTCTCTTTCTTTTTTTGGTTTCTTTAGTTTGTTCACTCAACTAGGGGTGCTGAGAAAAATGTGTGTGTAGACAAATTCAATCCCATACCTCTGTGGAGAGGTGCTACTTTCTCAAAATCAATTGTGAAACAAACATTCCTTTCCTCAATGGAAATTCTTGTTAAGAGAGTTTTCAGGAAAGCCTCTAATTTCTCAAGCAAATTGATAATTTCCACCATACATTTACCAGTGGCAAGTAAAACCACATGCATAATACACGTATATTTAATTTTTATTTATTTCAAAGCATTATCATAGTAAAATTATTTTCCATTTTTTATTCCTTATCTCATAAATATAAAATACTTTCATAAAAGTATTATCTTGTAATTTTTTAATATAGTATGTTAACCAACATACTAAACAACCAAGCTACACTTCTTTCTAACTACACGATCACCTATTTCAACCTCCAATCACTTTCTAACTGCATGATCACCTATTTCAACCTCCAATCACTTTCAAACATCATACATGAAATGAATCAACATAACACATTTCATTTTTAATTACAATTACAAACACAAGAGGAATTACAATTTTGCTTTGTAGAAAGCATACTACGTTAGTACCCAATGACCATTTTTAACTTGCAAGACATCACTCACATAAATAAATAATTACAGTGATGAAACAATACTTGCAATATCAAACCAGGAAAATAATGGAACTCTTCTTAGGTTGTACAATGTAATTAGAACTTAGAAGCCTCTAAGATGACAGTGGTACTCGTTTTCGGTATTCTGCTAGAGCCCAAATTGGATATATATTTCTATAAGAAGCATAATGCAGCATACAGTTCTTGCAGAATACTCCCATAATTTCCTGCAATAAGCAAACTATGACGTTAGAGCACACCAGTCTTTTTTACGTTGTACTAATTTACAATATTATGAATAGTACAATCAGACGACATGAAGAGTAGCCGAGTAGGGGAGAGTTTGTATCCTGGATTTTCTGAGGTCTGGAATTTAAGTACATAACATTCATAAACTTGCAAGTGTGGTGTTGTTCAGGTTACCTGTTGAGGATAATCGCCATTTTCCAACTGAGAATTGATTAACAACTTTGCTGCTCTGTGAAGAGGTAGAGGGTCTCTATCTCCCTATTGCAGTGCGATCATTTAACAAGCATTACAAAGGACACGAGATATAAGTTATGATGTTTTGCAGAAAAAGATGTAATAGGTAGTTAGTGATAGTCAATTCAGCCACTGACCTGTCCAGAACGGAGAAGACCCATCATGGCCCAAGCTGTATTTACCAAGTTTGAACGGTTCCCTTCAAGCGGTATATATTTCTACGGAACAAATCAGATTATGATGATTTATTCGATTTCTAAGGGAGATGACGAGAAGTTATGGCTACATGACTCGATAAATATTTAGTCATCCCACGAGACTTGGCACAACAATGATAAGTATCTGTGGGATTTCGTGCCATATGTTTGAGTAGTGGAAATGGACTTTTTGTGTAAATACTATGAATTTGGATAGTGTGCATCCATAAATATGTGGTGAGCACTAGTTCTACCAATGGAAAAGTTACCTTTTCTGGGCAAGAACGATAGCTTTCACCCCATCCACCATCCTTGTTTTGGGAGTTCAGCAGGAATCCTACAGCTTTACGGATGGCTTCACAGTCTTTGAAGGTCTTTCCTCCAGCTACTAGACCTTTTAGTCCAAACATGGTACCACTTGTAAAGCAGACACCATAACTACCATACCTGCAAAGATATAGTTTTCGGCTTAGTAGTAGCATAACTATGATATTGAACTGAAATTGTTCTTCGCAATTTAGACTAATTAGGAATAACTTTTACCAAGAACCATCAGGCAACTGCACATCTTCGAGATATTTGACAGCTTTCATGATATAGTTTTCTACCTCCTTCTTCCTGTGTTCTGGATACAACTCCTTAAATGATACTAAGGCGTCAATTGCTGATGCAGTGCATTCCATACTCCTGGATTAAAGTATAATCATATTCACTTGGTCCTGACTTGCAATAAGAATAACTTCAAAGTCAGAATAAACAGTAGAAAATCTTACTCATGCTCGATAACAATGTCAGCAAAGAATTCTGTCGGATTAAGCAACTGAAGACGAGTAAAAAGGAAACCATAAGTTCTTCCATTCATATATGGAGATTAAAAAGTACCGAAGACGAGTGGAATGAAAGGGTAGTCGTATTTATAGTTTGCAATAACAAAAAAATACTGTATTATTTACCTCCAACCAATCTGCTGTTCCAGCAGGCTCCCATGCCGCTAAGCCACCATTTTTACTCTGAAATTATTCTCCGATATACTTAATAGAAAATTTCTTATTTTCCAATTTATTTACATGTTTACACATCAAGTTTCCTAAAAAATACTCTTATAATTTATATATTAGGTCATTTAAGAAAGATTAACGCAAACAACTTAATGTGGGGAGCATTTTTAGTCATACTTGTAAGGAGAGTATTATGTTGACAGCATCAAACATCCGATTAGTTTCTAGCTTCTCACCAACAATCTCTTGAGGCATCGTTGATAAGCGCAAGCAACACTGGTGAAGAATAATTTAGGCATATAAGAGGGATTTCAGGTTACAACTTTAAATAAATATCATAAAGGCATATGCTGCTTTTAATCCTTCAGCAGTACAATCAGAGACTTGCCATCCATGATCTTGATCGGAAAAGGTCCAGGACCCTTTGGAAATATGACGATACATGCCTTTAAAGTCACCAGATGGATTCTCTTTTACCTGTGACATTAATTCAAATTGTGAGCATGGATAGAGATATTGCAAAAGCTCTAGCAAAACGAATAATAACATGCAAACATTTCTTGATCCGGGATGTCTAATAATATTGTTGCACCTGAGAGTTCTTTATGAATTCATGTCCTTTTCTAAGAACAGGTCCTATTTCTTCTATAAGATCACTAGACAGTAGAGCTTGAACTGCAAAAGCAAATGCTACTAATATGATAAAGCTTAGATAAGAAAAATTCATGAAATTAATTTTCTCCATATACCTGCATCTTCATTCCATCTTCAGCAACCCATAAGTAATCAGGAATTCTTGCAAGATGTTTCTTGAAATAATCTCCATTTGGATCTTCTACCCAACAGGCAAGCATACATAATACCTAATTGACCATTAGATCAATTGACAATCAAGACCATATATATCGAAATTTATTCAACTTTGTCATAGGTACCTTTTCCACACATCCAATGGTTATGTAACGACTGTTCTCATCTTCATAATGTATATGCTTCATGGTAGTCTTTAAAGCTACCCTGAGTTGTTCAAAATAACGAGTCGGGCAGACAGTCGGCAAATTTGTGGAGACTATCCCAAATAAAATCCTGAACCCAAGGATGAGGAGAATAGAGACTCCTACTTTACACAAGAACATGTATATTTGCCTCTACTCACTATGGAGAACTAACGATGATATGAGAACACACTGGAGTTGAGGGGAAAGAGATAAACACCTCTCTCTGCAAAGTGTCGGACTTCATTCCAATTGATTTCATGATAAGGTTGAGAGAGCAATTCATCTCTTAAATTTAGAATGAGCGGTGTAATAGGGCCAACAAATTTTCTTCCGTACAAATATGACATAGGCATGTATACCATTCGACAATAGCACCACACTTTTGCTGCATATAGAAGAAACCAATATGAGACTTCAAAACGTAAGTCCTATATTGGGAAACTATAAAATACACAATACATCAAGAGATGGAACTTGATGTCAAAGCTAGTGATGCTTTGACTGATCGCAAAAAAAATTAAAAAATAAGGCAGAATATGTTTTTTAGTTTCTTAAACCAATTCCTATTAACTACTCAATCATATCATCACCCCACCTCCTTCAATGGAAATTGTTCTCTCAACACTATTGATGCTCACTTGCTATATTATTAAACATCTATTTCTGCACATTGTTTCGAATGTAACAACAGAGCACTGGGATTCACAGGGCAAAGATGGAAAATTAGAATCCAAAATCAGGGGGGGCATGGGATTGCTTCCTGACCAATCAAGAAATACCTGAATCTTGAATGGAAAAACACAGAAGAGTGAAAGAGCATGTCAGTGAAATAAGTAGAATGGCATTGTAGCGATAGCCTCAGTGGTTCCAATTAGGTTAAATGAGGCACATGCACATACATAGTAGCCTAACTAAAAGATTAAATGAAAGGCTGTGTAATAGTATACACCTCGGCTTATTTACACTTCTAGTTAGATTACTAACAGTACAAAGTACAAACACAATCATAACTAAACAACTATATTTCAACAAAGTGATAACCAAACAACGCAGACGCTAAGCATGGACTTCTAAATTGTACATCCACTTTACTATAAGGCAAGCAAAATACTTACTTAAAAGTTTCCCCAGGATGTATCGTAACGCTACCATGGTCGAGTATCCATTTACGTCTCTAGCACAGGCATTGTTTTCACCTCCACTGTGGCCCTCACCAAGCAAACGCAAAACATATATATAAGTCAAAGCAGTAGAGAACATTGTGCTATGACCTCTATATGCAATCTCAGCCACCATCCTCTTTCATTCTGCATATCAATTTAAACAAACTAGTAAATTTAATAATTGAGCACCTAAAATCAGCCAATGCCGTTTTAAGCTAAGTGTTAGAAAAAAAATAAAACAACAGTCATTTTCATTTGACCTCTAATTTACAATAACAGCGTATGGGATAAATTCATCTTATAATCATGATGTTAGAAACTGAATACCACCAGTCCACCACTAATGTGATAAAATATGTATCATGTACTATACATTCCAATTATCAAAATTAGATTATGACCTGATGGCAATGTATGTATCGTAGGATTTCTTTACGGTGTTCTTCTGGGAAAACACTGTTAAGATGGCCTGTAATATACAGACACATAACCTGCAACCAATGTATAATAATTTACGTAAGAAAGTATAACTAATCGACATTAGATTCCACTTCTAAAGTTACTACTATGATTTACATAATCTCTAAAGGAAATGAAGTATATAAAGATCTATTATCAATACCAAAGGCGGGAGGAAGAACAAGGGACCGGTATTTTCTGCCGGCCAATGGCCATCGTCAGCTTGCAAGGCTGTAAAAAAGTTAACTGCCCTCCTCAATGCAGCTGTTGCCTTATCATATGTAATTTCTTCACCATTTTCTACTCTGACTGGAGGTATTGTTTGTGTAAAATTCTTCTCCTTGAGAAACTACAATTCAAATAAACATCAATGAACAGTTTAGTACTACTAGAAAAAACTACTCAATCCACCTCATTCTAGTCTATCATGCCAACTATTAGCAGTTTTCATTTGTTCACCAGAAAGAACACAATATTCAGCTCATCAAGGTTTGACATAGAAAAACGAAAACGTCAACCACATTGAAATGGATGTTGTAAACTGTAACACCCCGGACCCTGCAACCCCTTGACATACATTATTATATTCGACATCAATTCTCACAAATCACCTCCTCACACGATTTTACACGCTTTTTTTCTCACTCAGCCTCCCACACTCCAAGAGAGGTCATCCATCATCCTGCCATATAAGGCAAGCCTTCAAGTTTAATAACACCCTTAACAACGTTTCATTTAATTAGTATTCGAAAGAAAAGAAAAAAAGACGCTTCTACTTATACGAAAGACATTACCAATCAAATATTTTGAATCTTATAAGTTATAACATCATCCATTCTGTGTCGGCTATTACATAAACATTAAGAAACGATACTGAATATACAAAACATCAATAAGATCAAGAATCAGCATATTCTAGGGGCAATTCAAACAGAAGTTCATTAACGATTAGTAATATTAACGAAACACAAGATTGATAACAAGAAGAAATTATGCATGTTAGCAATTAAATATATTATTTGAAGCGTATGGAGTAGCTAAAGGGCTAGAGAGCCCTCACCTACCTAAAATTTTGAAAATTCCAATTTTTACTATTAGAAAATAAATTTTTATCATTCATTTATTTAAAAATTAAATCGTTTGGCTTTTAAATTTGTATATTATGTAAAAGCGACGTGTATCAGACGCGATAATTTTTGTATTATTTCGATTTTTAGGGGCTAACGATATTTTTACAACCACTATTAGACACCATTACCACTTTTAAAAGATAAAAAGTTCATGAAAATAACAAAGTTGTTTGAAATAATATAATCAAATTTTGGAGTGTATAAATCCTTAGCATTTTTTTATTATAATTATAAAAGGTAAAAGAATTGTAATAGATTAAAAAAAAAATCTTAAACCAAACTTTTACAAATTGTAAAGAAAATGAGTTTCCTCAAATTATGAAATTATAATAGCTTGATTCTTTGATTTTCGATCTCTCTTTTTCCTTTGTGTACACACTTTCATTCTCTTTGTTATTAGTATGAGTTTGAATTTTATCTTGAAGAACTTTTACATTGTCGTCTTTTAGTTCTTTGGGCGGTTTGCTTTTTTATCCCTATACCATGCTAAGTATCTTTTCTAGTCAAGTCCCTATGACATCTTTCTCGCGATCAATAATAACAATTTTATCTTTTCAGAATATTCCTATCCCCATTTTTGGCACAGTTCTGCACAAAATAACAACTATTTTCAACACTAAATTGTACTCCTGAAAGTATATTTTACATAATTAAAATAGAACCCCACATCTTTCTTCAAATTAAACTTAAAACAATCAAATTAATAATTGAATAGAAAATAAATCAACCCCTTTCCTCAACACCACTTCTGCCCTCTACCCCCACCCCACCCTCCACGCATTACCCCACCACCTCCACTCAACCCGACCAACCTTATTTCTTGAATTTCTTTCTTCTCCACATTATCATATTCATAAAACATCATTAATCAAGTACACACATGTTACATTCATGTCCTAAACAAACAAATGATGAAATTTTCTTCTTACTCCATCATATATTTCCATCTTTATATTCACAATTTGTATACCAATTTCATCAATATCATCAATATCAACAAGACATTAGATAGCTCCACTAGTTCAACACTTTCACCCCAAACCAAACCCAAACGTTGGTTCACAACCTCCGGGTTGCCTCTACGCCATACTATACGACTCTAAGCATCCTCCTATTCAATATATCCAACTCGCCGAGTTCCATCTCCTACCGACTCTCATTTACGCCTATCCCTATATACGGGTTTCGCTTTTGTCATCAACTTGGACTCGAGGGTTCGGGGAGTCGGCAAATAGTTTAGCGAGCGGGCAAGTGGTGATAGTGGGCAAAATGAGGCGCGGGCATGAGCTGGTCAAAAAGACAAAGGCGGGTCATTTGGGCATCAAGCAGGAAGTTTATAAGTTGATGATTCACATTTGACGAGCGACTTTATGAACGAACAGGAGATTACTTGACCTCAAGGTGAGCAAACACAAAAGAATGAAGCACCTGATTCTTAAAGCAAAGCCAAAATCAACAACAAACAAGAAACCAGACAACAAAAATACAAGATTTTTAAAACATCAACAATCCTCATTAGTTTAATAAGCAACCCCCAAAATTATCGAAAACGGAAGGACGAACTATTTCAGATGAGTGGTTGAGTAACAAGCGATTATGAATTCTTGACTTTTTTTTGTCATTTTCAATAAGTGGGGTCATAAAGGGGGGAAAGTTATGATTTAATATTAAGAATAAGAAGATATGAGATTTATTTTAATAATATAAAATATGTATCTCTAAATTTTAATTTAGACAAAATATTATTTTGTGCGTAATCGATAGTATGTGACCTGCATTATTATTAAAATGAATATATATGACCATCCGAAAAGATAAAAAGTTTAAGCATCAGCCAAAAGATCGCAGATAAGATAAGGGACCAAAAAGAATTAGCCTGGGCTTGCTCATCTTCTCTTCATGCATCTTGTTATTATCATTGTTTTTAGCAATTCAACTTCTCAATTCAATCCATGGAAATTGGTATTAGTTTTGCATATTTTTAGTCAAATAAAAACACGTACCTCTATGAAATAATTGAATTAAGTTTTTTGAACTACGCACTTTGAACCATGATTTTCATATAGTGTAAATTTGATCGCATTATTTTATAGAATTTTGAATTTTTTTTTTCTTTTACTCTAGCCATTGATAACTACACTCTAAAATTTTGCTTTCACTACATATATTTCATATATTTTTCCTACATATTGGCCTTGTAGCGGTCGGAATGCATATAATCTAATAAAATTTGACTTGATTAGAACTTTATCAATACGCACATCACAAGAGCACTTTTGTAATTTGAAATAAAAGAACAATCTACCACTCGTTTGTATGAGAACGCAATGATTAGTATCTAGAGTCTCTGTAATTTTGCTATAATAAATTGATACCATCCCCATGGCAAAGTTGAACTATCAAAATATCGATACTTAATTTGAGAAGACATTATAAAAGCTTATTCCTCAATGCTTTTGGTTCAACTCTTAATAATGACTCAAGTTTTTTTTATCAACTAACATCACCTACCACCTTATCCATTTTAAATCTGGGTTGAGCTAGTTCACACAGATCGAATCAATATATTCAATCGCCAAGATCAATTTAAGACAATAGTTATTCATTTAAAAAAAATCTTATTCCATAAGAGGACTTTTTTTTCCAAATTCTTTATTAATTGTACAAAAAATTTCCAAATTTTTTACTGTATATTTCGAACCATCACCTTCGATTGGCTAGATCCGCCCTGATTGATAGTTGATAAGGTCATTTAATAGTAATTTAATTTTTATAGCTTTGTATAATACTTCTAGTGTCTTAACTTTACCAAACAAAATTTATTTTTAGGATCATGTCATCTATTTATAGAAGTACTTGATATTCAAATTAAATTTCTCAGACCCTAAGCTTCATGAACTTGGAAATAATGTGATAAAATGATGGAAAGCAGAACGTATTGAGAGCAAAATATGGCCCAAAGCTTTTGTCAAATATATTACTGTATGTTCTGTATAAATTTAGTGAATTTACAATGCTCATTAGTCATTAATAGTCTACATCAGACCAACTCCTAATCCCCTTCTACTTTCGTCCAACTAATAATACTCCTAATAGAATACTAATAGAATTTGGAGTCTTTACTACGGAGTATTACATAATTTTTTAATCCTATATTATTAGATTTATCTAATATTTAAAGTATTTTTGTTACATTATAATTTATCAAAATACAATTATACCTTTGGTTAACTATTAAATCAAATTATTTTAGTAATGATATTTTAGGCGGATAAAAAAAAAGAAACACTTGAGATAACTCGTACTTTTATATATGTATACATAGATAGATAGATAGATAAATAGATTATTTGAGGTAATTGTCAATTTGGTCGCGAAGTCGCGGAATCCAGTTTTTTTAGTCCCCGTATAATGTTGCGCATTAACTGAAATATTAAATCGCCAGCATGCATATCCTAAATTGACGCATACGCATTCATCTCTATCAACATTTTCACTTCTATAATTGCTACTACAACACTTGTGCCATTTTTGGGATTAATCTGCAACAATATAATTATCTTGTGACTAAAAGCCATAACTTCCACAATCCTTAATTTCACATCTACAATTAACTCATTATTATTTATTTATATAATATTAGTTACTACGATTCCTATATAAATTTTCTCTGCCCGCCAGAAAAGTGCACATCAACATTAAGGACATAAATATACGTAATCACTGTGAGGTACCGGGAGGCACGGGGAGCGCCGTCCCTTTTCGAAAACTTTAATTTTATTAAGTATTTTTTTCAAAAATTATAGTTATTCTTTTAAAAATTATGTTGTTCGCCCCCTCTAAATTTTTATATTTTTTTATAATTATGATATCAAGTAATCCGTCCCCTTATATAAAAATCCTGATTCCGCCACTATATAAAATATTTTTTGTTTGCATGGTATATAAGGTCCTGATTTTGATGAGAAGTCACGGAATTATATTTCAATTTTTAGAAAACACCATATGAACATTCATGAATCTATGTATACTATATTTATGTATTATCTTTTATTTCTGTGATATCATATTAATAATTCATGATATTTTATTTTAAAATCAATTACTCCATAATATATTTTTTTTGTTAGGTTATGATGGGGATTGGAATCACATGGATAATGCCGGTGTTTCATGACTCCATTGAAAAATTTACTATATATATATATATATATATTAATTATATATATAATAATATATATGTGTGTTAAATTTAATGTTTTAGTGCTTATTTTTACACTTAAGACATCATTGATCAAATCTAGTTGGAAACAAAAAACTACCTTTTTAGTTTCTATAAATTAAATATAATTTTATTTTATAGGATAATATGATTTAAGAATCCTGGTATGATACTCCATGAAACTTGTTATAAAAAGAATATTATCACTCTCAATCGCTTTACAAGGCCGTATGACTACGATTTTATTTAGTTTTTATTTAATTACTGTTAAGATACTTGTAAAGAAAAAATATAAAATTCAGAAGACGAATAATATAATTTTTAAAAGCAATCTACTATACCTTTTAAAAAATCTCATTATAATTATATTTTAAAAAAATAAAATTAAAGGATACAATTGTTCCTCACGCCCCTTCTAGTTGCTCCAAAGGGGTCGTCCCTAGGCCTTTTTTTTTTAAAATAAAATACTTTAGTGGTTTCATTTTAATGGATTGGTCCCTAGACATAATAAATACGTTTGTTTATAATGTAAGTACATGATTAACCAAATATGTTGAGTTACTTGGTAGACTTGGAAACATATCAACAAAGGGATTTTTGAAGGGTCAATGAGACTGTCCCCAAGCACATCATTAATAATGAAAGGTCAAATTCGACAGTGATCATACAAGAATAAAGTTTTTGTATCATTATGAGGGGGTCAAAAATTGGTCTTGTGGTGTCGCTTAAAGCAGCAGAAAATTCTGAACCACCTTTCTCATTGTACATTGTAGATAAATGTTACGAGTACAATTTTAGTAATTATCAAGTACAAAAAGGTGACAAGAAAGTCTTAAATTTTTTACTCAAAACATTTATGATATAGATGAGAATCAATCATTACACTATTTATACCTATGAATATAAGCATTCTTGCCCCCTCAATGTTACAGCAATAACAAGTTTCCTTGGTCATACATGCTTGATCAAGCCACCCTTGTTTCACTGGGCCCTCAAATCACATTTTGGCAAAAAAACCCTGTCAAGTGCAATTTGAAACAAAGCCAGAGTATAGGGTAATTTGAAACCATAATAGTATTGGTGACACCAAACGCGAGGCTTTGTGCAAAAAAGAAATTGGGGTTTCCAAGATTAATCTACAAAAACGATCACTGCCCCTACTTGCTCACATACCTGCCTAAACAAGCCTAAAGACGGCGCAGCCTAAATGCCTAACACAAATTCATATATTAATCTACATCAATGCATCGCTAATCGGGTAGATTGCACCCAACCCTCAGATATCGTTTAAAAACTCGACAAGCCGCTTTCACTTAACTAAGAACTTCCAATGAAAAAAAGACCCCGCATCGACGACCGATTAACACATTTTTTTCACGTAATAAACATTCTATTTTGAGAATGTTCAAATAATTCCTTGGCTTAAAATACGAATATAGCTCAACCGTTATCGTCATCAGACAAATGACACATTTCATCTATCAAAAAATGTTATCCCAGTACTATATAAGATATATTACCTATCATAAGTTTTCAAAGGGGAAGCACAAGAAAAACGCAAATTGCATTTAATCTACGATATATAGGCATGCCTACCTACTAGGCTACTACTCCTGCAAGTAAAATGAAGATAATAATAAAAAATCCATAAGATTAAGGCTTAATTTCTTTTTTGCCCCCTAAACTATCGCTGCTTATGAGCAAATCGCCCCCTAATACTACATGAGCTCTTCACTGCTCCCATGGGTCAGTTGGCGGTCTCCACTGCTCTATGGCCATCTTGCTTCAAATTGCCCCTCAAATAGGTTTTTTTTGGCCGAAAATGTGATTTGAGGGGGCAATTTGAAACAAAGTATAGTATGTGGAGCACTAAAACCATAATAAGATTAAGGAAGAATTTGAAACTAACGAAATAGTTTAGGGGGCAAAAAGAAATTAAGCCATATATATAATGTATTTTTTATTTTTTTGTATAATAGAGTGTGTTCATTTTATTCTTAAATTGATCATAGAAAATATGACTTCCTCGTTTTTTTTTTTTTTTTTTCAGAGAGAGAATGTTTTATAAGACCAGGATCGAACTCCAAGACCTATCATACGGAGTACAAGAGCAACCACAGTTAAGCTCTGGTTAAAATATGACTTCAAATTTGAATCTAATTCGAATCATAGAAATTGTTGATATACTTAGCATGGAAATGAATTTTACTTGTCCATTGGACATCCATTGTTTAAAATTAGGCATCACTTTTTTTTTTTCAAGTATTGATAACACTTTTCTAGCTCGCTCAATTTGAGAGTGTTCAACTTCTTTTTTCTTTATAAAGAGGATCTATTATTGATAATATCTATCAATTACTAATAAAAGTTTATGGTATGGTTGATTAGAGGTGAAATTGTCTTAATATCACTACGTTACACTCTCTTAATTATCTTGAAAGATTGATTAACTTAATTATTAAAAAGAAAATTCAATGTGTTTTTATTTGAAATAAGTTTTTTAACTTTAGTTTTCATGAATTTGTTTAAAGCATTTTTCAATCTATCTATTAATTTTTTATTATAATTAATAACTATGTAAAAATAGTGAATCAAGAACTTATTCAATAATTGATTATAAGTTTATAACCCAATAATATATACTTACACATTATAATATAGATGATAATGCTAATAATGAGAGAAAATGTATAAATTTTGTATTAGTCCCTTTTTCTAAAATTATTGACAGATTTTTAATAATAATTTACGATTATTTTTTAATTGTTTAAACTTACTTTCTTTGTTGGTTTCATCACACAATTTTTTTTTTAATTTGTCAACTATAAAATATTATATAACTCATTGCACATCAATATATTATTAAATTTATCTTATGGGGATATATTTTTATTTTCACCTAGCACCCATAACATGTCATGGCGGTTCCGAAAACTACTCCCTCTATCCTATGCGGATGTTTATTTTTACTCTTTGTCCAACTCTTATATGTGTTTTAGGAAATATGTCGGTTTTAACTAGTATTATAATATTTAGTTTAAACTTTTTAAACTTCATTGGATAAAAGAAATATGGAGTAATATTTAGTTATATATGATACTTTCTTCATTATTCCCTCCATGTCAATTTAATTGATTATCTAAAAAAGATTTTAGTTTCATTATAATTGATCGTTTAATTCATGCAATCTTTTGTATTGAAATTAAAAAATCTCTCTTCATAATACCTGCATGCGCCATATTAAATCACTGCTCGGCTTGACTCGATTTCGATTATTCCAGTAATGTCCGCTTCAACTTCAAGTCTTTCTTCATGTCTCCCAAAATTAGGATCAAATTCCTATGTTTGTCTCCCTATAAAATTGTTTGTGCTATACAAATAGGGGCTATTTTCCCCTTCTGATATCTTCAATCTCCACATGTTCCCTTAACAACACTTTTTTTCCGATCTTTTTGTGTGCTGACAAGCTAAGATTAGCTAAGCAATTCCCTGTATATATTAGCATGGAAGTGATATATGCATAGGTTTATATAGGAAATAAAGAAAGTGATGAATTAATAATATGACAAGACAAACTCTTTCCGTTTCAAAATACATTATCATCTAGAATTTTTTTATTTTTTCACAATAATTGATTGTTTACAATTTAAATATATATTTTTACAATTTCAATGTAGTTTTTATATTTCTATTGTAGCATCTTACAATCTCAATATAGATTTTCACAATCTATTAATAAAACAATTTTCATCTAAACAATCATATATTTTAAAATATAGAGATTAGTTAGAAGCCATTGGAATATGCCCATGCCCATATATGTACATCACATATTTATTGCTACAGTTGGTTGCTGGTAGTACCCATAATACCATATGGAGTTGTCAGGTTTATTTCAGTGCCGGCCGAAACATAAATGCAAAGTACGGTTCACATTATTTGTACATTATCATTATCATTTTTTTTGCCAATCGATAATAGTCTCTTCTATCTCCACACAAATGTATCGTCATACAAAATATCGCATATTGACAGCTATAACAGTAGTTTTTATTTCAAGTGACCTTCTAATATTGGTTTTATGATTTGTAAAATCTATCTTATTGTGATTTGTCAGACATACAACTAGTTATGTCACTTTGATTTAGCCATGTTCATAATTTATACAGTACGTTTAACGGATGCTTAACTTTTTTTGAATCCAAAGCTACTCTTCTATGTTTAGATAAAAATGTATGAATTGTCATTATTAACCGTTCAAATCGACATTCCAAATGATTTAACTTAAATCATATTGTAAATCAAGTTGATAGGTTAATAATGACATTTTATTATTCACTTTTGGTATGAAAATAGGATCATTGAGATGCTTTTATGGTCAATTTTTCCAGTTTAACCTTTTATGTTTTGTTTTGCATGCTTCGAGGGTGGACGAAGTAAAATAGGAGAAAGAGATGATGTCTTTGCTTTTTGACTTTATAATTTTAAGTTTAAAAAATTAATGAAATGTGGAGACTCCAAACCAAATCGTTTATAATTGGGGATGCCGCCCGAAGTTTGGATTGAGGCCTAAATTCATTATTTTCTTGCTATTATATCTAGAGACTAGAGTCTAGAACGAAGAATAATAATACTAATAATTTTGAGACATACTACTTCCGTTTTAAAATACATGTTCATCTAGAATTTTTTTAATTTTTCACAATAAATATCATTACAATTTTAATATAACTTTTATAATTCCAATGTAACTTTACATTTTCAATATAAATTTACAACTCGATATAGTTTTCACAATTTTAATAAATTACTTTTCATCTGAACAATTATTTATTTTGAAATGGAGGAAGTAATACTTTATTAATTATTGCACATATTTATTTGAGCTTCTTGATTTGAGCTTGATCATTAAATAAAAATGTTACTATTTTGCTTTTTAGATCATGCCCTAATAGGCATAAGATATATTATCATGTCTCCTTTATGCGACTCTTTATTTGATTAAATATACAACATGTAGTATTATTATTATAAACAACTATTATATCCTCCATATTTCAATATGTGATATACGAATTATTTTTTTTTTTTTATTATACACCAATTAACCCCCTCCCTCTCCCTCTCTCCCAATAATATATATAATAAAATTCCTCTTAAAAAATTTGACATTTTTAATTTCGATTTAAACTCGCTATTAATTATCATATTATGATTTATTGCCAATGACCTATCAATTATAAGTAATATATAATTTTTTCAAGTAATAGTGGCTTGCCGGTTCGAGTAAATTATTTATCTTCCTTCTTTGTATACTCATATTTCTATAGCTAGTTTATATTCCGACATAATGTTGAATCGGTATATGAGTATAATAATATTCCAAAATACTCGGCCAAATTCTCCAACAAATCAACAATGCATGTGTATTTGATGCATTAGATGAAATGTATTGAATTATTTGAGTGTCATGAAATTAAACCTTAAAGTTGAGTTATTTAGATGAAATATTTACTGCAACGAACCGAGCTGCTTCGTTAGCTTGCTCGATAACTCAATTCGATAAACTACATAATTAATTCATTCAAGCTAGTGTTAATTATTCACCAGTCACCACTTGGGCCGAGCTTACTAATCCATAATGTAATACTTCGTACTTTTTTATTTGTTCGAGTCAACACGACAATCGGGTTTTAGTAACCCTTAGCATATCAATTTGGCAATTCGCTTACATTTTATTCGAAAATTTAACCTGGCCTTAATTGTCTACCTGTTCGATTGATAATTGAGTACGATTACCCATATTCACCATATATCTTTTAAATTCCAACTTGTTTGAACTTTTATACATGTTTTGTCTTCCAATTAACTAAGTAACCTATTAATGTTCGTTATGCGGCAAAAACATTGATAAATACCCGTTCCATTACCATATGTTCCAGTTCAAGTAGACAAAATTTGTTATATCCAAAACAATTTACTGTAATAATTACCTATACTTGCTCGAATATTATCCATTAATGGGGTTGTTAACGAGCCAAGTCGACCTGACTTTGAACAAAACCGGTTAGATTCAAAATATTTTTTTTTTATAGATAATAAACGGTCAATACAAATATTCATAGTTCAATGCAGTTTACATGGCAGAGAGCTCCAAATCAGCTTGAGACTTACCATAAAAAACATTTAACATGATATATAATAAATAAAATTTATAACAACAAATGATCTTAGCAGCTTTTGGAACAGAAACTCATCAGGAAACTGATCATGTGATTTAACCATTCTCCGGATCCCAAAACTCCTCAAAGAGCTAACCGAAAATATGAACTCATGATTAATATTAGTTTGTGCCCAAGTGTTAAATAAATGCATAATATATAAGATCGCTGTAGTTTGAAAAAACAAAAAGTAAACTTGATGGATAACCGATTTTGACATTTAGTGGTATCTAGATGCGCAATGCCTTGTGGTCGGTGTCACACTAATCCGCAATTTTTAACTTGTCGCAATTGGTTCGACTTATAGATGGGCGGGGCCCCAGAATTGAAGGTTGAAGATCAAGGATGGTGTACGGAGAAATTTTAGGTTAGGGTTATAATTTGGGGAATTTATTTTAAAAGAGGAAAATTGTGTTTTAGGAGATTGATTGTTTTTAATGGAGGAAACGAAGCAGAAGTTTGCGTTAATCGTAACCGGGAGGAGTTAATTACGATTGTTTCGATGTGTAACGACCCGCCTCAGTCGCACGCCGGTGTTGTAGCCGTTATCAACTCAGATATCCGGAAGTCACCATACGACGGTTGACACAAAAAATAACTGCTTGAAAATTAATACACCGATAGTTTGACAAAAGTGAAATGGTTCAAAAATTCAAAATATTTCTATCTCGTAGCTTTCAACCATCGCATCACCTAATCCAAATCCAAAACGACACCTCATAACATTACCAAATCCAAAATAATTCATAAAAACAAGCTTTATAAATTTTCAACACTAAAACAAAATACGAAATCGAATAATACATCAAAATGAAAGCGAGAAGAAAAAAGACGACCGCCGGTGATCCTAGCAACCCGTCTCTCACCTAAGTAAAATCAACGGACACTCACGAACTCAACCGCTTCTCAATGGCACCTGTCAACTGAGTGTTGAGCGGGTAAGTTCTCGATGTTGGAAACGACCACCCGGGCGTAACTTATCCACATCCGAATGAGGTACACAACAAAAAGATATGTATTACAATGATATATGTGATATAAGAAAAGAATATACCAACTATCCATAGCATCAAAATACACAACCACCACCAAATATATACATTTTTGGGAGGATTCAACTTACCGCTAACCCACATGTTATACCCAGATAAAGATATCACATAATCAAGTCGAGCAAACAAAGATAAATTTCAAACACAACGGTTATAATTAATAATAATAATATAATAAAACTCCGGAAATGTAGACCATGACATTATCGACATTTCAGACGCAGTGACATCCACCCAATGTCAACACAATGCAAGACAATGCACACAATAATCGTATCCGACATTTATATAATGTCGTTGCCTTTCTCCGGGCAAAGCCACCCATGTAACACAAGATAATATCATATCCTTCCCGGCTCGTCACCTTCTCTCACCCATAAATTACATCATATCCTTTCTCCCCGTGCCCACCCCTTCGATCACCCATATAACATCATAAACACACCCCTTATCCCGCACAAACGCACTTCTCTACATACGAATTCAACATGCCCACATCCTAATATGTGACTCTAGGAATCTAGTATGAATTTCATTTGTGATAAACACCAAATTCATACATCCCGGATCCTCAAAATGATATAAATTAATCTAAAATCATATAATGACTTATATGAATACGAGAGTACTTACAGAGATGCCAGCGGAAGTCAATCTCCAAATCTTTCACGAAGCCTCCTTTGAATTCCATTATTTAGCACTTCAAATGTAGTGCCTCTAGTCGGTTGCACACCAGGAGAGGTTGAATCCTACACTTGTGCTTGCTAGAACAAAAGGATTGAATTGGATGATAAAATGAAAAATTTCTTTTTCATTTCTTGAGAGAGCACACACGGCCCCCTTTGAAAAATGGCAAGCATTTTTTCATTCCAAAAAATGATAAGACTAATCATCATTTTTCATTAGAGGTTTGATTAGGTTAATATATTATTATTAAACCTAAAGCCCAATCGATTTATTAATGAGTCACCTGCTAAATTTAATTAAACCGCTATAAAATCAAACACTAACAAGTTGTTAATAGTAACTAACAAGTTACTAACAAGCTCAATTCAACTATCAATTAATTCAATTGACTAATTAATTAATTCGGTCCATCCCATTCATTTTACATTATCAATGTAAAATCCCAATGAGAATATTCGTTGATTACAATCAACTCTCAATTTAGAAAATGTACTTTAATTTCATACATGAAATATAATTCAACGGCCACTCAGACAAGGACCTTCTTGCGCCGATAATAGTAAGTTGTATAATAATAATAATTGACCAATTACTATTATTATAACGATTAATGAGTAAGATCTAGCAATCGCTCATAACCCTTAAATTATCATGGTAGAACTCCAAACTAAGAATATACAATTACTAAGTGCGAACACTCAAGTTCCAAAGAATCAAGATTTAACCAACCCGGTAAATGAATTGATACACAATTATCGCAACGGGTATAATAAAAGGGAATCAATCTTCATTGATTTCAAAGGACTACTCTATATGAAACCAAGTACGACCAACAACCAACATCACACCAAACATACCAACCAGATGACAAAACGAACCACACACGACTCAATTAACATTACAAAGAACTACAACAACTCTAGATAGAACCGTTAATCTAGTATGAATTATATATGTGATTAAACACCAATTCATACATCCCGGATCCTCAAAATAATGTATATTAATCTAAAAATACATAAATTACAATTACGAATGTTAATTCTTTATATCTGCAGCTTTAAGACGAAATGGAACCAACCTCAAGAAGATGCCTCACGTGAAAGCTCCTTGACAACCTCTCCAATTGCTTGTCCAACACCAAAACGATGTCATCTAGATTTAATAACTTTTAGTGGGAATCGAACCCTAGACTTGAAACTCGCTTAGAGTCATGAGAACTAAAATGGAAGAGAAATTCTCTTCCATTTCCTTAGAGAGGGGGCTGCTTTATCGTGTTGTGAGGCAAAGGTTTTCATTAAATGAAAACCCTTGTCTCTTCCTTTAAATACCATTTGCCAATTTTTACCCGCAAGCTTGAACTCGCGTTAAATCGCTAACTGCTAAGTTAATTAGACCGTTATATTTCCAATCAAATAACGAAGCATTACTGAATTGTCCCATTTTTAATTAACTTAACAAGTCAATTAAAATACTAACGAAGTCACCGCCGAATAACTTATCAAGTTATTCATCAATTTCAATCGCTTAATTGAGCAAACTTGCAAGTTTAACCACCGATGTTAATCAATATATTTATCAAATATATAAATATTGAGAGATACATTTCTCAATATACAAGTCTCGTTTAATTTCATGCATGAAATATAATTCGAATATCACTGTATGTGTGTGACCTTCTAGGCTCAGATAATAGTAAGTTGTATAATAATAATAATTGACCAATTACTATTATTATAACGATTAATGAGTAAGATCTAGCACCATAACCCCTTAAACATCATGAGAACCCAAACCGTAATATACAATTACTAAGGTGAACACTAAGTTCCAATAATCACATTTAACCAACCCGATAAATGAATCGACACAATCGTCGCAACGCATAATAAAAGCGGAATAATTTTCATTGATTTCCAACAAGAACAATCATGCAACAATCACACAAGAATCTCAATATAAAACTTACTACCATAATATACATAACACAACCATCATACAAAGCAACATTTCACAACTTCACAAATTACACTATCATATAAATTCATAAAACAATTATATAGCCACATATCCATTTCGAAGTCTAAACAAAACATCGAAAGTACGACATTATGACTTCAAGTTATAAACTCTCTTTTTTAACAACTTTTAGTACCCATTAGCCACTTTAGGTGAAATATTACTAGTTAAGCTTAAACGATAAACTAAGCGACAAAATTTCAACTAACCCCAAACTCCTAAACTTTCGGCCCTCACACTAACCCAAATACTAACACTTTAAACAATTTTAATCAACCCAAATATTAACTTTTCCAACTAATTAAACCCATTTCTAACAACCTCTAATCCCAAAACCCATTTACTACTCAAATCTAATAAAACTAATTTCAACATATATTCATCCAACAACCTATAAATCACAACCCACCTCTAAACAACTATAATAGCGCCAAGAACATACTTATATCATTTAAAAATGTTTTGAAAAAGTCAAACCCGAAGTCAACTCGAAAGTCAACTCAACTACACCAACACTTTTCTACCCCAAAAATCGGTTATTATCATCTCCTATACTATAATCTAAGCCTAGATAATAATTATATGCAATATTAAACCTCAAAACCCGAAGTCAAACTAAATCCCAAAAAGTCAACGTCCCTAAAACGTCACGAATTACTCATCCAAATGCTTAATTTCAACTCAAGAACAACTAATTTAAAGCCTAAGAATCGATTGTAGCAATAATAATCGAAATACAAAAAAGTCAACAAAAGTCAACCCATTCGAAACTCAAGAAATACACAAAAAGGTTCGGCTTTTTTTATTTTGAATCGAATAGATTTAATGAGAGAAACTCTCAGTTAAATTTGAGGCCAAAGTCAGCATTTTATGAGAAATCAAGAAGAAATTCGCCGGGAAGAGGGTGGGTTCAAGCGGTTCGGGGAGACGAGGAGATGATTATTATTATTTTTTGTTTTATTTTATCCTCTCTTAAGGGCTTGTTTGGTATGCTGAGCTTAATACGAGTAAAAACCCAGCTTACGCGATTTAAAATTCGACCGCTTTTTGACCAAGTTGATGTCTCGATTCAACTTACTTTAATTATTAATTTCAACATCAACATTTATCGTACATGAAATATAAAGTGGTTCCAATTTTACGTTAATCAATTTAATAACTCCACATTTTAATTTATTAATTAACGAGTCGTTACCGGTTTTTACATTCTACCCACCTAACAAAAATTTCGTCCTCGAAATTTCTCAACTCGATTGCTACGGAAAGATAAAATCAAAACAACCATAACCACTAACCTTAGATCTAAAGTCATGGATACTCCACTTCATATCCTCCTCGGGCTCCCACGTGGCTTCCTCTACTCGATGATTCTTCCACAAAACGTTTACCAATTTCACTTCTTTGTTCCTCAATACCTTCTCTTTCTAATCCAGAATCCTCACTGGTGCTTCCTCACATGTCAAGTCTTACACTCAAGTCATCCGGGTCAAACTCAAGCAAGAAACATGGAAAAAACGCTCAATCCTTTCCACCTCTCTAGGCAAGTGCCAACGTGTAGGCTATCAAGCCTCACTTTTGTCAAAAATTTCGCATTTCCCAATGTACTGGGACTCAACTTCCCTCTTCTCCAACTCATTACGCCTTTTCCATGGAGATATCTTCAAAAAACTGTCACCCACCTCGAAGACAAATCTATCCGACGCCGACGGGCGGATTCCTTTTGTCTATCCCGTTTCAAATGTTGTCAGACACCTTTACTCTCTCTATCGAACTTTCCACCAACTTAGACCCATAGATTTTCCTCTTTCCACTTCATTCCAAATATATCGAGTCCTACACCTTCAATTGCCAAGGCTTCTCGAACGGTGCTATCCCAATGCTAGCTTGAAAAACTATTGTTATAAGCAACTCCAATTTTGGCAACTCTTCATCCTAACCGCTAAAGAAACTCAACACACAAGCTCGTAGCATGTCTTCCAACGCTTGAATCATTCTCTCTCGGATAATCCGCCCTGCTTGGTGACGAAACGCAAGACTAAATCGACCTCGTCCCCAATGCCTCCCGGAAACTTCCCCTAAAACCTCGTTGAACCTCGCATCCCCTATCCGAAACGACATTTCCCAAGACCCTACGCCGCTCCTCGCCACCACTTGGTCCACATATCTTCGCCAGCCTTCTCCGCCTACTCTGCTGACTTAATAGTAGAAATGTAGCGTCTTAGATAGTCTATCCACAATTACCCAAATCCCATCATTTTTTGAGTTTTCGGAAGCCTAAATACAAAATCCATGCGATTTCTCCCATGTCCATTCGTATCGGTAGCTGGGTCATAAAGAACCCCGCTGGATTTGTTTACGGCCTGACCTCACTATTGGCAATTAAGCACTTCGCTATTTAAATCGGGCAATTTCTTCCTTCATTCCCTCGGCAATTTACATCTAGATTCGAAAATTAAATAGAACAAATAATTTTATCAAATTATAACGACTTCCATCCTAATAACAATAACAATTCCTAACCTTTTCAAAATATAAACGGTTTTAATTTCGATATTAATTTGCCCACCGCTTTAATGAACAATTAACTCGAATCGTTATACACCCAATACGGCCGTGTGGTAAATGAATTATTTTCCGCTCTCCCTCTCTCCCTATTCGCAAGTCAGTAGTAATTAGAAAATTTATGTTGCCCACAATTAACCAATAGTTCTGGCCATACTGCATCAAGAATTTTTTTAATAAATACCACTTTGCTCTTAACGAACTTCCTAACTATTACACTCAACAGTGAAATAAAATAGCTATTTTACACCCAAACCCAACACTATTTGGGTGTGTGTATAACAGTTCAGGATAACTAGGTTATAGGAGCATATTCTTTTCTTCACATGTCTTCTTCTTGAGTGAGCATCCAATTTCCTCCAAATTCCACTATAATCATCATCTTCTCCATAATAATCCCAAAAAATGCTCATTATTTCATTTTCATTATTAAATAATCCCAATTATTATACCAATCCACCATATTTTTCAATTTTATAAATAAAAAAACCAATTCTTGAATTTTTTTCTTCATTTTTTCCATATTTTTCACGTAGTTTTGATCATATTCAACAACCCTTTTATAGTATCAATGCGGACCTCTCACCGCCTCCTCTCTCATCTCCGCCACCACCACCACCACCACCGTAGTTCCGCGGCGGCGGCTGCTTCTATTGATATATTTATTGGCCCATTTAGGCCCGAACCTGAGCCCGAAGTTCAGAAGTATAATAAACTAAATGAGCTAATTGGAGTTAGGAATAATGAATATTCGGGTTTATCTCAAAACCCAATAAAGGGTTTGTTTGGTATTAGGAATATTGGTTTTTGTTCTTCTTCAAGACTGGGTTTTTATGGTGGTGGTAATCATAAATATCACCAATTTGGCATTACACGTGGTAAGCTTAATAAGCATTAGTGTAAAAAAAGTGTGAAACCGTTATACTAACTACCCTGGTCGTGCATGTGACACTACAGTGGATCGTCAAATGTGCCTCAATTGATAGGGACCTCTCGAAAGGGTGTTAGTGTTAGTGTGACGGTTTTATACTTATAATAAACATTAGTGTAAAGGGGTTTATTATTTAAGGATTAATAAATGGCATTTAAGGATTGATAAATGTTGTTTTGTGGTTTTTTATTTATTTTATGTTATTGCATTTGATTGTTGAGGTGTATTTGTTATTGTTATTTTAGTGAGGAATAAAGGGGTTTTGGTTTTTTCTGAAGACCAATTGAAGGGTTTATTTTGTAGTAGTAATACTGGTTTTCTTCTTCAAGACTCAGTTTTTATGATTTTAGTAATAATACATATAGTCAGTTTGGTAAGCATTAAGCTCAGAAGAATTATGTAATGTTTGAGATTAATTAATGGTGTTTTGTGGTTTGTTTTATTTATGTTATTGAATTTGATTGTTGAGGTGTATTTTTTTATTGTTATTGAAGTGAGGATATAGGGGTTTTGGTTTTTTTCTCAAAACCAATTGAAGGGTTTATTTTATACTTGTAATATTAGTTTTTCTTTTTCAAGATTCAGCTTTTATGATGATAGTAATAATAAATATAATCAGTTTTCTGTTACATGTGGTAAACATTAAGCTCAGAAGAATTTATGTAATGTTTTGATTTAACAAATGTTGTTTTGTGGTTCTTTTTTGTTTGTGTATATGGATTTGAGTGTTGAGGTGTGTTTTTGTTGTTGTGGTAGGTTTGCTAACGAGGGCGAAAAAGATTGAGGCCATACAAGTTGAAGATCATAGGTGATCGATTCATTAGTTGGTCATCATAATAATACAGTTTTGAATGTTATTCATTAACTATTTAAGAAACTATAATGTAGTGTTTAGTGTCAATGTTTGTTGAATTCTAATTGTCTTACGAATTGGTGAAGTATTTGCACCCTATTTCACCGTGAATGTCTAGACTCTAGGCGTGCCTTATTGGTATCTTATGGAGACGTTGTATTCTTACAACTGACCCAATTAGTGGGATAATGCTTAGCTTGGTTTGGTTTAGAGCAATTCCGGGAGTACCATATTGATCGATGTATGTGGACTTGCATAATAGGAGGAACCCCCCTTCCCCCCGGCTTTGGTGTATGTATTTGCATTGTAGATTTTTAATATCATGATTATTTTAGTACTAGTACAAGTATTTCTTTCATTTGGTGGTTGAAAAAATGCACTTTCTCAAGATATGAAGTTGAGGTAGTTTTGATGTCTAAATGATGTGTTATTAATTTTTGTTTGTTGTAGCCAGCGAGCAGTCACTACCGCATTATGGTGTAACTTCCTTGTTTTCTCTCTCAAGTTTGGTGTCTGGTTAGTTAGCTCCAGCCATGTCATGCTTGCAGAAGTTGTGCATTCTGTTGCCGATTTTGCCAATCAGGTAGAATGTTCTTCCCGATTAAACATTTCTTGCTACTTATTTGTAGTCTTGCATTATATCCTCCATTTTTTAGTGAAGTGACAAATCCTAGAATTATGCATGCTTTGTAGGCACTACTTGCATATGGCCTTAGCAGCTCAAAACGTGCTCCAGATGCTATCCATCCGTAAGTTGTCATCTAGTGTGTACCTTCATTGATGTACATGCTTTTAACATGCATACTCTCTGTGAGCTTAGGTATGGCTACTCAAAAGAAAGATTTGTTTGGTCTCTGATATCAGCTGTTGGTATATTTTGCCTTGGCGCTGGTGCTACAATTGTTCATGGAATTCAGAACTTGTGGTCCGCCCAGGTATTTCATTTTCTTGTCAAAGAAACTTCTTCATGTCTTCATATTTGAATTTACTTACGTTTTCAGTCGCCCGAGAATATGGAGTATGCAGCATTGGTGATAGGTGGTTCACTCCTAATCGAAGGTATACATCTTGTCTTGTCTCAATAACATAATCTCCGGTACATCTTGGTTGTTTGGCCCATTTTTTCTTTGTACTCTTCTTGTAAATAACCAATAAAATTTTGCAGGTGCTTCTTTGTTTGTAGCCATCAATGCTGTTAGGAAAGGTGCAGCCTCAGAAGGATTGAGTGTAAGAGATTACATATGGCGAGGTCATGATCCCACTGCTGTTGCAGTCATGACAGAGGTTCTAGCTTAACATTTTTGCTCTGTGAACTGTTAATGAAATTCACCTTTAAGACACCATGTTGACAAATGAGAAATTTGTATAAGTGAATTATTTTATGGTATTGTTAAGCTTGCAATGCTCAACCGATCTGTTTTGGCAATATCCTTGAAAAGACTATACACTCAATCCTTTTGAGATTAAGTTCTTACAATTTCATTTCATTTATTTGATATACCGATTTGCAATGCAGGATGGTGCTGCAGTGGCCGGCCTTCTTATTGCAGGTGCATCATTGGTTGCTGTTAACGCCACAGGAAATCCAATTTATGATCCCATTGGTTCGATTATAGTAGGAAACCTTCTTGGAATGGTATTGACTTCAAGCACATTCACTTGGGATGATCCACTTGTTTTTAAAATATATATTCCTCCACACCGCTTTATATAATATAACTCTTGAGGGACGTTAGATGTATAGAAACGAAGCTTATGTGTCGTACTCTTCTTGCTCAGTGAACAGTAAACATTATTGAGCTCAAAAAATTTGCAACAAAAAACCAACCTAACCACATAAAAATGAGCATGAATTTTATAGTCAAGTAGACTACTAGAGCATCAGTTATATGGTAGTGAGCATCTCATCTCTTGCATAAGCTTGAAGCAGAAGGGTATCAAGAGAAAATGAGCATCTGATGTTATTTTACATGTTTCTTTCAAAGCCATCATTGAAGGGTGCAATTCTGGAAATGGTACCCACAAGTGGATGAAGTAATATTTTACTGATTTATTGCAGGTTGCTGTATTCCTAATTCAAAGAAATCGACATGCACTGATTGGTAGGGCAATTGATGCTCAAGACACTGAAAGAGTTCTTCAGTTCTTGAAGCATGACCCGGTAAATGGAGATGGATAATTAAACTTCAGAATGTATCGAATGGGCTTTGTCTTTTCATATAATGGAACCACAAATTTGTAGGTTGTGGATGCTGTTTATGATTCCAAGAGTGAGGTGATAGGACCTGGTTTTTTCCGGTTCAAGGCAGAAATAGGTTACATCCTGCCCTTTTCATTTCCGCCTGCAATTTCTGTATCAGGATAGCTTAATGTTGTGAGCCAATTCTTTCTGGAAACCTGGGATTGAATTTCCATATGGCAGACTTCAATGGAGTGGTTCTGGTGCAAAATCACTTAAGCAGAACAGGGCGTGAAGATTGGGCTAAACAGGTACAACCCCCCCAACCATTACAATATAAGAAAAGAGGATCGTGATAATACTAATATTCTTAAGTCTTGTATTCAACATCTGAATACATTAGAGTTACCAACCATCCTTGTTTCTTCTTTTTTGTTATGTCTACCTCTCGAATCAATGTTCAATCAATGAGAGCCCTTTAGCTTGCATGACATGATATTATAGAGCTCACCACTATCGTTCATGCTCATTCATTTGCAGTTCAGAGATGCAGCTAAAGAGAAAGACGACGCTGCTTTAGTCAAGCTTATGTCAATTTATGGTAAGCATCATGATATATGGTAAACGAATTTAGACCATCTTTATCATGTGACTCTGTCCTGTTTTGTCAGGTGAAGAAGTGGTTACAGCATTAGGGAGTGAAGTTGATCGGCTTGAAAAGGAAATCCAGGATATAGTACCTGGCATCAGGCATGTCGATATTGAAGCTCATAACCCCATTGTTCCATCTCCATGACATCAGTCATCTTTCCACAACTTTCATGACTAATTTCAAACACAATTATATTACTATCGACACTTTCTTAGTTACACCCTCTATTATTCAATTCGCAAAATTAGGTTAGAGATTTAACAATGTATAGCATAGCCTGTTTTCAAGAAAGTGTACTGTTTGCTTGTTGTCTGTCCTAAGGTATTGTCTTTGTAGATATGTTAGAAGGTTATTTAATTGATGGTGCAACTGCTCCAGGCATAGCGTTTGTCGATATGGCTTCATATTCTTCCCCATCAATAATATCTCTCTCAATTTTATCATTGGTATTTTTTTGTAGAGTGGTTTATTGTGAACCTTTTTCAGTTGTCAATAATATATCTCTACTTTGGCATTGATATATTTTTGTATTGGTGTTTTCATCAGCCATTATGAACTCTCATTTGTCATGATTTGAGAGAAACAAGACCTTTTGGAATTTAACTTAGATCAAATCTTAAAAGTTTGACCAAATTACAACACATAAAATTTAAATAATCAATACAAAAGAAATCTAATTGATGAGCATCTCCAATCACAACACAACTTCACTAGTAGATTGCACAACTCATTACAAGATGATCATAAGTTTTACCACCTTAATTATAATGGGAATAATAATACATAGTTACTTATTCCCACTTTTAATCCTTTTTTTTCTCGAGAATAAAAACCATACTCTAATTCTCCAACAAACATAAAACCGTTCCACTCCATAATCCTTACTTTATTTTAATAATTCAAGGCATAATATTAAAAGTTAAATTTAACCAAGATCAATACCATTCTTATAAGCAGAACAATCTAAAGCTTGAGGAATACAAATTCTTCAATTGCAGGAACTTCCCCTATCTTCTTCAATGTCTCCCAAGCTGGCTCCTCGTCTACACCGATGGCCATGATGGCTTTGGTTCTCTTCACTGTTCTTCCCACACTCATGAAGCTCACATTCACATTCTGCTCACCGAGGACGTTTCCAACGTGGCCGATCATGCCAGGTTGATCAACCTGACGGCATAAAATGAGGTTTCCCTCCAGGCTCACGTCCACGCCAAATGATCCAACGACTGTAAGATGAGGTACGCCACCATATTTCACTTTCCCTTCTATGCTAATATCCCCGTTGTCTGAGATTGCACTGGCAAATTTTGACTGAACGTTGCTGATTTGAACCTGGACTGAGTCGACAGGTGCATTAGGGGATGCATCCACCATCACTCTTTCCTCGCTGATGCGAAGGCCTTTCTGCTTGGCGGTAAAATCTGCATTGACCAGGTTGACAAATGAGTCGGATATAGGCTCGATGATGCCCTTTATGATCATAGCCCGGAGAAGTCTTGTGTCCAAGTTGTCTGGATCGCGGGCTGATTTGTATACCACCTTGATTGCTTGAACTCCGCTACCACCTGCAACTAGCTGGACTGCTAATCTGCCCAGCTTCTCAGCCAATACAACATATGGAGCTAACTCTGACAAAACCTGAGGACAAGAAATGGAAGTTGCTATTATGTTTATGCACCATGGGAAGCAATAGTAATATTACAATCTAGCAAAAATATCATTACCTCAGCAGGAACCATGGGCGCATTGACTGCAGTAGCAGATAGCTCCCCATTCAGTGCTCCAACAACAGCTTCCGCTATTTCAACAGCAACTCCTTCCTGAAATGTTGAGCTAAGTCACGTCAAGACTAGACACGTGATAAAAGAAGGCGTTACACCAAAAATATCTTTACGTACGTGTAGATAAACTAAATACGCTAATGAGTGGACATCAGTACCTGAGCTTCCTTAGTGCTAGCTCCAAGATGTGGTGTAACGGTGACATTCTCGTGCTGCACCAATTTGCTGTCTTTTGATGGAGGCTCCTCGCAGAACACATCAAGGGCAGCCTGTCCAGAAGAAGGGAATTGTAAATCATACACACGGTCTGGTAATTCAACGTATATTGACAATTCAAATTGATTATTAATTAAAAAAATTCTATTAGAGTTATGGACTTCCAAACATTATAGATTAAGCGACTTACCTGCGCAACAACTCCACTATCAAGGGCCCTTACTAGTGCATCTTCATCAATAACACCACCCCGAGCAACATTGATAATCCGTACTCCTTTCTTCATTTTTGAAAACGTCTCATCATTAAACACCTTCTTTGTTGCAGGTGTAAGAGGCATATGGAGTGTAATAAAATCAGCAGTAGAGATGGCCTGATCAAATGACACCAAATCTACACCAGCTGCACGGGCTCTGTCAGCCGGGGCATAAGGGTCGTGTGCAATGACATGCATTCCAAGGCCTTTTGCACGTCTTGCGACTTCAGAACCAACTTTTCCAAATCCCATGACTGCCAGAGTCTTCCCAACGAGGGAAACACCAACATACTTGTTCCTCTGCCACTTCCCTGCAACACACCATCATGTAAATTAAACAATAACTCATCTCTAAACATTGAAAGTTCTCACGAGGCTTAGCCATTCGACCACAAGGAATCAAATTCGTCATATAAAGCATAAAACCATTAGAGATCTTAAATTTATATAAACATAATTCGTTGAAAATTTCCATGTCCTTTGGAGTTAAAGATTTTATACTCTGGCTCTTGCCAACTATCCTCCCCTTCCCCCCCTAAACCGCTTAGACGGAGTATCTCAGAGGAATTGAGGCTTGTTGATGTATAGTTGAAAGCAGAAAACTGTGTGATTGGCCTACAATTCAGAAGTCTATCATAATAATTATATGGTCAAATTTTACTATACAAGATAGATCCAGACTTTATGGTCATAATAGTACCTTGTCTGATTCTTACAGATCCAATAATTACCATTTTATGTGATTCAGATCTACCACCACCAGAATAAAAAAAAAAATCCAACACTAACAAAAACTAAATCTTTCCAATTCACCTAAAAAACAAAGAAAAAAACTTGCAAACATGAAAAACTAAACCAAAAGACTTCAGAAAACATACCAGCTTTCATGGAGGCATCAGCTTGAGCAACATTCCTAGCCATACCAGCAAGCAAAGCAATGCCATGTTCAGCAGCAGCAATAGTATTAGCTGTGGGAGCATTTACAACAAGACACCCAAACTCAGTTGCTGCTTGCAGATCCACATTATCAATACCAACTCCAGCTCTACCAACCACCTTCAACTTCCCTTGAGCAGCCTCAAACACCTCCCTAGTCACCTTCAGTGACGGATCTAGTACATTAGTAATGCTTGTTCGAATTATACTTTATAAAATTTAAAGGTTGTTTGAATTACACTTTATAAAATGTAAATGTTCGGACAACCATAACAAACATATAAAGTAACATGAAAAACACAATTAATATATAATTATGATGTCATTTTTTATTCTGAAATTTTTTGGACGTTCGACTGTACATTCCTGAACAAAGAGCATCCTCTACTGCTTACCTTGGTCCCACTCCTGACAATCAAAGCATCACAAGAACCAATCTTCTCACACAACTGCTCTGGAGACAAATCATACAAACACTCCACATTTCCATAGCTTCTCAAGAGCTCAAGCCCCCCTTCTCCAAGCTTCTCGGAGACCAAGATCGTCGGTTTCTGAAAAGGGATCTTCTCATCCGGATCAACAGCATTCGAAACAGAGGATTCATGTGTTTTCAGCACATTCACCACCTGGAACAATGTTTTCTCAGGCTTCTTGAAACTGGACAACTTTATGGGAAGTGAAACAGAGGATTCACATGTTTTCGACACATTTACAACCTGGAACAATGTTTTCTCAGGTTTCTTGAAAGTGGACAAGTTTATGGGACATGAAAGAGTGGAGTTGGAATGGAGGAAGGACAGAGAATTATTATTGGAATTGGACAGCTTTATGGGACATGGAACATTGGTTTTGAAGGATGTTGGATTTGAGGAAATGGAAGAAGCCATGATGATGATGATAGTTGAAGATGTTTGAATGTTAGTTTGGAGAAAATATAATTTTCTGTTCTTACAAAATCCTAAGTGGTCATGCGGACGAAGAGGAAAGTATGTGGATGCGTATCTGGCTACTATATTGTCTATTTATAACATTGTTCTACTCTTTCATTTTTTTTGTTTTTGATTTACAAGGAGGTTTAGTCGCCGTTGGGCGATGCGATCTTGGCGTCGCAGTGCAGAAGTAGTTTACGTTCACCAAGTATGCGAGTATTCACGAGTGGAGTCGGAGTTCTTTATTCGCTTTGGGTTGTCAGCCAGACAAATGCCCGATAAATTGGCGTTGAGATCGAGCATGTAGTACTTCAGTATACAGGCTACGTCGTTGGCAAAGCTGGTGGCGGCTTGGCGTCAGTTCCTCTTTAAATAATCGGTGAGGATATGCAGGATCAAGCCCACCGGCGTAAAGCGGAGTGAGTTTTTGAAATTTTTGGAGTATGGGGTCGTCTTATAATGGGGCAGTATTTATAAAAAAGTTTCACGCTTGCGCTTAGTTTTCCCATGAGGGATGTTTTATTGAGTTTGCGGTGGTAAAAGGATGTCAAATCACAGCGGTCATTTGAGGCATATCGCAGCGTACTTTCAAGTAATGTGCAGAGTTTGTGACGAGGCGCAATGAGGGGGGTATCATCGTTTTTGGGAGAAGGGAGTAGAATATTATTATAATTTTAACAATAAAAAATATACATAGTATGAAATATTGGAGAATAGAGAGTGGACTATTATTTTTTCATGTTAGAATCTAGATCTAGTTGGACCATTATAAGTAGCATTAATTTATTATGAGTTTTTCTAACGTATGTACTTACAACATATGTTAATAAATAAAAATATAATGGGTGCCTTTATTATTAATAGAATGATTGATTCGTTTTATGTGATATTTTAAATATTTCTAGACGGAGTTTTAATTGAGTTATAAAAAATATGTTTTATTGATAATGAGATATAAAGATATGTTTACTTATTTGTAAAATATGTTGTAAAGTAGGTGGGTGGAGTAATAAATTTAATTTAAAAAATGGGGTAGGAATCGTATATATTATTGTATTTATTTTTTATAATATGTTTTTTAAGAATTATTTAGGATATAATTAAAGTCACCACATTTAAAATTTAGTCTTGAAAAGTGAAATATTAACATAAAGGGGTGTGTACTTAGTACTCTTTTCTTCCCACAAACATTGTCTAGTTTTGATTTTCTTTTAAAAAAAATTAATATAGAGTTTATTTAAAGTTAGTTAAAGTTGATTTGTTTTCTAAACTCATATAAATATTGTTCAATGGGACAAGTTATGAAAAAAAAATATATATAAAAATAGACAATCTTTATGGAAAATAAGGAGTATATTGTAATTGATATTATTTGGAAGCAAATGTATTATTTGGAGTATATTTGTTTCCTATAAATTAATGTGTTAAATTTTCCTTTTATTTTTAATTAATTACTATCTTCATTTTATTTTAATGGGAAGGTTTGACTTATCAATTAAAATTCCTCAATTTTGATCATAAAATAATTTATTTAAATAATTTTTTGTTAAATAGCTAATATTTAACGTACAATTATTGTAACGACCATGCTCGAGTAAATGCAGCATAGAGTTAGAATGAAGTAAATCGGCCTTGTATATAAAGTCGTACGTCGATGGTTGGCGAAAACACTGTTTAAAACACATGCAAACTTGACAGGTTTGATGAAATAAAAAGAAATAACGAAAACCAGCAGTTATTGAAGTTTTTTGTAACCATAGAGTGACCTTAGTCAGCAGAACTGCAAATAAATCCACGGTAACCCAAAGTACAAAATGTACCCATAGTTCCAACAATTTTCAATAGAAAATAAAAACAGCGTTACGTGGCCAAATAGAAAACAAGGGTACTTGAGGATCCACAGCCACCGTCATTCACCGCTAAAATGGAATCCACCGGCTTTTCATGACTTCAAATCGACTTCAGGAGGACACTGTCGATCTGAAGGGGAGGAATGGGGTAAAATTTCGGCAATTTGAGTGGAAAGCGGATCGCGGATGGTAACTTACCGGTCAGAATGAGCATCCCCGATATTGAAATACATCTTCATACATCTATATATATATATATATATATATATACACTGATATGCTCGATAAAATGATGGCGATTACGGTATACGTCTGATAAAGTAAATAAATTTATACCGGAAACATCTTAACGAGAATATAAGCCGAAACAACGGCCACTTTCGTATGACATTCGACTTAAGTACCGCAGCGCCTTCACGAAAATAACAATAACTCATCGACACATTCGCATATCTTACAGTAAATGAACACAGCGGTGAAATCCACCAAAACACGCAGCCGCGCTTCATCCTCCGATCTCCCGACAACTCAGAGTGAATAACAGCTTCGCGCTTTTCGTATTTCGCTTGTCAATATATATGCCAACTACTACTTTTCGGCGAACTCGCCCGTCAATATATATGTAACTACTACGCTTTTTAAAAGCGGCTACTTCAATATATATAACTACTACGCCTTTTTTCAGCGGTTTCGCTTTCAACGGCTCAGCAACATCACCAGCGTCCACCAAAACACACGCCTTAATATCGAGGCGCACACATGACATACTTGATCTACGGTATCTATGCTCGCACCACAATAAGTCAGCTTAGTACAAAAAGCACGCCTTACGCGAGGAGATATACTACGGAATACTTCAGCGCACAATTTTACTCAACATGGATACGAGAATACTCACCGCCTTGAGACATGCGAGATTTCCTTTAAACGCTTTATAAGTTGGCCTTGATATCATACAATGACCTGCTTTGATGCTTCGCCTGGAAATCGGAGATTCTGATTCTATATACACGCAATGGGTACCACAATCTGAGATATATTATCACGCTCGATTTACCATGCGTAACACACATCCAAACGCAAGTAAATTAACAAGCAGTGATAATCCCGCTATTTGGTACCCCGGTAGCGCCCTTCCGTCGATCGATCGCCAATCACATGGCGTCAATGCGAGCGGACACGTTACAAAAATAATATCATTTCTTCGAAATCGTTTTACTTCGTTTTTATCCAAATTTTAAGTACCATTCTTTTACTCATTTTTAAAATTATAATCACGATTTTACGTAAAGTCTCCGTTACGTTTCGGCAATGAAATTACAATGTCGGCCCTAGATTTCCCGACTTAATTGATAACTCACATCTATTCAAATTCCTGACATTCACCATTATACTCGAAATTAAGTTTACCGCCTGCCAGCCAAATTAGCCATAAACCTGTTCACAAATACTACAGAATTCGATTCCATACCAAAATTCAAGGCGATCGATTCAAACCTATTTATTCCCAGCCTTTATCGTTCGTATTAAGTATCTCGAAAGAAACAACTGATATTAATCCAATAAATGTTACATTGTCTGCAATTTCACGTAGTGCTTATCGCATTTTGAAATCGACCGCGATCATCCGAACTTTAATTCGCTCAAACAATATTTTCTACCCCAAATTATCAATCATTATCCATTTCTATATCACAATTTAGGCCTAGGCATTAATTCCAAACAATAATTCATCCAAAATTCCCAAAGTCAAACTCAATTCCACAAAAAGTCAAAATTTGTCTAAGAAACACCAAAATTTAACATTAAACATCATATTTCAATCCAAGAACAACTAATATACAACTTAAGAATCAAATGGAACAATAAAATTCAAAATCTCAAAAGTCAACAAAAGTCAAAGGTTTAGGATTTCACAAAATACTCGAAAATATAGCACCTTTTTACGCCAACGGCGGGAATGGCAGAGCTTTCTCAGAAGTTTAAGCTCAGCTCGTGAATTGAGGGAGAAATTTGAAGAAGAAAAAATCAAAAAAATGGGGAGGGTCTCGAGGCAGCTACAGTGAAGGGGAAGAAAAAAAACAGATTTTTTGGCTTGGGTTGGGCTTAAATGGACTATTAAGTTGGGCCGGTAGTTCGGTTGGGCCCAAAAGCCCAACCGATGAAAATTCGGCAAAACTCATTTCGATTAAGTTTTTAGCTTGCTTTCAAACTTATTAGCTTGAGAGAAACATCTGCGTTTAGGAATACAAAATATTTAGTGGTTTGAATTTTACGGGAAAAAACTCGATAATTTACCGTTTTCGGTTTATTTTAACGGTAGATTGCAGAGATATTACAATTATGAAATGTATAGTAGATAGGAAGTACATTTTTTGTTATAAACTCTAAACTAGTTAATCATTACAAAGTAAGTTGATTAATTCTTTATAAAAAAAAAACTACGGAGTATTAATTAATTGAAATGAAGTGTGTATGTGATATGATTATTATTCTACCGATTTAAAGTTTCAATCATTGTTGTTTCTAAAAGAGGACTAAATAATAATATGCTTATTTTCATATAGCTAAACCATTGTCGATATTTCAAGTACCCACCCCGAACTTTTCACGCTTTCAAATTATCTCTAAGTGCTTATGTTGAACTTTAGTGTACACGAACTAATCTTATCGTTTATTATTACTTGGGCTCAAATTTTGACAATTAAAACAAGCAGCACTTGAGAGAAAATTTGGAATAACGTGCCCGATTGAATCTTTGAGGCGAATTTTGAATAATTAAAATTACCGATCAATTTTAATAAAACTTAAAGTATCAAAAAAAATATTTTAAAAAAATGAAAATCCTTCTCTTTAAGGCATATCAAATAAGTGGTGCGAGATCCGTAAACTAACTAGAAATTTACAAATAAGTTGTGCGATGGTTGGTCGGTGGGGGATGAATGAGTTTAATGCTCACTACCTAACATGTTTTGTATGATGAATGAATGAGAAATAAATGAGTGATCATCATTTTTTCTGTTATTCTTTTTTTCCAAAATCCTTTTGATCAAAATTTAAATGATTGATTTGTACTTTTATTAATGTGTATTTAACTAATATACCCCTTAATAAAAATAAACGATGTAAGGTCCCACCCCTTTACAAAATGCACTATCATTTATTTAAATATCCGATTTGTGAACCCCTATAGACATCATTCTTCTTTTGGTATTCTCCGGTATCTTTCTTCATTAGATATTCCCTAGTTATGTAAATTTTAAATGTTGTATAGTGCATATGAAGTACAAGGATTTGATTCGATAAATTTTATACAAGGTTCGATAAAACTTAATTTTATATAAAACTCGAATAATAAGTTTTGACTAGATCGATAATTATCAAACTGAATTCAATTCAAGCAGGATGCGATTTTGGTTCGATTAGCTTGTTCCAATGCATAGTTAAAATACATAAACTCTATATAATTGACAATTCAAAATTATCATGTTAAAAATAAAATATAATAAATATGTTAGCATTTGATTTGTTTGTTATCAAATACTCCATATTAAATATATATATATATATAATTGAGTTTAAATTTTAAAAATCAATTATCAAAATTTGAAACAAGACTTCTTTTAAGGGATAATAATAGTATAAAGAAGACAAAATTGAATAATGCGCATATCAATCAGGGTTTTCAACTAAACATTACTTAATGCAATTAAATTGAAACTCGTCTCTCTTTAGTCTCCAAATCTCATTAATTTCTTCATTTGAAAAGTATTACGGAGTACCTTATTATTTAGTTGGACACGAGTGGAAAAAGTAGTGACCAACGGATAAATATTTCAACATTAAGTCATAATCTCCACAAAGATTTCAATAGCTAACGAAGAGGCATGCACTGTCTGCTTGAGGTATATCAAGTAATTTCGCTTTTTATGATGCGAGATTTATAACGGCGGAAGGCCAAAGAAAAAACTCCATGTCATCAAGCAAAATACTCCATTGATATTTAGTTTTTTCTAATAACATGTTAAAATGATCAAGAGATTTTATGATATTAACGATTTAACGCTAAAACATAATGAGGTATCTAATATTTTATTAAACGTAAAATTGGAGTTATCAAAATTAAACATAATGAAAGTGGATTATATTTACCCCATATATAATATGGGAAGGAGGCAATTACAAGCTAAAGATTGAAACTCCATGTTCTCAAATTTCCTTAATTATAGGAAAAGTTAATAATTATTTAGTTTTTATAATAACTACGCACCAATATCATCAAATAGTAAGAAATCTCAAAACATTAAGCTACGAGTGAGTTTGTTAGATTCTACTTTATCACGGTGTCTCTGATGCGTCATAAAACCTAGAAGAAAAAAGTATACAATAATCACGCAGGTCTAAGGAGAATATTTATAAGTTTTTACACATATATTTCTTTAATCGTAAGCCCAGTTATTTGTGCGCGGTTTAGCACATCTTGAGTGTCAGGTAATTTTTATAATATATTTTTTATAATACAAATAATGAATTAAAATTATGCAGAGAAGAAAAAAGATGATTTTATATAATTGAGGAAATTATCTTGAAGAAAAATAATTGATTTATTATATTTGATGTAAAACTCGTATATAAAAATTTGGTAACTTGATATAGGTGATTAGTTAATTCTTTAGATGCGATATGAGTTATTTATAAAAGGAAAATCACAGTGAAAGGAAATAATTGTGAGATTTGAATTTTTGGGGTGATTAATTATTAAAAAGGGTAAAATAGGAAAATCGAAATTTGAAACCCCCGACTTTGTGTCGTCCCGTCAGCGCACATTCTGCGTGTAGGATAGATAATGTTTTGTTATAAGTCCTAGTAAACTATTATAAACCCATTCGTAAGATAATTTTTCCTAATCATTAACTACTTAAACTATTATAAACCCATTCCTAAGATAATTTTTCCTAATCATTAACTACTTATTATACACTATAAAATATTTCTGAAGTTAATAAATTGTTTTCACTTGAAGTCTACGAAGCTATGATCTTTAAAAAAAACAACCCCTTTTATTGAAATCATATTATATGTTCTGGAATAGGTAAATATCACATTTTTATCCAACTTTTAAAGAAATATTTATGTGAAGTCTTTATGCTAGATTGGATTATTGATCTGTGTATATGATCATTATCAAGCAAAATATGTATGTTCAGTTGTAATAATATTCTACAATCTTAGCTTTAAATGTCTGAATATTGAGTTGACATAATTTGACTTTTTTGCAGAATTGGTTTCACATTTTCAGTTAATGTTGTTTGTCTGTTTTCCTTAGATTTTCTTTTGTAACGTACCCGCAGCCGTTACTAGGTAGATTTCGGGCTGACGTAATCCAGGTTTACGTCAGATAACCAGGCAAGTTTTTCCAGATTTTCGTGGTTGTATCAGTGAGAAAACAACCCCTTTTATTGAAATCATATTATATGATCTGGAATCTGTAAAGATTGCACTTTTATCTAACTTTTAAAGAATATTTATATAAGGTTTTTGAGCTTGATTGGATTATTGATATGTGTATATGTTTATTAGCAAGCAAAATTTGTATGTGCAGTTGTTATATGTTATACAATCTTAACTCCAAATGTCTGAATATTTTTTGATAATTAGCGATAAGGTGGTTTTCGAAGGAACTTTTTTCTCAGGCTATTCCATTAACTCCAAATGTCTAAATATTGAGTTGACTCAAATTGACTTTCTACATAGTTGGTTTCACATTTTCAGTTAATTCGTTTCTGGTTTCTTAGATTGATTTGCCTGTATTTATTATTTTGCAAGAGAATATTTCTTTTCAAAACTACCCATTTGCTGGAAATTTCGTGTTGTTTCCATATTTTTTAGTTATTGTTTTGTGATCCGACATGATTGATTATCGGTTTTGAGCACCATTTGCATGATGATTAACTTCAAGAGTTATCTTTATTGTTGTAGTGTTGAACTTGATTTGTGGTTCAATATCACCGGTGCATTGATGTTCAATTATTGGGAAGTTTATTTAGTTGATCCAGGTAAATTTTGTTCACAATTTGATCCTTGTGTATGTGGATTTTGGTTACGTTACCGAGGCTGCTTAGATATAATGAGCCGAGTAAATATTGGTTGCGGCTATACTTCTTATTCATTATGAAGTAGTAGATAGTGTTAGCGACTTTCTTCGAATTGATTAGAATGGAAATTTTATCGCATTTTTCTGAGGTAAACTATCGACCTCCCCAGCCTCGACTTTGGTAGATGCTTGAGGCGTTGGGCATGTTAATGTTGATGGTGTAGGAATTGATTCGCTGAATGCTGTTTCACTCTTTACCTTTAAAAGTCAGAGGCTTTCATTGTTGTGTGTGAGAATGGGATCTGCAGAGGTGATGGTAGACCTTGAATCTGATGAAGAAATGCCTTTGAGCTTATCACAAGAACACAAATTTCAACCCTTGAATTTTGAGACTTCTCGTGCCATGCCACCTCCTAATATATCAAGGTTAAGCGAGTTGGGAAAGATGGAAAGGTTCAACCTTTTTAGAAGTATATATATTGTCCTAATTAAAGCAAAGATCAACGTGTTGCTTCCGTTCGGTCCCCTTGCAATTCTTCTGCACTACACAACTAGGAATCATGTAAGACTTTAAAATTTGTTTCTTAATCATTGGGAGTGTATTATGGATCAGTAGTTATTTAGGATTCATGTAAAATCTTTTGTACGCATTTGCTTAAGGGATGGGTATTCTTCTTCAGCCTACTAGGGATTGCACCGTTGGCTGAGCGCCTGGGTTATGCAACCGAGTAAGTCTCTTTATTAACCGAATCATTTTTTTCTTTAATTTGTCCAGTCTACTCCCACACAACTAATCCTTATTAACTGAATACTTCACTGCAGGCAGCTTGCTTTCTTCACAGGGCCAACAGGTAGCTTAGTTATTTTTCCTTTCTAATTGGCCTTGTAGTTCTTGTAATTTCTGAAAACCATCTATTCAGGACATCGTACCAATCATAGTGTTCTTAATTCTTTGTTTATGTAGTTGGGGGCCTATTAAATGCTACATTTGGCAATGCAACAGAAATGATAATTTCAATCTACGCCCTGAAGAATGATATGATCAGGGTGGTTCAGCAATCGTTGCTTGGATCCATCTTATCAAATATGCTCTTAGTTCTTGGGTGTGCCTTCCTTTGTGGTGGCATCGTTCATCATAAGAAAGTCCAGGTCTTCAGTAAGGTGGTATACTCAGTTTGGTATTCTTCTTCTGCCATCTATTATAGCCACCTAGAAGAGTCCTGACGTTATTAAACTAATTTAAGTTGGTACCTTTCAGGCGACTGCTTTGGTGAACTCAGGCTTGTTGTTGATGGCTGTCATGGGCATATTGTTACCTGCAGTTCTACACTTTACACATACTGAGGTGCATTTTGGTAAATCAGAGTTGGCTCTCTCAAGATTTAGCAGCTGCATCATGCTTATTGCATATGCGAGCTATCTTTTCTTCCAGCTCAAAATTCAAAGTAATCTATACAGTCCTATTGAAGGGGTAAGTCAAACTCTATTCAAACTTGTATACTGTCAGTAAACCTTTATGTAGGGTCCTAACCATTCCAGACATCTGTTCTTATTCAACTTTTAGTTTAAAGAAACCACTATTAATCATTTTATCGTGTTTGTGACACAACCACAAACGTTTGTTGCACCTTTTTATTTCATTCATGTATTCGAAGATGTGATATTAGGATTTGTAAGACTTTATGATTGTGCAAAAACATGCATTTTCATTCATCGTGTCAGAAAACTAGGCAATTAATATGTTGTCTTATGCTGGTTTCACAGCATGAGCATGAAAATAACTCCGAAGACACTGCTGAGGAAGAAGAAGTCCCTGAAATCACTCTATGGGAATCTATTGGATGGCTTGCTGTTTTGACTTTGTACATCTCAGTATTGTCTGGATATCTTGTTGATGCTATACAGGTATATCTGCCATCTCTTGTTATTTATGTGGATCAGATCAAGTGCTCGAAAGTTTGTATTTGTTATAGGTTTAGTTACATCTAATCCGAGTATTGGTGCATCATTGTTGTAAATGATAACAAAACTCATCATGCTGAAAGAAGTGAAATATTTATTCATTCCAGGTCTGTAATCACGAGTGTTCCTATATCATCTTAACTACTTCCAACGAGGCAGGAATTACTTTTCTATTAGAGCAGCTTTTTGAGATTTTTTGGTGAACAAATCTTGTTCTCAGCTCTACTGATCTAGTATCTCAGAAGCATATCATCTGTTGTTTGATTGATTTTTAATACAAATAGTTAGGTGTGTGTAGTTGTCATTTATTCTGTTGAAAAGACAATTTGTTTTAAGCTTAAAAACATCGAATGTTCATTTGATAGAAATTTCAGCTAAGTTGATGAACCAACGAGGTTACAAAATTATGATCCACAATATTATGTTGCATTATTATTACTTTATTTTCGCTCCAGTGACACTTATACCTTTTTTAGGGAGCCTCTGATTCATTGAACATACCGGTGGCTTTTATAAGTGTAATATTACTGCCAATTGTTGGCAATGCTGCAGAACATGCAAGTGCTATCATGTTTGCCATGAAAGACAAGCTTGTAAGTACTACACCATGATGTTGACATTGTGTCTACTTGCTCGATGTTGTTACGCTAATAGCATCTGCTTGCAGGATATCTCCCTTGGAGTTGCAATTGGGTCATCTACTCAGATATCGATGTTTGTGGTAAGACGCTCATATTGCTTCTTGATCATCTAGCTAGAATTCCAATTTTGTACTTTGGATAAAAATATCTTTACAGCTATATTTCATTTTCGGATTCAAAATGTCTGCCTAGCACCTTATGTTATACATTAGTAGAGTATGCAAGCATTTTTTACATTTGAGCATCTAACTAATGCTTTATTGATGCATGCAGATTCCATTTTGTGTTGTTGTTGGTTGGATCATGGGAAAACCTATGGACCTGAATTTCCAGCTCTTTGAGACCGCATCACTTTTCATTACCGTTCTAGTGGTGGCGTTTATGCTGCAGGTTTGCACACTTCATCCATTGTTCTATTTGTTGTTCTATTATCTTTATATAGACTCTCTTCCTTTTTGGAAATATTGTTATCCTTTCTTCTTTTCTACTCCGTGTTAGTTAAGCTTGAACTATTTTATCAGAATTTGTTAGAGAAAATTGCAATTTATTGAGTGTTCCCAAGATTATTCATAAAGCCACTAGTCTATCCTCAATTTATTATTACTGAATTACATTACATGAAGATCTTACGAGAGTGAGTCAGGGGAAAGCGGAGAAATAAAAAATCAAAAAGAGCATCTATGATGTGGAAGCTGTGAATTAATACTGTTTTTACAGTATTTATTTCCATATTCTTATTCTCAACTCTGTATTTGATATCCTGTAACACCTTGTTATCTCAAATAACTTGCGGTAAACTTATTGATGCTCGTTATGTATTGTGGAAACTATTCAAAAGACACACATATATTAACCATAGAGGCTCAACTAAACTAAAATAAGTCTATTTCTGTGCTTGATCTGTAGATTTTGCTCATCTTTTGGGGCATGAATTTTATATAGATCCTCACTGAGCTCCAACAATTTCTCTAATTGATGCAGGAAGGAACTTCAAACTATTTCAAAGGTTTGATGCTCGTTTTGTGTTATCTCATTGTTGCTGCAAGTTTCTTCGTACATGTTGATCCATCCAATGGTAAGTCATCAAATTTCTTATCAGGGCACAAGTGTGGTAGGCATGGTAAGTTTTGGAACAGGTCCAATCGCTTTTTTTTAAGGGCAAACGGCTTTTTCAATAACTTATGTTAGTAGAGAAGTCAATTTGATGCTCACTAAGAATAATTAATTACTCGGAGTATTTCACTTGCGGTTACATTCCTTTGGCAACATAGAGCATCACTTCTCTCTTCTTACAATGGGAGTCCTTTTTCTTGGCACGCATTTCTTTTAACTGACATTGAAATATTTGCCCTATAATTCGATGCAGATGATAGTTAAGGAGTTCATGGCCACAGTTGGTCATGCATGCCTTATTAAGGAGTAAATTTGATAGTCAACCAGAGTGCTCGATTTTGTGTGAAGCTTGAAGTAGGGGGTAAATCTGATATCAAGCATAGAAATTTCAGATCGCCTGCAAAACCTCGTCTTGCTCGATAACATGCCTATCTTGGAATGGATGAAGCACGCCTCGCCTAACGTATACATTAACCATACTTGTGATCCTACAATTGCATACTCTAACCATACTTGTGAGTTGTGATCCTATAAAGAATTTAGTCTTTCTTTACAAGTCAAATTCGAGGTTTATGAACTGGAACATGTGATCCTTTTCCGTTCCCTTGTTTGTTAGCAACAGTTGAATTGTATTGTACTTAATACTTTGAATGTATTTGATTCAAGTAATGAATAATTGACTAAATGCAATTATGCAATAATACTTGATTGATTCATTCACAATTTTTCTTAATGCATACCCATCTATCAAATTCTATGGAAAATATTGCAGCCAAACACTTTATGATTTCAATTCCATTTCTTTTATTCAACTCTTTGAGCATGGAGTCGTTTTTACTCTGAGTTAATAACTTAATAAACGTGACTCAAATATAAAGGCTTTATCTTGAGTTGGGGAGGGTCGGAGTGTATGTAGCGCTGGCGTGTGTGCTGGCTTTTTGTATCCAAGTTGAGTGCATTATGGGTATGAAATCAATATAGTGTTGATCGAAAGGTCGTCGAACTCTTTATTTTGATGATAACAAATTACGAATACTAATGAGTTATTTGAGTTGACTTATTTCAGTGCGATCGAGGCATATTTCAAGTCATTCATTGAAGATCGGGCTCTCGAAGGCCCAGTCTTAGTGAGTTAGGATCTTTTAAAAGAGAGGCCCACTATCTAATCTATTTTCGAGAATAATTAAGAGTGTTTGTCTTTACAATATTTTTTAATACTCCACGTTCTTTTAAAGATAAATTAATTGTTGAATTGGTAGAGAGTTCGTTTTTAAGTTTGATTCGAAATTAAAATCATTTGAAGTTCGAGTGATATGACTTTGTGTTATAAAAAGATTGAACTTAAAATAGGGTTAATTGAAAATCAAACCGTAAAAGCGAGTTTTTTATTTTTAGGCGAAAACCCGTTATCGGGACATGTTTAGGGACTTGGAGTAAGGAGTCGAACAGAGTTCCTAAGTTTTTGTCCTCTTTGGTCGAGACTTTTGGGACATGTTCGAGGGCTTGGAGCAGTCCACAAGCCTAATCTTTTGGACGTGGCTTTTCGGGACTTAGTCGGGACTTCACTGATATTGAAGCGAGTCCCGACTACGGGTTCGACTAGCTGTTAGGGTTTTCGGACATGTTTCGGGACATGGTAAAAAATCACTCTTCTGTTTTTCGACTCTTATAAAATTCAATTCAAAGCAACTTTTAAATTAACTTTCACCATCCTTTTTGCACGATTTTCAAGGTTCATTTTAAGAACTTTCAAATGCAAAAAGGGCACTCTAGATTATTCCATGAATTAGATTGATAGGATTTCATAGTGTTTTGTTTATTCAATTATTGATTGTAGTTTCATTGAAATCCTGGGTTTTATCTTGGGTTCTTAGTCGGGGATATTAGGAGTATTGAAATCCTGGGTAGTATCTTGGGTTCTTAATCGAAGAGATTAAAAGTGTTGAAATCCTGAAGGAGAGCTTTGGGTTTCTAGCATGGGATTCTTCAGAAGATTTGGCAGTATTTTGTATTGAAATTGCTTGTATGCGAACTTTTAGTTATCTCTTCGTAGTGATGATTGTTCTAAATCTCGAGGTTGGAAAGGCGGCCGATCGGCTTAGGAAAACCGAGGGGAGGCCGTTAAAATCGCTGAGTTGTTTTTTTCCCTTGTCTTTCATTTCATTTACTTTATTTTGTTATTTATATTGTTTGTCATTTTATTTATTCCGTTCAATATAAATAATTGTTAATTTATTATTCTTATTTGTGTGGGATAATTTAAATTAATTATTCATAACTAATTTGCTAAAATTTGCAATTCAATCTTTATTTTAATAGTCTCAGAAAAATTGTATAATCCTTATTCATCTCTTATAAGAATTGTATTATGCACAACATATATGTATCCAACTATCGAACTAAAGCACCCATCCAAATAACATCCTTGAACACCTACACCAAATTCGGTGTTTGATGGTGTATGACCATTACTATTAAAATGCTATTTCTATTTTATTCAATTAAAAAAGGAAGTTGGAACTTGATGATGTATTGCTGATAATTAGTTACCATCATCAATCAATTTCACCTAAGTAGAGCCTGAAACAACTCTCCAATTCAGAAGAAAAATAGGACGAATATATTACTTCCTGATTAATATAAGTGATTATTTAGAATTGAAATCTTGTATTAAAATAATTAATTGTTTAGAGTAAAAAGTAATCATTTATTTTATCGATTAATGCAATTTTTTGTATTAAATTTACAAAATTCTTTATCATTATTTTGTTTCACATTATTTTTATTTTCATTAGTTAATAATTTTTCCTTTCCTAAAAAATAATAAAATTAATAATTATTTTAATAAAATCTTGGGATTACTTGATGCATATTAATATAAATCATGAAAAATATATCAGTATGAGGTCGACGCATATTCAAGAAAAATGAGTAAGTAGAGAAGTGTTGTAGAAGTACAGAAATACAAGAAAGTGAACATAAATAAAAGTTGACTTATTGCAAACTTCATCATGTGATCCAAAAAAATCAAAATTAATCAAGTTGACTTAATCACACGCTTTCTATATACTCCGTATTTTGTTAAATTCGTTCATTGCCAACTATATTAGGTAACTATCATCCAGCTACCATTTAGAGGTCAATTAATTCTTCCTAGACAAAAAACAACATTTCATATGCGAAAAAATAAATCAAAGACAACAAAAGTATTCATTAGTTATTAAGGGCATTTAATTTAGAGTATGTATATTAGTTTTCACAAAAGGTGACATTTTAAGAGTTTGAACATATTTCAAATTAATTGATAGTATAGATTTGAACATATTTAAGGTTGAAGGGTTGATGTAATGGTTAAATATACAAGTTGAGGGCTCAAACACTAATTTTCACAAGCATATATAATCACAATTTTTTTTAACTCAAGATTTTTCTAATTTTCATCTTTTGATAATATTAATCTCTTCTAATAATGACAAGAGTTACTATAAACTTATCAAATCAAACACTAGTTGAATTAATTCGTTACTTCATATTTATCTGCTTATTTATACAAAACAATATTCATTTTCTTTCGATGGATGTATATGTCACTTTCAGCATAAATAACTGGCAACACTATTCACACACCAGAATAGTAATTTTTATAGTGAAATGATAATTTTACCCTTAATGAAACTTCCTAAATGGGGCAAAATAGTCATTTTATACCCAAACCCAACACTATTTGAGTGTGTATAACAACTCAGGTAAATAACACCCAAAACATATCAATACATCATCAATTTCTAAACTTTTTCTATATTTAGCAAGAGTGTAAAATGGCCAAACCTATCCACGCTGAAATGGTACACGGCTTGCGTTCGGCAATGGTTTCGATCGCGCACGATCGTCCTTTTTTAAAACTAAAAATGGAACCGTTTTCGTATGAAAATAGTTGTTCCCGTGTAAAAGACATAGAGCAAATATTAGGTCAAGTTGGTGGAGTAAGTAGTTCCTTCTATCAACATTTTTAATCGAACGCAAAATTTAACCAATACATATTCGACGAATAACAACTGCTTATAATTCTATTATAGTGTGGACTTTTCGCAAGAATCAAATCAAGTGAAAAGAGTATATTACCAAATGCAATTATGCACTAGAAAAATCATGCATGTGAAAGTTCCACCTCATTCATGGCAATTAAAAAACCCATCTTTACCTAAAAAAAAATATAATAAAAAATAACTAAACTTTGAAGTCAAACATCTTTAAAGACATTTTAAAAGCAAGAAATCATTAGTAAGATCTTTTACAAATTATTTTACTTATGTTAACAAATTACCATAATAATAAAATAGTAAAGTTGAATATTTACTGTTGTGATGGTATATATACCAGTTAGTATACAAACTAAACCATGTGATATGCATGATGTTGATTATATGAATATAAGATCGATTATATGAAATTGCGAATATCATGATATCAATTATATGAATACGAAATGGATTATATAAATACTAGTTATTCAACTATTACTATAAATAGTACTCCGTATAAATTTTGAGAGTCTACTATACAAAGAAAATAATTTTGTTAACATTCAGAGAATGGTTATGCAGAAAGTATAAACAATGCATTGAAGTATATATTATTGTCAATATTTAATTTGGAAATTATTTATAGAAGAATCATCAGAAAGTTTAGTGAGAGAGATAGAGAGATATGAGGGGGAGGAACAAAGAGTTGATACTGTTGTTTTGCATTCTTGTTCAAGGGCCTTGCTTCATTAATGCTGATACAGATCCAAAAGATGGTCAGTAATCTCCAAGTTTTAGTTTTTCTGTGTCAAACTTTATCACTAGTTACTTTTTATTCATTATGCAAATAAAAATTTAAATTTGATATCATTGATTTCGTCTTTAAAAGTATTTTCATATTGGTTCATTGACTGTGTGTTTGTGTTAATGATTGCTCATTTTCAGAAAACATTATGTCTGTTCTTGCATCATGTTTATGGATGATGTTTTACTATGTAGTGTAGCTTTCTGTACTAATAATGATGATGGGTTTTTGGATTGTTTGATATTAGTATGTTTATTGCTGATTTCTTTCTTGTTAGTGTGAAAGAATATGTTCTTGCATCATGTTTATAAATGATGTCTTACTATGTAGTATATCTGTCTGAAGCAATCATGATTATTGGTTTTTGGATTGTTTGATATTAGTATTGTTATTGTTGATTTGTTTCTAGTTAGTGTGAAAAATGTGATATTTTTTACAAAAGAAGAAGAATATAAATTGAATGAAGTGGTGTTTTACATGATTTAGAGGCTTATATGTGCGAAAAGTATCAAGATTTTGCTTCAAGTCAGGATCTTTTGAGAAGATTCAGTGGCATCTTTATATGTTCGATAATGTGTATGTTCCCGAGCTTCAACCTTTTGCAGTAATAATAACTTCACAACTTTCTGATTGATAGTTGGTTTAGACGTTTAGTTCTGAATCCAACGAAATGACTAGCTTTATGGCTTGAAGCCGTAGATTGAGTTAATTTGTTCTCACATATTGCAAAATCCAGTTCAAAAGCAAACACTACTATAATAGACCATCCGTTGGCGAGAGATACTATAACTAGAGAAGGATCTTTACAGGATCATTAACTATTCAATTAGTTGAAATATGTATGGGCTTTTCAGAAGAAGGTTTAAGGTTAAACAGCCCGCACACGCCCATAAATTGTTGTCTGTAATGGTTGTCATAAGTCACACAAGTAGTTGGTCAATGCAAATTTGGATATTAAGCATCTTTGTAGCACTCGTAAGCATCCAAGAACATTCATTGAGTTCTGATGGGCCAAATTTCTTAGCTTTTGTTTGATGCATTTTGCAATTCGTTGACTATGTTATGATAAAATTTTGTATTTTGCTGAAGCCAAATTGGCGAACTTAACTGGCACGATCTCCACTCGACAGCGGCTTATGAATGAAATAAGAATGTATGCTGTGTTAATTTGGTTGTGCAGCTGAAGCTCTTCGAAACATCTACAGCAGCTTAAATTCTCCACAACAACTAAGCAAATGGAATGCAAATAGCGCTGATCCTTGTGGAGAGTCCTGGAAGGGAATTACTTGCAAAGGCTCAAGGGTCACGGAAATGTACTTCTATATAACTTATTTTTCACTTGAATGGAACTCTCCCTCTCTCTCTCTCTCATGCAAGTTACTCACACTTTCTTTTCCGTGTGTGACATTAGAGATTTATCAGGTCTTCAGCTCACTGGGGAGCTTGGATATTTAGTACAAAATTTGGATGCTGTAACAAAATTGTAAGATGTTTGTCCTTTTGTGTTATCTTAATTTAATCTGTTTATTACTCCGTATTATACTTAAAATTGTTGTTGCATTTATATTTTCAGAGACTTAAGCAACAACAATTTCGGGAACCAGATACCTTACCAGTTTCCACCCAATCTGCAGCGATTGTATGCAACTATCTTTAATATTTCTAGTTATTATTAATAGGACTTGAACTTGAAGTATCGCTTATCAGACTTTTAAACGTTTTTCTTTTCAATGCAGAAATCTTGCTAATAGTGGCTATAATGGTGGTTTCCCGTATGCCATATCGCAGCTGAAATCTGTTAACTACCTGTTAGTCCCTTTCTTACACCTCGTCCCTGTCTTAGTTTGATGATTGACAATCAACAATTCATTATGCTTTTATGTTAACTACCTAGATGTCAGTCACAACCAATTCTCGGGTGAAGTGGGTGTTGATTTTAGTTCTCTTTTGGATCTCTCCACCATGTGAGCTTCTCTCCTTTTTCTCTCAAAATCTAGTAAACTGGTGTTCTTTTTCCTGCCAATCGTAGTACTGAAAAGAGCCTCTTATCTGAAATACGCCTCAGCCACAAGAGATTCTTGCTTAGACAAAAAATAAAAAGGGAAATAAACTGCGTGAAACATTTCTTTCGTGATGACTGATGACCAACTGCATCCTTTCTTTAATGCTTCAGGGATTTATCTTCCAATTCTTTGACTGGCAATCTTCCAAACAGTCTCAGCTCAGCAATAAGTTTGAGCAATTTGTAAGTACAATAATATTCATGATCTAGTTTAAGTTTTTAATATTTTAACATGTGTTATGCTTAACAATTTACTTCCTTTTACTATTAGGTATTTACAGAATAACCAATTTACAGGCACAATTGATGTCCTTGCCAATCTTCCTCTCGACAACCTGTAAGTTTCTATTACATCCTATTCCATATCGGTTTAAGTCTTAACAGGAAAGGTGCTGTATAATGTATTAGCGGACCATTGGCTAACTCATCCTCTAACATTTCAGGAATGTTGAAAACAACCGTTTTATTGGCTGGATCCCTGATCAGTTAAAAGACATTGATAGTCTAAAGTAAGCATCTATGTTGGTGCCTTTTTCTCCTATCTAGGAACTGTAAGTCCAACTGGTGGTTATTATTGCAGGACCAGTGGAAACACGTGGAACTCTGCCCCTGCACCTCCACCTCCACCTGGCACACCTCCTGCAAGAAGGGCCAGCCCGAGTCATAAGTCCGGAAATAATGGTGGATCATCAGATATTGGAGGCAATGGTGGTGGCAGCAGCAAGTCCAGTATTGGGGCTGGAGGAATAGCAGGAATTGTGATATCTATTTTAGTTGTTGGAGCAATAGCAGCATTATTTATTTTGAAGAGAAGATCGAGAAAGTCATCCACAGATATTGAAAAGCTTGATAATCAGTCTTTCGTTCCACTTGCTTCGCAGGAAGTCCACGGTATTTTATCTTTGTAACCTTATCGTCTAACTAATCAATCTCTGTCATTCTTGTGATATCTTGTTTCAGCTGTTTATCTTCAGATCTCAGTTCCCCATTTAACTGAACACAAAGTGGACTCGTCGTCTTCCTCAGGATGATATATCCACTAGAATTAAAAACTAGATGAATATGTTAGAGACTCAGAGTTCTTCCTTTGGAATAAGAAAATAGTGTAAAATTTATTACTTAGACTATGCATAAGGATGAACCATAGCCTAGAAGAAAAACACAGTAAAGGCGCAAATGCAAAAGATACAAATAAACTGTACTTGATGTTATTTATATTTATGTAAACCTGGTCTGTTTATATTTAATTTGAAGTTTATATACAGAATGATCAACTTTTTTAATGATATTACATTGTGTTTATTTTCTAATTAATCTCAGATTTTAAGTCTGTTCAAGCATCCTCTGCGTCCAGCACAAAAACCTTTGAAATTCCAGCTGCTTTAAATCTTAAACCGCCACCATTTGATCGCCGTAAATCCTTTGATGATGATGATGTCACGTCGAAACCTATTGTCCCTGCCAAGAAAGTAGATACAGCTTCAATAAATGCTGTATCTTATTCCATAGCAGACCTTCAGACAGCTACGAATAGTTTCAATGGTGAAAATATTATTGGTGAAGGATCAATATGTCGTGTTTACCGAGCTCAATTTGATGATGGGAAGGTGACTGCTTTCTCTAGATATTTTTTGTATTAATTAGCAAATATTATTTTATGTTTCCATGTCCTATCCGACCTCCCTTTACCCAGGCTTAGGCGCACTTTCTTAAGTGCCATTGGGGCATGCTGTATGTTGTATGTATATATGATTAAAACATTATTTAGGTAGGCCGAGTCCTTGCAGCAGTTACAAATAAGTCTTATTCTTCTGTCGTAACAGCTTGTAAAATGTGTTACCTGATGTGATATTCACGTGCCTTAGTATCTGATGCTCTGCCAATTTCATGAAACATTTCGTAGATATTTTATCATTTTGAACAATGATCTCCACAGTTGTGTGGAGCTCATGAATGGTTACAGCGTTCTCTTGTTTTGGGCTTAACTGCTGTATTTCTTTTCCATGACTTTGTTTCTCTATATCTTGATTTGTGCCAGGTTCTTGCGGTGAAGAAAATAAATTCATCAGCTCTTGCCAATTCTGAAGATTTTCTGGAGATAGTGTTAGAGATTTCCCGACTGCATCATCCTAATGTCACCGAGCTTGTTGGTTATTGTTCAGAACATGGACAGTATCTGCTCGTTCATGAATTTATCAGGAACGGTTCATTGCATGATTTCTTACACCTCTCAGATGAAGATAGCAAACCATTGATCTGGAACACCCGCATTAAGATTGCTCTCGGGACTGCACGTGCTTTAGAGTAACTTAACTCAGTGATGATGAAAGTACAGTATACTTCATTTCTCTTCTTTCCCTTTGTTTAGAATCCAAGCTATTCTTGTCTTTGTAAGAACTTGCATCACATGAATTCAATGTATTTTAATGTGTAAGAGTCATGAAAAAATAAATATTAATGTTCTTTCATACTTTAACGACTGTCTTAATTCCATGGTGTGACTCGGTTTTATCCACTCAAGCTGATTGTGGTAAATGCTTGATTTAGTTTCTATGCAAACTTTCATTTAATAATTTTTGTGAATGCTGGATCTTGCATTTTCTTTTCTAGTTGATATAGGTGGTTTTCATAACACAAGTACTTTCTACAGGTATCTACATGAAGTATGTTCACCATCAGTTGTTCACAAAAACTTCAAATCAGCAAATATTTTACTTGACATGGAGCTAAATCCTCACCTTTCAGACTGTGGGATGGCAAACCTAGTCCAGGAAGATCAGGTAGAATATGTGAGCTTTTTTCACATCTTAAGAGTTTGGTCCACTGAAAAATTAATCTCTACTTCTACAGTCATTACTGGTCCCCGAATGGAGTTCTTTTCATTGAACTTCTCTTGGGAAACTATTGAATAACTTAAGATCCTGTAAGCAGGCTTTTAAATGATAGTTCCCATAGTATTATTATGATCCTGTAGATTTATGTTCTTGTTTTCTTTAGAAAGAAAAATAGATAGGTTTAGACTTTGGACATAATTATTCACATTGCATTATGCATCTGCTGCAGGCAGCATCCGGTTACAGTGCTCCCGAAGTTGGCATGTCTGGTCAATATTCAATCAAAAGTGATGTGTACAGCTTCGGAGTTGTCATGTTAGAACTTCTTACGGGGCGCAAACCATTTGATAGGTAATTGGTGGAACAATGTTGAATATTAAAAATATGCATGTGATTTCTTAAGGATTACCGTTATTTGCAACAGCTCGAGATCAAGGTCTGAGCAATCTTTAGTTCGATGGGCCTCACCCCAGCTACATGATATCGAATCTCTCTCAAAAATGGTTGATCCAGCTCTCAACGGGCTTTATCCAGTTAAATCTCTCTCCCGTTTTGCTGATATAATCGCTCTCTGCATCCAGGTAATGCATTTTGATGTTCAAGTGTTGAACATTGTCCTCATTTTTTACTTTTGATAGACAGTGCCTAGATGGCAAATGTAGAGATATATAACTTCACATGAGTCAGCGTGCTCACACACACTACAGCATGGAGTTGGCCTTGGCCTTAAAGTAGGACAATTGGGTCAGTGTGTCGCACAAGCTAGCTAGGGGGTAACTTGAAGCTCGGGGTTCGGCTTGTAATATTCAGAGGGTGTAAAGTTGAAAGAACATGCACTGATCTAGTTTGCATTGCAGATTTAACCTAGAAGTTCTATAAGCCTACAATACATTGTCGACAGACTTTCGACTCCACATGTCCGCTGAGCAGTAGCTTCAGTTATTCTCTATATTGCCATGTCCTATGGAGTCAAAGATTTTATATTGTCTGGTTCTTGGATATAATGAGATATATCAAAATGGATCATTACACTGCCTACGATTCTTATCTATTGTGAAGTAGTAGATAGTGTTTGCAGTTTAGTCTTGGGTCAATTAGGAAATAGCCTCCAGGTTACCTCCCTGTTGTCGTGGGGGTAAGGCTATGTACTATCCAACCTCCTTGCCTAGTTCAGGCGGGGCCTCTTAAGAGACATTGAGGCATGTTAAGTTGTTGAGTTGAGTTGAGAAACTCGTAGACTGTGATATTATGCTCTTTTAGTCTCCATTTAAATCTGTAATATTCTATTATCCTGATGATATACTCTTCTATTACAGGCTGAACCCGAGTTCCGACCACCTATGTCAGAAGTAGTGCAGGCGTTGGTCCGGTTAGTTCAACGAGCAAACATGAGCAAGAGAACGGTAGGAAACGATCAGGGCGTGTCTGCACGAGATGACAATGGCGACGCAAACGACTACATGTGAGTTTGCAGATGTAAAAAATGGTATACACATTTGAGTTATGTTTTTTAAGGAAAACAGATGTGACCTTCCACGTCCATTGTATGATAATCGAGTAGATGATTAAATTGTTTGTATGAACATTTATTTTGTTGTTCTATTACATTATTTCATATATCTATGTAAGAAGCTTAAGAACGATTGTTGTGCAGTTTTCTTATATTGGTTACTATGTTGTTTCGTACCCCATGATATCTATTTTTGGTAAAAAAATTCAGTTTTACACAAACCGAGGGAGCGAGGGTTACAAAAATCGATATAGTAATCAAGAATTGTCCTTAAAATCTTCCTTAAACTGGGTTCAAGAACCGAAACAATACCAATGGAAGAGATTACATGAATCAACAATTATGTTGAAACAATGATTTCAAGTTTTGTCATAACTAGTAAAATATTATATGCGTTGTACGTAGATAATCTTAAACGAAAAAATAGAATAGTTTTATCATTTATTTTTCATTGAATTCTTCAAATACTAAGGAGAAAGATTAACTTAATAGATTGGAGTCCATTAAATATAAAATAATGAATTTCAAATAATATAAATTTAGAGTTTTTATATTGTCTTTAATTTATTTGAAATTTTAACAGCTGCTCGTGTTTGTCATTATTTATTCACTTTGTTTTCTTGAATTTAGGCTATTCTAGCTTTTGTAATAACATGATTTCACGTTTATAGGCTTTTGTAACTTGTCTACCCAACATGATTTACGTTTTATCATTGTGATGGTAGAAAATAGATGGTTATTGTTGGTTGGTGACATATCAAATATGTTTCAAGTAGTTATAGTATAATATATTAATGTTCCATTCCTAAATGTTATATCTTCACCTCTTAATAGTTAAATTCATCAATAATAGATTTAATTATATAATACAGAAGACAATCTTATTATATTTAATTATATATAACAATAATAATAGTGTATCATTTATCATTAGTGTTAGGCGATTGATAAGTGTTTATTATATAGTGTTTGAGGCCCTAATTGCGTATTAGTTGATGTTATTTTTACCTTAATCCGATATAATTGCACTTGTTTACGTTTTTATTTGAGTTTAGGCAATTGCTCGGTTAAAGTGAAGGAATCGGACTTTGAATCGAAGACATGAGCGGTCATTACAAGGATTACATGAGTCGTGATCAGGAGCCGAGTTCGGCGGAGTTAATGTTAGGTTATGGTATTTGTAAGAGAGTTAGAGTAAAAGAGGAGATCTAAGATTTGTGAAAAAATTAAATCTGACCTTGTTGGAGCTTTTTGGCGCTTGCCAATTTAGGCGGCAAGAAGAAATTGAAATCAATTACATATTGTGCACCCAGGCGAAGTTAGAGGTTACTTTTAATTAGTTCGAATAATTTTTTAATTCAAGATTTTTATTAAGGATGAATGCCATTAATTTCATGTATTTATTTATGTCTTTTATTATGAACTAATTTTATTATTAGTCGGGGACCATGATGTGGATTGGATGGGATGATTTGATTTTCTTGGAGTTAATTTATTTCTAGTTTCATAATTTTGATTATTGTGCATAATTAGTATTTAATATCTTGATATCGATAAGTCGTTCATATAAGTGATTAATTAGAGAAATAGGGTTGTCGCTTCTGATTAATAATCGAGAACACATGTTTCAATTACCATAGAGATATAGGTAATGCCGTCGCGATTTAATAAGCATATGTTATTAAGAAGATCTCCTATTTTAAGCTATCGTAGAGATATAGTTAGTTTCTTAGGAGATTTGGTGGTGTTAAGCGAGAAGTAATGTCTCGATTGTATAGGAATCTTTGTTACGAGGTAATAGTAGCTACTAGGTAAATTAAATCGACGTTGATGAAATCATGTGTCCTGACTATATTTCGAATATTAAGTAAGATTCACTTTTTGTGCATTCATTTAGTATTATTTATTTAATTGCTTAGTCAATTTAGTTAAGTAGTCTAGATTTAAATTTACTCTTTGATTATTAGTTAATTAAGGATTAAGAAAAAGACCTAGTAATTAGTATATTGGAATTTGTGAGACGATACTCGTTCTTATTCATTATATATTCTCTTGTATGACAGGAATTAAACAGGAACAAGTAAATCCGGTGTTGTCCATGATATTAAAAAAGTAAAATAGTTGACAAGCTGTTATATATTTGATTGGATAATTATTTTATTGAATAAATTGTGAAGTAAATAATTATAGAATTTAAAATAGGTTACTACTATCATGTTTTATGAAGAAGATAGAATGTCATTGCTGAAATATGTAAAATATTTTTCATATTATATCTATATTTGCTTCCCTTATAATATATAACAAAGACATAAAGATATTACCAAATAAATAGAAAATTATAATAATTTTATCGTCAATTTGTGATTGTTTAAGGATAATGTTTAACTTGATCACTTATACATGGTTAAATTATAATATTATTTTAATTAATTTAAAAAGATGTATTTTTTGTATTTGTATTCGACTTTTTGGTATTCATCGCAATCATAATGTACAACATCAATATTAAATCTTAGTATAACAAAATCAATCAAATGTAAACATCAAACTATAATCAATATTTTTTTTGCTACAAATACAGTGAGCGATAATTGACCAAAATGAATTTGATCAAGAAACTAATCCATAAAAAAGCTTGATCAAAGAATAAGCATGGTAGAAATTACCTAAAATTATTAATGGTTGGAAATAATATACAAATGTATAATCAAGTTCTAAACTTAACGGATCACAGTCCCAAAATGCTACGGATTGTGCAAAAACAATAAGCAATTAATTTCTGAGTGTGTACATTTTGGTTGAATTATATCAAGTTAGCGTGAGGAATTGAATTCTTCCTTGATACCCAAGTAAAGCCTCTCTAAGATTGTCCACACTTTGATAAAGTGCATGAACTACTTTAATAAATTTGAAACTGACTTAAAAGTCTATTTAGGAATCAAAAGATGAAGAAAAAATTTGTTTTCTTCAAAGAGGGGGTTCGGCTATTAGGGGTGGTGGAGAGAGAGTTTTTGATTTCTTGTAAATCAAAATATGAGCATTAGTCTTAATTGTGTTTAATTGTCTTGGCTTAAATAGGCAACTTGAGAGTTTGAGGAGATAAAAGCTTCCTTAAAACCCATCATCTCCACCGCCCACGCCGACTCAAGCGAGTCCTCGGGTTCATTTTCCGTCCCAATGTTCATTGCGTTTAAAGCTTTATGCTAAAGTATAATACATTGTGTATAGTTCATTTTCTTTGTTTAAATGTGTGCTCTTGGGAATGAATTGTGAGAGTAATATATTAAATAATATTAACAGGTATTATATTTAATATATAGATAACAAGCGGACCCTAGTAGCGAAAAGTGGTAACTTGCACAATGTCGATACGTTAATCCTAAAATACTAATTGTCTAACAATTAATGTATATTGAATTTACATATATATGTATATATAATTTGAATGAGTAAATCGGGTTGTCTGATCTAGAGATTGTTCAATGATTTCATGAATTCTACCGTATTTCCAGAAGGAAATATAGCGAAGTTAGATTAGAAGAAATATCGTTTGAAGCTTCTTTGGATGCTTCTTATTCAAAGAACAATTTCATGCTTTAAAATTGAGAATTTATATAGATTTCTTAAATGGGCCAACAACTTGTAAATCGTAATAAAATGAATAAAGGTTGATATCATTACAGTGTTGGGGTATAGTGTTGAAATTGTGTAACACCTACTATAAAATAATTGTATTTATATGAACAAATAATATGTAAGCTGAAATGGTGAAATAATGAGACTAGTAACCTCGAGCATATTAATAGGTTATATCTGATGATTTAAATACAATTATTAATTTTAATTATTTCGTATCATTAGTTTTTTGTAATTGGCTTAAAGGTGGAATAGTGAGGTGATGTAACTTTTAAGAATTTTAATAAGTTATAATTACAATGATACATACATTATTGTATTTCTTATTCTTTTAATGCATATTTTATGATTCTTTTAACTATTTTATATATTATATTAAAATATTTGGTATATTTTGATCTAAAATAAAAATATTTACATGCTTTTCCAGATGTCTATATTCATATATGCTTCAATCTTTAATGTATAAAAATTAAATAAATGATAAAAGTAATGTAACTCCAATGATACTTTCTTAATAAAAATTAAAGAAATGATAAAATTTAATGCTTCTAAGCGATACTTTCTTAATTCTATTTAATATTATACATAAAATTCATGTAACTCTCATGATATCTTCTTAATTTTATTTAATTATTCATAAAATTTTGACCAATGTTAAAATTCATATAACTTCTATGATCTGTGCTTGATTTATTTGTCCTTTAATGTAATAGTTGAAAAAATGATAAAATTCATGTAATTCGGTGATACATTCTTAATTCTATTTACTCCTTTACATAATAGTTGAATAAATGATAAAATTAATGTAACTCTCATGACACTTTCTTAATCTATCACATATATAAGTGCAAAGGCCAAAAATTATTTGGCGAAACCTAGAAGTTAAATGCTTATCCATGTGTCATTTCATTTATTTGCCATTTGTCCAATTTTAAAAGACAATTAAAAAATAACTACCATAATATCCACTATAGAGTAGTTATCAATGTATTCAAAATATTGAGTTGGTTACTCTTTTTTTTTCGGTTACTAAATTTTTAATTCTTTTTTTATATTATGATGTTATATTTAGTGTAATTACTATACTTGATTACATAAAAATTTATAAAATAATATTTGAATAAAATTGCGGTTGAATTTGTGCACGGATTACTAGTTTTATTTAATCATTTACATAAAAATTAAAAAAATGATAAAATTCATATAACTTCCATGATACCTCCTTAATTCTATTTAATCCTTTACATAAAAATTCATGTAACTCCCATGATATCTCTTAATTTTATTTAATTCTTTACATAATATTTGAACAAATATTAAAATTCATGTAACTTCTATGATACTTTCTTAATTCTATTTAATCCTTCACATAAAAATTGAAGAAATGATAAAATTCATATAATTCCTGTGATACCTTCTTAATTCTATTTAATCCTTTACATAAAAATTCATATGCTCACGTACCTTCTTAATTATATTTATTCTTTATATAAAATTTGAACAAATGTTCAAATTCATGTAACTCCATTGATACCTTTTTAATTATATTTAATATTTTTACATAAAATTGAAGAAATGATAAGATTATATATTTCTCATGATACCTTCTTAATTCTATTTAATTCATTATCATTGCATGCCTTGAGGGGTATAACTTCATTTCTGAGGTATTTAATGAAATGAATAATTAATTAATAATATACAATTAGATGCAAATAATTAATTAATACGATATAGATTGAAAGGGACAAAATAGTCTTAACGAAAATGGAAAACACCATACCCATTCACACTTTTTATAAGATACTAGTAAAAGTGGGATCTTGCTGACGAACAATCTATTTCTCAAATATTTGATATAATTTTATGTTTAATTAAATCATTTTAAAAGCGTGTAGAACTTACATACTTTGAATTTTCTAATTAATATTTTATTTTTGAAAGGATACTTTGATCTAAATAACTCTTTAAATACTAATATAAAAATAATAATAAAATAGATATCATAGAAATATCATACCGAACTAAGATGTCCACGGAGAAATATAAATATTACTTTATGATTTGATGTGCTCACAACTAAATATATTGATGAATTTATACATGATATAATCATCGAATTACTGGCACTACGTTAGTTAAAAGTGGTATGATTTAAAGTATAATTTAATTATTTATTTTTTATATCGGTTAGAGAATTGGTATGATTTCAAAAGTATAATTTAATTTTTTGTAGATCTGATATATAAATTCATATACTGCATGGAATTAAATAATAATAATAATAATAATAATAATATAATAATAATAATAATAATTCTACTCGAACCATATGATTATTTAACTAATACCTATTATAATAATATGATAGTTCTACATAATAATAAATAATACTCCCTCCATTTTTTACAAGATTGTCCACTTTTGACTTTTTGATAGTTTAACTTTGACCGTAAATATTTTTGTTTGTGTTTTATAATATTTTATGAAAAATATATCAATAAAAAATACATTTCAAATTCTTTCCATTGATATATTTTCATTAAATATTATACAATACAAATACAAATATTTATGGTCAAAGTTCAACAATAAACGATTAAAAAGTCGAGTGGATAATCTTTTGAGAATGGAGGGGTAATAATAATAATAATTCTGCAAAAACATATGACTTTAATTGACACATATTATAATACGATATCTACATAAAACTTATTATTATTTAACTAACATGCAAATTATTAAAAGATTGAAAATGACAATGGATGAGAAAACCATGTTGATGAAAGGATAAATAAATTAATAATATATAATATGAAACATATTCTTGTGAATTGAATCCTTGAAATTTATACACAGTGAATAATTAAACATCTGTTTTGAGACTAAATAAATAAAGTTAATTAAAAAAATGGGATCGACATTATAAAATATATATATATATATATCAAATGTATGTAATGTATCATCCTCCAAGCTTAGTGCATTGTATTGATGATTACCTTCAAATTGAGTAAATCTACATACATAATGCTTACTAGAAATGAAGTATGATGAATATAATACTACTCCGTTATTTGTAGGCACTTTATATCAGGGTAAGCTTTTATTTATTAATTCTTAATTAGTATTATTTTAATAAATATAAAAGTTATATTATTAGATTAAATGAAATAATTCGTAATATTGGTTTTCTTATAATTTTTGAACATATAGTTGAACAATAATTGATAGTCTTAGTTCCTAGATTTATTTTGATATCAAATAAAAGAAATGGATGGAGTAGTTGTTAATTCAAATTAAATTTCCTACGTTTTAGATTTTTAGGCAGAGAATGATAATTTAGTAATTAATAATGTGAAAAGGAAGAAAGCAGCCTTTATTAGCTTTTTTATATATATTTAGTATTAAATGAATTACGTGAATGAACAAAGCTGAATATCAATGGACTTTTCCAAATATAAAGATATTATACCGAGGAGACAAATTCTCCTTTATGTCTCTTCAAAATGAGAAATCTCCCGCTTCTAGGATTTGAAGCCACATGTACCCTGCTCGCCTTTTCACTTTGATTTGTCACTTATTCGCTTGAATTCTGTCTATCTCCCTTACGATGTTTATATCAGTGGAAATAATGATAACCCCCACATCGCGACTCCGCGCTTCATACCTGCACCGCCTCATTGCTTTCCCTCCCGCTCGCGGCGCGAAACCCACCGGCCTCGGCCATCTCCGCGGCCCGACACCTGCCGCTAAACCCGCATTTACCAAAACCCTCCTGCAAACCCTCCGCTCCAGACCTCTTGCCTCTGGCGAAGGCAAGCTACCTACGCCATAATCGAAAAGTTGGTAGCTTTAGAATCCAAATGTCGGTGTGCTCCGGCCCCTCTTGCGAATGGGACCACGCCGCTCTGGAAGCCTGCAGATTCACATGGAGATCGAAAATCGGGGCCGGACCACGATCCGTCTGGATGGGACACGGCCCGCTGCCATTGGTGGCCCGTAACTGGGGACCTTATCCGGAACCCGGAGCGGATCGGGTGTTGTCGTGTCCTCCGGTAATAGCTAGCGGGCCGCTGCAGTGCGGTGGCGTTTTTGGGGGTGGCCAGCTCCATATCGAGGTTGTATTTGTATTCTGAATCGGTTGGCATTATTTTTATTTCGATTTGTTTTTCTCTCTTTTTAGTTTATTTAGCTTTTTATGTTTTGATGTACTTTTGTTGTACATCAGCAAATTGTTGGTATTGTTTGTTGTTGTGCCTTGTTTACTTCATCCTTTAGTGGCCTGTGGTGGTCGGACTTTGGGGATGTTTGTTGGAGACAGGGAAATAGGTTTGTTCGGAGTCTGAATGTTGGTTCATCCATTACTATAACTTCAGTAGTTTGATTTTTGGAGCGAGGGTCCTGCCAGGCCTTGGGCGGCCTGCTCTTCTAAAGAAGGAGGACTCTACTTATGATTTCCCGCTCCGTGCAGGACCATCGGCATATGGAGCTTGTTGTTTGGCGAGTCGAACTATGGCAGCCCATCACATTCGTGCAAATTCGTACCACCCGAACAAGCGGTTCTAGCGCGAAATAGGACTTCAGGGACTCGGAAACACGAGTCTGAGTGGAGGTGAATGATCTTATTCTTCTTTGTTTACATCAAAAGTATGAAGGAAGGTTGGTTTGACGACTTTATCTTTGAAGGGCAGGAAGAAAAACAGATTGTTTGTCCTTTTATGGCCATCTAGTAAGCCTTAACATTTGTTTTTTGTTTAAGTATTAACAATGGATACGTATCTTCCTGCAAGCTAAGCTTAATCTCGGTTAGGGGTAATGTTTATTGGTAATATAGTGATTTACTAATCCAAAAAAAAACTAAAGCTGAAAATTAGAAATAAATGTATGATCATTTGTGGTTGAGATGTGTGCCGTATAATATCTCGATAGACGACAAACCGTAGCAGATTATTCTTTTGAGTGCGCGATGGGTAAAGAAACACGTGTAACGTAGAATGGCAAACATGAAATGTAACATAGAATTCAATATTTGACTAGAATGAATGCAGTGGAGATTGTAAATCTTTAAATAAGCATATTTTCGACTTCAAGGTAAAATAAACAGATTTTCAGAGACTAATTCAATTACCAAAGGCATGAAGGATTTATCATAGTATATTGGTAATGTACTCAAAACGAAAACAATGGTATTAAAAAGATTGTAAATCTTTAACAGGCAAATGTATCGTACAGAAAACAGAATATACCATTTTTCAGAACCATACAAAGATAAATCAATTGCATTGATCCAGAGACAGGAGAAGTGATGTTTAGATCAATTGTAGACCATGTACTTTGGGGTTGCACTGAATTTCTGGTATCCCTTGATGACTTTGTTGACAGCATCTAAGAAGTCTTTCTCTGTCACGGTCTTCCTTCTCGCACGAATTGCATACATACCAGCCTCTGTACACACGCTTCTTATGTCCGCGCCTGCAGAACCCAGAATTAAGATGAGAGAACACTCCATGGATATGAAAGAACAAAATCCCAAATGATAATAACATGATAACTATTTAGTATACGCCTAGTACACAACACACTGCCTCCGGTTTTAACTGGAAACTCCAAAAGGAGGAACACAGTTTATTTTGAAGAGAACAAGTGTGCTCTAGTTTTTTAATCATTAAGGCTAGAATGACGAATAACAATAGAATAAATGGACTGAGCTACATTTCAGATTCACAAGGAACATCATCAAACAAAAGATCAATCAGTTCTATACCCTTACAGTTTGTAACTTGAGAGTTGAGACACTATTGAAAGATTATTATATTATGAACATAGCAACTCTGAAGCTTTTCATGTTGGTCATGAAAAGAGAAGTTACCTGTGGAATTTGGGCAAAGGCGGGCCAGGAGTTCAAACCGGATATCCCTCTCGCAGTTCATCGTCCTTGTATGAATCTTAAAAATCTGGGTTCTACTCTCCAGATCTGGTAGGCCAAACTCCACCTTACGATCTAACCGTCCAGGACGTAGAAGTGCTGGATCCAGTGTATCAGGCCTGCAATTTAGTCATGAACCCATCAGAACACTATAAAGTATAAACATGATCTTCAACGAAATTGGAAAGAAAAAAAGAAGAAGTGAACATTATCATATATCTAAGTCATTAGAGATGTCCAGTTTGAATGGAGCACTTCAAAGTTTAATCTATCAACTCCAGTGATTTGCCAGGGGGGTGATATAATCACAGCACATGCTCGGTGCTGGATGAAGACGGAGGAAATGAGAAATTTGATCATGTAGAGGCTTTATGGTTAGCATGTCAGCTAAAAAACAGTAACATAAACTATAAGAAGGGGAAAATATTAGACCTGTTAGTTGCCATAAGAACTTTTATGTTCCCACGAGCATCAAACCCATCAAGCTGATTCACAATCTCAAGCATGGTGCGCTGAACTTCATTGTCTCCACCAACACCATCATCAAACCTGGCCCCACCAATTGCATCTACTTCATCAAAGAACACAATGCAAGCTTTCTTTGACCTTGCCATCTGAAACAATTCGAATTTTATATATCCTTGGTGAAACAACATTACAGGCATTGATAGCTACAAAAAATTAGTAAGTCTAGTACCTGAAACAATTCACGAACCATCCGAGCTCCCTCACCAACGTATTTTTGAACAAGCTCACTCCCAATAACACGAATAAAACATGCATCGGTTCTATTTGCCACAGCTCGTGCAAGAAGTGTTTTACCTGTACCAGGAGGACCATAGCAGAGTACACCCTTTGGAGGATCTATTCCAAGCTTTACGAATTTCTCAGGATGGAGCATAGGCAGCTCAACAACCTAGAACATAAACCAACACGTCATTGAGTTAAAAAGCTGAAAAACTGAAAAATGAAGCGACAATATAAGTTGGTGCCAACACAGAAGTACAAGATCACCTCTCGCATCTTCTCAATTTGCTCCTTACAGCCACCTACATCATTGTAAGTAACATCAGGCTTCTCCTCAACTGTCATCATTGTTACGCTTGGGTCAATTTTAGGAGGCAAGGGAATCTGAATTTGATACTTATTCCTGTCAACCCTGTAGCAGAAATCAAATAACCAAATTACAAGATGGAGTAGAAGTAAAATGGGTGCAGTTAGCATCTTCAAATTCTATGATTTAGAAAATTATTATTTTCTTGATCCCCACAATGTGCAGAATCAAGCAGATAACAGTAGGTTCTAATTATTCTTACCCAACTCGCATCCCCTCTTCGATGTCAGTAGGTGATACTTTATCTCCAAGTCCAACAACAAACTGCAGCCATGCAATAGTGCATGTTAAATAAGCAAGTTCAATGACGTCAATAACTAAAGATAACATTTGTGAGCCTTTTACTCTATCACATAGTAAACATATGGTGGCAATTCTGTTAAAAAAATTCGAACTCAAAATAATTACACATACCAAAAGTCCAACCTTACATAATACATGTAAAAGTAAATATTACACTCATAAAAAAAACACCTTTCTGTGAAACATGTCCCACAATCAATGTTGGAATACATGACACATAAACAAACACAAGAGCCTTACCTTTGCAATTTGTTTCACATTTATGACATATTTTGCGTCTTCAGTGTTTGGATTAATTATTTTAGTACACCTTGCCACCTGAATAGATGTAACAATTTTAATTCGGCTAAATCAATATAGGAATTCTAGCAAGCTTCAGTGACCTTAAGAAGACTTTACCTGAAGAGGCTGCTCCTCCTGCATCATTTGCTTATCAGATACAAGATCCCACTGACTTGGAGCAGCTAAGCCAGTGTCAGATTCCTTGATACCTAAAATTGAAACAAAGATAAGGAGATCGATCCAGAAACGAGAATTGTTTTCCATATCAGCAAAGCCAATTGAGGACATATTGAAATTTAGTTTCAAAAGAAAAAACAAGATCATACTATTACTAATATTTCATTCGTCAGCATAACAAAGTAAAATAATAATATTACGATGAAAGACATCCACTACTACAAGTAATGTTATTTCAAAAAATAATTGGATTTAATTTCACAAAATAAGTGAAGCAAAACATGAGCATGAATATTCTTTCATGCTAATAACATGTTTCACGAAATCCAATATAACAACTTCCTAGGAAGAATGAATACCGCATAAATCATTGATCTTCTTGGCCATTTCCTTGATTTCCTTCTCCACATCTTTAATGGGATTAGAATATGGGCCCAAACCCTGCAAGTTTGATCAAGTAGCGAGTTAGAATTCATAAATTTTATCGCTCAAAGTGACAAACATGATGAACCATGTTACCACAATATGCAAGCCAACATGACCTTGCAGTGAACTAAATCTAGATCATCAACAATGCACTCTTAAAACGCCTTCCACTATCAACACTAATTATAGAACAAAAAGGCAAAAAAAGAAACTCTTTCTAACTTCGAGCAAATCGATGTAGCCAGCAAAAAGCTCAAGGCTTCGAACATAAAAATCCATAAAACCGTATGAAGCAAAAAGTGCACAATCAAAACACATCTATAAGCTGAATTAGCAAAATTTCCACATTCATCTTCTATTAATTCTATCAAACTAAGACGATGATTTTCTTTCTACTCTAAACATGAAATTAAAAAATCGAACCTTCCCGATCTAGGACAAATAAAATGGAACAAACATTCCCAAATCGAACCTTCCCGATCTATGACAAATAAAATGGAACAAATATCCCAATTATCATCAACTCCAATATGTAAAACCATTTCATATTACACAAGCCTCCACAAAGTCCAAATATCACAATAAAAAATCGTAAACGGAGAAGACATTGATGTACTCCCTCCATCCCTAAAAGATGGTCACTATTAGTAAAAAATACATGAAAATACAGTATATTGAATCTACTTCACTATGAACATATTAATTTCGATTCAAATCAAAGTTATATGCATCAATTACACGAATTTTACCAATCAAAACATGAATCCAGACAATCTCTTAGGAACAGAGGTAGTAGTAATAAACAACTGAAATCGCAATTACAAAAGTTGTCTTAATGCAGCACAAATTGAGGTAATAATAAACAATCGCCAAACCAAACCAAGCATTATCGCACTAAGTGAGGTCGTAATTTGAAAATAACTCGATATGCGAAAATATCAATCATAGGTAAACAAACAATGTAATGAGTAAATAATTGAATTAGGGTTTAGGGGAAATTTTATAGGTTTTGAGAAGGGCGATATCGTCTTCGTCGAGGGGTGGGGGGTTTTTCTCGTCCTTGATCTCGTCGTAATCATCTGATGCAGGTGCTGATGGAGCCATTTTGATTCGATTATTCAGTCGGATCGGAGATTATTTGCTTGTGGGAGAAGAAACTGGACTTTCTTTTTGGGACACTTGGGTTAAAGGAATTTTATTTATAGGCCTAGGGAATAAATAGTGATTTTATGTAAATTACCATAATGCCCCCTATTTTCAAGTGTAGCCATTGAGGAAGTTCAATTAAGAGACAAAACAAGTTATTTTACTCCTCAATTCACTATCCTCATGTGTATATTGTCTATACTGCTTGAGTTCGAATAAACTGAAAAATTTAAGTTTTTTTTAGGAAGTATTTCAATAGTTTAGATATAACTTTTTTGATCGAGTACTGAGGAGCTTCTGGTTGATCTTTTGTTAAATTAAATGATACAATTTTTATGTAGCAAATACAACGGTCTTTGTTTAGGAATTTTTGTATTCGTTATTTGTAATAATTAATATATGTATTCTTAATTTGAAATGATATATGTCGTCTTCTTCATTTATTAATTAAAAAAAAAAACTTATAAAAAAAATTCCTTGTTATTCTAAGGATATGTAATCGTATTCTTAATTTATTGTTGTGACTTGTGGGTAATAGTTGTAGTCACTAGAAAAACACTAGTGATTAGAAAATTCTAAGGATTTGAAAGATTTTTTCATTAAGAAAAAAGTTGAAATTTTTTCAATTTATATAGTTTGAATCGTATTAAAACTTCGGATCGGCCTCCATCAAATTCCAAAGTTAAAGTTTGCCCATCAAATCCCAAAGTTAAAGTTTGAGTTCGGCTTGAAGCCTCGGACCAAACTTTTTCGAGCCAAATCATGTTTCGAGGTCTTGTAATCAAGACTTATAGTGTAATAGTTATCACCCCATAGAGAGGTCTTGAGTTCGACTCATAAAGAAATCTTATAAAACATTGGGTCTTGTAAGAAGTTTATCACTCTTCTTGAATTTCCACTCTTCTTGAATTTCCCTTTTTAAAGTCGTCGTTTAGCAGCAAAAATATTGCACTTATTTAGTTATGTTGATTTTCTTTATAATACTATCATCCTATCAATTTACCCGAATATGAAATAAGCTAGCAAGTATGCAAAGAGACTAAGAGAGCTTACATCAAGAGGTGTGTATATCATGGAACTACAAAAAGCTGAAAATGTATCAACCAGCTTTTATCAGTGTTGGACAAAGAATATGAGACACAACAACAAAGATTTGCATAATCTATACCATACATTATATTACAGATTAACGAATAAGGAAATCATAAAAACACTCATCAGGTACAAACAGCCGCGCTCCAGCGGATCAACCATCCATTTTCGAATAACTTGGGTTGCGTATCGACTAAGTATTGTGCTAATGATATATTAGCTTTGAGCAGAAGAACATCGAGGTGATAAACTTTACAGCAGTTGATCTCGTTCAATGAGCATCTTCATCCTCGGCCACAAAATTTGGCAGTTCACCCTGGCAAAGATACTCATCACATAGAGACGCCGAGCCCCAATCTTTCCTAAGACGCAAAATGTCCTCTGTAAATGTAGATCCAGAAGCCCCAACAAACGCAGATGACAATGCACATATTGTTTTATCCAGCATGGCTTCCACCTATAAGTCATTATGTTGAAAACATGGTTAGAAGAACACACAATTCAGAAAGCAAACATGAGAAAATTGCATTTGTTGTAGCTCTCAGAAACAATGCTACATTTGCTCTAGTTCTCAGAAACCATGCTTTTATAGAACATGGTAACTTTAGTTCTACTATTACCTTAACCTGTACATAGATCTATGTGCAAAATGGCCAAAATAATTAGAAAATTAAGAGTTCACGCTACTGTATGTATAGAACGAGTTTTATAGTGTTGAACAAACAACGTGGATAAGACAGTATCAAATAAGAGTGTAATAGTAGAGTTGTACAATTGCATAAACTACGTCTTTTACTTGTCCAAAAACTCTCATGTCTAGGCTAGCGTATATATAGAGCCTGACTAAATGATTTCTGCATCAGAGGAAAACTTTTCTACTAAAATACAGATATTATTTTTTAGTGATCTTGATGTACTACAGTGTTATATATGTCTTCTAATTGATACAAGGTCATACCAAGGTGACATCAACTTAACTAAGCTATCCCAATTCCGTGATCTTTGCTATATACATATATATATTGTGTGCAGAACAAGGAGTAGTCAGAGAAAGTTGATTGACAAAATATAATATATCAGAAGGTTACCTGGGAGTCTCCCTCAATATGGGCTCTGTACAACAGAGCATCCCACTTTTCAGCTGAGTTACGAGCAGGTCTCTTTACGAGAGGTACAGTTTTCCCATTAAACATAACAAGAGACTGCAGCAAATCAGTTTCACTTTCTGCAGCATCAGTTGACAGATATATCACTGGAGCATTCGTTCGTTCAACAATTCGAGTAATGCACTCTGCAGCTTGAGGAACAGGGTAGAAACAGCTTGGCGTTTTAGCATTGCTGGCAAAAGGTTCAAAAGGAGCATAAGAGATATTGATAAGAAAAACAAGTACAAGTGATCAGTACACCTTTTATCAGAGTATCCGACACTTAAGTCAGTATAGCTTATGGGCCATTGCATGGTAGAAATCTTTAAGTAACTTTGATAAGCAGACAGACAATTGAATATATTTCAAACCCACAAATCGATTCCAGTCAAAAAGTAGCAAAGTATTTTAGTAAGTTACAATGTCAACTGTAACAACTCTTGGTCAATTCGGAAACAACCTCCTTGTTATCACAGGGGTAAGGCTACATATTATCCGACCCCTCCTTATCCCGCTTAGGTGGGAACCTCTTCAAAGGATTGGGGCAAGTTAATGTTAGTGTTAATGTACCATGTAAACTGTAAGGCATAATTTAAGAGTTGATAATGTCCCATGGATTAATTATCAAACAGAGGTACTACATGTTTATCGACTGACAAAGAACCTAAGGAGTGAATATGATACCTGACATCTAAAATAAGGCATTGTCACAATACTATTTAGAATAGCGAGCATATAAAAAACAAGCAGTTGCAAGCACATACCAAAATTTCAAGAAACCATGTCTCCTGAAATGAAGGGCTACAAAGTTCTCCCCCAAGAAAGTCTGAACAAACCGCTGAGCAGTAAGCAAAATAAGACGGCTCGGCTCAATCAATGTCTTGCACTGGTGGGCAATAGGACCACCCGGCTGCATCACCCAGTCCTTCTCAACATCAGCAAAGAACACATCTCCAATGGCAATAACATCGTCATTCAAAGAAAACTTCTCAATCACATCTTTCATAGTCTTTTGAGACGGTTTCTTAACATCCTCCACCCAAGCCGACTCAATCTTACTCATCGAAACACCCAAAGACTTCAACTTTTTAACATGATCATCATCCGCATAACAAGGCTGCGGCAAAGAGAAATAACAAACAAACCTATCAATATGCAAATGGCTCTTCTTACTCTCAGCAAACTCTTCAAACGTAACCACCACTTTCCTCCCTAAACACTTATTAATATGCTCAATATCCAACACTCGTTTAAACTCATAATCAACTTTCGAGCTAGGAATCACCAACACTCGATTCAACACAGCCGCGAAAAACATATGCTTCTCCAAACAAATCAAACGGTTCGACATTTGGCCCGAAGTACAAATGGCAAACAAATACTTCCCATTCGACGGCTTCCACTCGATCGTCCTCCTTCCCGATACCATCAAATCCACCTTCCTACACCTATTCCAACCTCCTCCACCACTCACATCACTCACATTGCTATCACCCTCCAAACCAAATGAATTCTCCACCCGATGAGACGATAACAACACTTTCTGAATCTCATTATTCAACGAAATCTGATTAACCAAATCCGATCTCAAATCCTCCAATACACCAACTCTACTCGAATCACCCAAACTATTATTATTATTATTACTATTATAATTATTAAACAATTTAATAAGGCCTAAATTTTGCTGTTTCAATAAATAAACAGCGCGTAACTCAGCTTCACGCATTTTATTAAGCGAAGCATCGTAATTAAACCCCGAAACACTCGATTGAAACATCGATTTAATGTCGGTAATGAAGAACAATAAAATGATCAAAATCGGGAGCAAAATGGCGAAAAAGTACCATTTATTAAAATTAAAGCTTCGGGAGTTGCTGAATCGGGTTCTGATTTCGTCGATTTGAAACGGAGATCGATGCGGCGAGTGATGACGTGGCGACTGAGATTTGAGGGAATCGCGGTGTTTGTTTTCGATTAGGTAAGTGTGATCGTCTTCTTCGTCGGAGGAGGAGTGATTTGACATTGATTTGGTTAGGGTTTTGTTGTCCCAAAATGGTTGTCCAGTTTGATGAAATTTGGGGATTTTGGGGTGTCCCAAAATGTTTGTCCAGTTTGATGAAATTTGTGGATTTTGGGGGTGTCCCAAAATGTTTGTCCAGTTTGGTGAAAATGAATGTGTGTTTCAAAATGTTTGTCCAGTTTGGTAGAAATGTGGGGGTGTTTGGAGTGATGAGGTGGTTGAAGGGGAAGGAATTCTGATCCTATGTTATACTTTTTACGTGTTATTAATATTTATGTTATTTTGTTAATATTATGATCCATGTTTTATTTTTATTTTTATTTGATTAAATGTGTGTTTTGTTGCTTGTTTCAAAATGTTGGTTCAGCTTTGATGAAACTATTTAATTTGATGTGTGTATCAAAATATTTGTACAGTTTGAGGCAGTTATATCTTATTCCACGAATCCTCTCGTGAGCTCAATTTTGTCCTTTAAAATTTTATTCATGTTATTTAATAATATTGATTTAGAGAATGACAATTTGTAATATATCAATTTTTTCACCACAGAGAAATGGAAGGGGTGATAATGGAAAAGAATCTTTAATCGGTTGAGGAGGAGTGAGGACTGAGGAATGATGATGTGGACATGTGGTATTGTGGTTGAAGGTGTAGGAGATGAGATCTGTTTGGCAGTCTTTCTTTTTTTTAAACCCACCCCACCACCCCTGAGATCTGTTTGGCAGTCGTTAGAGAGAAAATCATAAAAGTGTATGCTTGTGATTGAAGAGTGGAAGTGAAGTATAGTATTTTTATAACAATGATTTTAAACAATTTTATATTGAGTTAAAAAAAATATTATATATCTTTCTTATCATAAGTTCGTATGAAAATTACTTTTACAAATTAACAAAAATGTGTATAGTGAGTTAAGAGATTAATATAATTTAAGAAATTTTGAGATTTAATAGTATAATCCAATCCGTATAAAATGATTTGTTTAGACCGGATTAAATCGAAGTCAGGATAAAGCTTATATAAATTAATCTAGGTGATGATGGTAATGAAGATGAACCAAAGTAAATATTTTAGAATGCCGTTTGGATATCATTTTTTTGTCATGGTGAATCAATTCAAATTAAAGTGAAATATAACTAAAGATATCATTCACCTTAGTTACATCATAATTTGGATGGTTAATAAAAAGCGAGGTGAATAAAGATTAATCATTTTAACACGGTTAATATTACCTATGTATTGTTGGACTACGAATTCAGACACCTTTGCTTTTGTTCACGACTCGAACATTGATTACTATCTAACATGTGCTTAAGTGATTTATTTCATAGGCATGTTAGAAAGGTGCTTTGTCGGACGCAGTTGATATTCATATCAAACAAAGACAGTCATGACATCAAGACAATGTAAGAAAATGTCACGAGCCTACAAGATAAATACAACGCCAAAAAGATATGGTGATGGGAAGAAGAATCAACCATACAAAGTTTTCAGCGAATAATGGCGATAAAGAATAAGATCGCCCATCTACCAACGCGAAAGTGACCAAGAAGAAGAACTAACGGTTAATCAAGACGCAAGAGACGCAGTCGACGGCAGTTCTAAGATTAGGTAAAAGTTATGGCTTGAATCTTAGTTTACTTTCCTTCGCCGATCTGGACAGTTTGATCGAAGATATTTCAGAAATCATTTTTACAAAAAAAGAACTTAACCGCTTCAATATTTTAAGAATGTTTGTCAAATAAAATATTTTGAAAAATCTTAATGTTTTTAAACTGATTTGATTTCATATTATCAAAGGGTTTGAAAAGATCTTTCCAACGCTTTTGAATCATCAACATCCGAGTTATAACGGTTTTAAACGAATTTTTTAAGTTTGACCATCGTGACCATACGCCTCTCAATAGGAGTCTCGAAGTTTGAGGATGTAGATTAGCCAACCTTTGCATATGCCTCTGGCCGAAGCTCAGATCTTCTATCCCTACTTTATTTTCTATTCTATATTGATATATTGCTAGAATCGCTAGGGACTTCAATTATATTAGTCGATGCTAATTGAATATGTCGGCATATAATTGAATTAACTTGTAGTATTGATAGAACAAGCTTTTAATCGAGCTAAAATTGAATATCCTATCTTGATCGTAATTTAATATTCATTACAGGGATACTTGGGATTTGATCAATGAACTTTAATTATTATATTTCACAATCGACAAATCATAATTAAACTTTCGATCAAGAATGTCTTAAACTTACTTAGTATATTCATGTTTTGAATTGTGATATATTATATAAATTGCTAGATTGATCAATAACCATGAATGGGACTTAATCGTGATATGCATGTAATGAGCTTTAATGTTAATGTTGATAGTTTTGGGCATTTATTGCAATATAATGATTGTTAGATCGCTTAATTATTTTATCTTTTAGTCTAGCATTCATTTGAGGAGTTAGTGGTTAATTGTGTTATATTTGACTAAAGTTTCCATTTTCGGTGAAATCGATTAAAAATGACAAAATCGGTTAACAATCGTTAAGTATCATTCACCGCAGGCTAACATGTACTAGGTGGATAAAAAAACAAAACGACCAAATATGATGAACATAAAATTTACTCTCTATTAATCATGATTCGTCAGAATCCAAACAGATTATCAATATACTTATGTAATTATATTACATTTTAATCTTTCTCAATATAAATTGGTGGGCATCCAATAATAAGCTAGGTCGGCACATTAATATTTGCTGGAGTATGTATTTTTCCATACAAAAAGAAATAATCTCCTGCAGGACAATTTGCAATATAGTGCAAAACTATGATAATGAAGTTATATAGTGAGTTTTTGTGAACTTCTTTAATGTCTTCAATGAACTGTTGTAGGTTCTAGTTACCTGTCAAAAATCATCTTTGAATTGTGACAAAGAAACCTACCCATATCATGTTGATCTTGTTATAACAGATCAATCAGATTTATTAAAGCCTACATGTCACGTCTCTTTCATTATCATCACTAAATAAAAGTATAATGTATTTGGTAGAATCACGCTTTTATTTAGGAAAAAACGAAAGAATTAATAATAAAGAAATAAGAACAAATACAAAATAAAAAGAGTTACAGAATACATAATTTCATGACTTTTATCACATTTTTTTTCTTTATTGCTCCGTATTTAATAGTATGGCTACTATAGATATTGTTTGTAGTTTGGTAAGCTTATTATATAAGTAATCTTTAAATTTGATAAATATCGAGATTTAATGTTCGAAATTTACGTTTGTGGACTTACACATGAACTTGAAGTTATAAAAGTGTCACTCTTATAATCATTGAAGTTTCATAAGTTTAACATATGGTTCTCATTGTTTGTAAACTTTATCAAATAAAATAACAATTTGTTCAACAATAATCTCAATATCCAATTTTCGTCAATCAAATTGGGGGATAAACCAAAATCCAAGAAGTTGGTGACATTGTCTTGTAGTTTGGTGAAACCAGCATATAATATGTTTGTTCAATTTGTATTTCTTTTTATATTTTAAGTTATCAAGGATGGACATGGCCTAACTTTAGCCTTTAGTTAGCAATACATAAATATCAATAAATAAATAAATAAAGGCTAAATTTTATCCGGAAATCTAAATTATGGAAAACATTTCAAATAGACAGCTAAATATTTCAACCTTTCAAATAAGCATTTAAAGGTGATTTTTGACACTGAACTTTTTTAAAATGCTTTTTTGACACCTAAACTTCACTTTAAAAGGTAAAGCTAAGGGCAAAACATGAAATTTATATAGTATATTACATTTTATGAATTATTTTTTAAATAACAAATACTTAAATGGATCAATTTTTTAATTAATTAAATAAAAAATATAATAAAACACGTCATCTTCGTCCCGCCCCACCAACCTCATGCCCATCCCTCCTCCCCGTAGTTCAGGGATAAATATCACTAGTTGAAGGTGATGTGTTTTACACAAACCCTAATGTTCCCAACTGAATTTCATAAGAATTGCAGCTAAAAATGAAATATTTCAAATAAAATAATAAAAAATTGTAGCCATATATGAAATATTTCAACAACAAAAAAATTGTCAGCAACCAATAACTTTATTACACAAAAGTACTATATAAATACCTCATCCTCGAATACTTGAATTTGGTCAACATGAGACTGAACAGTTGTTTTAGCTGCAACTTCACCATTTGATGCAAATGGCAAGAATTTAAGCTTTGTTGAATTGTGAATAATAATTTGACAGTTTGATAAATAGTGTTTGATTTAGAAGAAAAGAGACATTGATATTTGTCCCTTAACCACAGGGAGTTAGTGTGAAAGTCAGAATCCGTCACAACAGATTATTAAACGCTGTTAGACCAATCACACAATATTCTGATTGGTGACAAGAAAATGTAAAATAACAAGCATGTAAATTAAAAGACACAAAGACAGAATCGGAAATTCTAAGTGCCAACGTAGCACCTAGGTCCTGGTGTGCTGAAAGGCTTACTACGATATCGAGATATAGCAAAGCGACTTATCTTCCTAACGTCCTATTCTACTCCAACCAAGAAATGCTCTCCAGGCCCCCTTGACCTTCTATCCCTCAACCTTCTCATTTAACCTGTGAGTTGACAATTAACATCTCAATATTCTCATCATGAGACGTTATTTTTTCTTGTTTCATGCATGCTCACACTGTTACAACGGGCGAGCAACTTTTCAGACATCCCCACAACTTCTTCATAACACATCTCTTCCTCATCACTATCCTCACTTCTTCAATCATACGATTCGCTGGCTTTGGTCAGAATGCAACAATCTTCCCACAATCACATTTAGTTTCTTGCTCTTCCTACTCTGCTTAAGATAATATTACACTTCTTTTGTGAAAAAGTTGACATTGAATCCGATTATGACCATAACTCACATCCTTTGCTTAATCGATCAGAGTTTGCCGATTCATCTTTTTTCAACATTTGTGTCTAGTAGGTACTGATCAAGTTGTGATAGATCACATCGAAGGACTGCTTGACAAATAAGGCGATTTTTTATCTTTGCACCTTCTCGATCATCAAGAGACATTTCTTCAAACGTGATAAGAGAACCAACAATTTCATCTACCTTCATAATCGAGATGTCATTCGCCTCTTTATGACAATCAATCACTTTGGAGTCGTAATCTGTCAAATAGACTTAGAATCTTTCGGTCAATATTTTCTTCGCTACCAAGCTTCTCCAAGGTCATAGAATTCATTGGATATCTCCTTAAGTTTGATAATGAACTCAATGATGGTTTCGTCTTCCTTCATCCTCAGATTCTCAAATTTGGTGGTGAGAGATTGGAGACGACACACACGAACTTTCTGAGTTCCTTCAAATACACGAGCAAGAGTTTTCCAAGCCTTCTTTGGTATCGGCAATGTGTTCGATCAAGATATCAACATTTACATGCTCACACAACTACGACGCATCCAAGGCCTTCGAATTTTCCATCGAGGCTTCACGCCTTTACGCCCATTCCACCAAAGCTTCTCAATCATGGCGCCATCAATTAAAGGCCGTGAGGGTCCAACCATACAAAAACAGATTTAATGCTTTTAATATCCATAGATCTCAAGTAATCAACCATCCTACTTTTCAATAAGCATAATTTGAACCATCGAGAATAGACGATTTATTGAACTTTCTTTCATTCACACGGGGATTACAAGGGATCTCACTCTATATGCCGAGCGCCCGCTCATACTACAATTGAAAGTTCAGAACTCGCTAAATAGATTTCATTGAACGGTTGTTAATTAAATCATTAATAACATCTCCTGATTGATGGGGTGATAAATTCGATGCATAAGAAAACAAAATAAATAGTATATAAATTAAAGCATAGCATTGTGACCTGGGCTGCTTAAACGAAGACTTGTATGTCAAGCCGATTTTACTACGATATCGAGATATTACAAATAAAGCGACTTATCTTCCTAACGCCCCTATTCTACTCCAAACTAGTAAATAAGTCTAAGTTTCCGACTTCTATCCATCACAACCCTGTTTACAACGAAAAATCCTCAACGATCAAGTATAACGTGAATGCCATAAACAATCGCATATCTGGCTAAGCTGGTAATTCCTTCTAATACATTCAACCTACAAAAATATAATCTCTCTCACCCTTTTTAGCTTCACCTAAAACCTAGAAAATTATTATTTACGGAGGATATTTATTCAGAAGAACTCTTATATGTGAAAGAATTCAAACATATATGGAAATATATTCCATAAATAATACCTTTCCATATACGCGAAATCTCATTTCGAATACCTGTTTATTACCATATAGCCTTTCATACTTAAGTAAATACCTAAGCAAAAACCACTTAAAATATATATTCCGTAATCCTTACCAAAATCAAGAAGAACAAAATACCTAAATTAAAACAAGAAGGGTATGGCAGTCGGTCAAGAAGGCAGAAGGCCAGTTATTTACGTTTTTATTTTATTTATTATGTAATTAATTAAAAATTAATTATTAAAATTAATCTAATTAAGTATTTATTATTAAAAATGATTGAAGAATTGTACTCCTCCATCCCATAAAAAGATTATTCACTAATTTTGCTCTAATTTTTTTAATTTTGACCGTAGATATTTTTCAGATTATATAATACTACGAAACTATATCAATGAAAATATATTTCAAACTTCTTTTCCATTGACATATTTTAACAAAATATTATATAACACAAAAAATATATTTAAGATCAAGCTGCTTACAAATATAAAAAAATGATAATCTTTAAGCGACGGGAGTGCAGAATATATACGAGTATAAATTGCTTTTGTCTCATAAGATGTTAAAACAAGTCAGACGCTAAAAATATATTTTTTCCAAAGCCGCATCAAAAATAATCTCCAAAGATTTATTTAAAATATTTCAAATATACTTTAAAATATTAAAATATTTAGATATTCAAATATTTATAATTAAAAGTACTTACGAAATTTCTAGCCATAAATAAAACGTTTACTTCATAAGCATTATTGACATGTTAGTCAAGACCATGTCAATTGCGAAAAGGTCCAAAATTTCATCCAAATTTAGGTGCACAAATACTATTAAATGCCAGCTTCTTTTTCAGACTTCAATTGCATCCTTCAAGTCAGGGACCAACCATATTAAAATCTTGAAAATTCCATTTCAACTTCACCCTCAAAAAATAGCTAGGTACAAATGCTTGATAGGCCAAAGCATAACAAGCCAAACTCCACTCACACAAGAATCAAGAAACAAAACAAACAAACAAACAAAAAAAACTAGAAACCAAATGATGTTCAATTTATGGTTGAGTGTTTTTGTTAGAAACATATTATCTAGAGAAGACAATAATGGCAATTTGAACAGTTTATTAGTGGCCATATCTGTTCTAGCAACAATACCATGCATGTTTATTTTCAGTTTCTTGGCTAGTTGGTTGTTGTCTGAGGCAGAGATGCTGAAGAAATCAGCAAGGAGAAGATGTTTTGGACAAACTACTGTGGAACAAGTTAAGGGAGATGATGAAGATGGCAATGAAATGCAGTGTGCTGTTTGTCTTTATGAAGTGTGTAAAGGGGAAAAGTATAGAGTTCTTCCTAAATGTAAACATGTATACCATGTTTCTTGTATTGATTCTTGGTTGCAAACAAACCCAAGTTGTCCCATTTGTAGATGTGAAGTTGAAATGGTGAGTGATGAGGAGAAATGTAGATTCAATGTGTTGAAATCTTCTTTGTTTAGCTTTTTTGAGAGGTTTTGTAAGCCCTTTTTTGGGTTCTCCACTGACTCAATTGAAAATAGTCATTACATATTCTAAATAGATTATAATCTTTGAGGTTGTGAAGGGTCAAGATTTGTGGATTTTGCTCTAGGAAATAGTTGTGATAAATTTCTTGTTTACTAGGATTATTATAAACATCTTATAATGTAATCGTGAAATACAAAATTTAAAAATTTATAAATTAACATACATTTTTTTTAAGCTAAAAGTGCATAAAATTAAATAGAATTTGGGTTACAATAACGGATGAAATCCATCCTACCTCGATCAAATTCCATAAAAGTATCAATTCCAATAAAGGAAATGTTAAAAATACAAAAGTCTTGGGCACTGACACATTCCAAATTAGCTAATGCATCCATCGCAACTTTGTTTCCTTCACGGAATGTGTGAGCCATCTGCAGTAAAATACAATGGTAAATTGGTAATTGGAAGTGTTCTGTGATCCATTGATAATACTAATAACAACTTGGGAGTCCACTTCAATGAGGAGGGGGGAATAGTGTCCATTTCAAGACCATCTCTTAGAGCCCATAATTCAGCTCAAACACTTGTAGCCCACGGTATTTTCCTGGCAAAACCAATAACCCAGGCCCCATGATGGTCCCTAATGAAGCCACACATTAATTTTGTGAGGCTTGGAGATGCTATCAATTCCCAGGTGATAGAATTCGACAGCACGAGAGATGCTAAAACATACATGAAATATGGGCATGTGGTATTGTTTTTGGTTCTTCTGGTAAATAAAATTATTAGCAAAAAGATTTCCAGACCGGATTTTTAGCAAAAAATCCATTTTAAATAAATCCGAGTCCAACCGAAGCCCTAACATCTAGTAAATTTATTCAAATTTATTCCTCACAGTGAGTGAAGCATTAGAAGCAATGTGATCAAGTCTCAAGTACAATGGCCGCAAAATAGAATGTAGTTCAACTGAATCATTGGCAACTAGCCAACTACCAACTTGTAGATCTCATTCTTCTCACAAAAAAATTAGTCCATTTAGAAAATCAAATGTGTCACCTACCTGAAGAAGTTTAAAAGCCATAATAAAATAACTTGATCGATGTCATCAATATTGCCATTTTAAATAATGTAGTAGAACATAAGTTTAGCTACCCTCAAAGTATACCAGTATGATTTGTATCATCAATTTTTTGTGTTAAAATCCAATCATTTTGTAAGAACTAGTACTTGGACTACGTTGTTGCAATTAAATGAATTAATACATGGGGCAACTGGTATAAAAATATGTTACTAATGGTAGAAAAACAAAATATATTAAGTTCAAAAGCAACTTCACAGAAAATCCAAAAAGACAAAGCTTCGCAATATCTACTTTCAGGCCAATTGGGTTGTCTTACATAAGCCTTAAACTTATGCAAAGGTACATGATCTCTCATGGAATAATTGCATTAGTTAAGTTTTGTATTAGTCGGTTGTCTTAACTACTTTTTAAATTGTCTTTTATAAACTACATGATGTTTTTAATTAAAAAGATAAAAGCTAATTTCACAGAAAATACGGCTCTCGCCACTGGCCACAGTGCCACACCGAAAGAAGTTGTAATAAATATGTTGTTTCAAAAAAAAAAAAATGTGATTTAGTAAAAGAGTTGAAAAAACAATACTCCGTATGAATCATGGGTTTTGCTCATGTACTAATACTAAAATTGGCTAAGTAACTCGCGCTTAACTTTAAGAACGCTCATCGACAATCATTCAAGCTCGACGATTGACGAGTTTCGACTTAATATCGACGTGGTTTTACCATTATCGACCAATCAACATAAAAAAAAAAAATTCATAAATATATAAAAAACTTTAAAATAAATCAAAGAAAAAAAGTTAACACTGTTAGCACCATAAAGGTGTTAGCACCGTAAGAATGCCCATGAATCATACCAATTATCATCCCAACTAGTAAGGACATAGATAGTCATGTGCACAATCTTTAAAATTAGATTGAGTTGAAAGGAGACCTGACTTTGAGGTGTGCGATTGGTCTTTATGCACATGGTCCCAATTCAAAAGGGGTTTCACTTAAAAAAATTAGAAAAAGAGTACAAAGAATTTTATTTTTGACAACCAAACTTTCAATAAATATTCTAATAAATTTATTAAATAAAATTAACTTTTATATTTTATAATGATTATTCAGTTTTATTATCAATCAAGAAATGTATTATTAATAAATTTAATAAAATAATCTCATTTTATATCTAGACATAAAATCCTTGTTATTTATAATACGGTCATATTTGAAAGTTTCGACTCATTTACCGTACTACACAAACTATATATACAAATACCTCTAGATATACTATACATCAAACATTGATCGTGAATATATGTTTGTAAATTTGTCTTCTATTTTTCGTTCATTACTGTTATACTACCACTCAATCAAAGCAAGGTCAAACGTAACAAACTATTTTCTCCAATTCATTTTAATTGTCAATTTTTTTAAATTAAATTTAACTATCAATTATTAATTATTTCTCTTATTCTAAAAAGTATAAAATTTATATAATCAATCTGCCTTTTTTAAAAATATTTTCATGAATATTAATTTTTTTAATTTTTTTAGTAGTATAATTAAAAATTAATTAAAGATCAAAAAATTTATCTCGATATTTGAGAAATTCAATTAAAATAAATTGGAGGGAGTATATGTTAATCCCCAAACAAAATACGTTGACAATTTCATATAACCGGCGTCAAACTTGGTCAATTAAGTAATCCAGTCTAATACATACCACTACTACGGAGTCCTAGGATCTCGTGGTATATTAATACTCCTATACAATAATAGATCGCTAGCCATGATCAAGGAGTACATGAAGCCTGACATTAATATTTTCTCGGACGAAATTATCACTTGCTGCTATGACTTGACCTGCCGTGATTTGCAAGTTATTTGTCACCGAGCTTTACCTCGAGTAGCTGCATCATGATCCTATTAAAAAAATTGTATCTTATATGATATTTTATGTTGAATTTCATTAAGATTTTGACACATGTCTTAATTGTTTTTAAAGTTTAATTCAAAATTAAAACAAAAGACATGTAATATGATCTCAATAAAATGTATTCCTCCGCATCATTTCACTTTCGATTTTTTGGTTTTTATGAGCCAATCTCAATCGCAGATATTTTTGCTTACGCTTTTGGCACATTTTATAAAAAATATAACAATAAAAAATACATTTCAAATTCTTTCCAATGATATATTTTTTATCAAATATTATACAATGCAAATAAAAAAATTTATGATCAAAGTTCAACTATTAAAAAATTAAAAATTCAAAAGTGGACATTTTTTTAGAACGGAGGGAGTAACATATACGATGCTTCGGACAAATAATTCCAGAAGGTAAAAATTAATAATTAATCTAGTTTAGGTAAATGTATTTAAACTATTAACATGTTGTTTGCATACCATTACCCTAATTCTGTGGAACGTGATGCGGAAACTATTAAAATGTTATTTAAAACTAATAAATTTCATTCATCTCCTATTATATCAATATTTGATGTGAATGAATCGCAGAATGAAAAGATGAAATTATTAATATACACTAACCTATGTAAAATAAAATTATGATATCCAAATAAAATAAATGTTAATATTAACTTATATTCATCCCAAAACAAACGTGTCATGACCAGTTAATCTTAAGTCAGCAAGCATATATAAAACCTTCTTCTCTTCTTGGAAATTAAAAGCAAGAAAAGGTAAGGATGTTTTTTGGTATTCTTGATAAAGGGGTGGTTGGTATTGTTGAGAAACAATCTTCCTCAACAGCCAGATGGTAGCTTTGTCTGTTTTAGCAACTTTACCAATGGTGGTCATCCTCAACTTCTTGGCTGGGGTGTTGTAGGGCTCCACCATACATGGTAATGTAGATGAGATTATTATTGGTGTTGAACAAATCAAGGAAAATGATGATGGAGATGGTAATGAAATGCAGTGTGCTGTTTGTCTTTGTGAAGTGTCTAGAGGTGAAAAGGATAGAGTTGTTCCAAAATGTAAACATGGGTACCATGTTTCTTGTATTGATTCTTGGTTGCAGACCAACCCAAGTAGTCCAAGAGATTTAGATTCAAAGTTTTTGTATCATTTTAAAATCTTAGACAACTTTCAATGAAATAAGGGTGTTTCAAGTGACCAAATAAACAGGACCATAAGAGTGAAGATCATGAGGATTGTTGAGGTGTTCAAGACACATATATGGCATTTCATTCTCCACTCTTTTCGACGAATTGAACAGCCTTCCAAGCGGTCCTGATGCTGAATTTGGCGCCCTGGTGGTGATAGCCCCCGCCATCGGCCCTGACTCATATTCCCGCTTTAGTTTTGGCATCAGGGGAGCATTCGACGATTGTTCAACATGCTTCTTCTTCTTCTTAGTCTTCCACCATGATAACAAGGACCTTTTCCATGACTTCTTCTGCTTCTTCTCTGCATCAATCTGTTGTCTAATTTCATGCCAATTTGGTTGCATCTGAGCAGCCTTCAATTCGTCGTTGCTTGCATTCTTTTTGGCTTCTTCCAAGAACTGAATATTAAGATTTTGCAAAATAAATCATTTAAAAATCTTAATAGAACAATCTCTTAATAGCACCATAACTTTCTAGATTATGGTTTGCCTGTATAGATATATATGATGAACATGACGCAATCATGACTAAAATATGTGGGTAAAATTTGAAAGATCGACTATTTATGTAAATAAAATCCGGTAAAAATATATACTTAATTTTTGAAATAATCAAAACCTATGGATAAGAGTGTCCCTTGCCCCTCAGTTCCATCCCTGATGAGTGATGACTACTACATTCAACTCATCAAATAGTCACAATAATATCCAAGAAAATGCAAGAATTACCTGTACAAAATCTGCCTGAGGATCAAATTCATGAGCAGAGGAACTCCCATTTTCAAAGGCAGGATAAACAGGAGATGCTTTCATACTTGCCTAAACATCAAGAAATACAAACACCATGTAAGCATAACACAAAAAATGACAAAGAACCATAATAAAAAAAACAATAGTGAACTAATATACTCATCATATTTGTACTTAAACCATATATATAACAAAATGAATGAGCTTATTTTGAACTATACCATCTAAACAAAATGTTTAGTTTTTCTCAAATATGATAACTTCAACTTGTTCAAAGAATAACAAACATGGAGGAGACAGGTCAATCTAAAACAAATCACATGTGAGTGAGATTGACTAGACTATGGTTTTTGAGGAAAGTTTAGTGGTTGGATTTGTTAGAAGCAGATAGTAACATACGTTTTCATTATTAGCAGAAAATGACGTATTCCAAAAGAGCAATATAACACGATATTTATAGATACAATAGCGGATTATTTTATGGTAATAACATAATAATATACTAAAGTTGATATGCAAGTTATTATTAAAATTATTGTGCAAATACATAATAATAATATTAATATATTTGAATATCTTTTATATTTATCTTGATATTCTAGTATTTATTGGATCGGTCTCAATAACATTGCCAAGCAAAATCATACTTTAAGAAAAGATGATAAAAAGATTAGTTAGTGGAAGAAGCAATAAGTATTATTACCATCAATTACCTATCATGTTTATTTGACCTTTGATTACCTTAAAATCACCACCAACAAACAATAAAACTTATGTGGTAGGTCATGATGTAATTGCTAGGGGCGCCAAATAGACAAAAAAAGAAGTTTAGGGTGGCCAAATAAGAAACAAAATATAGTTGAATTATTATAGTTTCTAAAATTAAAAATTGAAATTTCGTGAAATATAAGATGGACCTAATAAAGAAAAAGACCAAACTCAAGATGTATATATATTTTATGAATGAAACATTGCGACCCCTAAAATTTATAAGAACTCTTTATTATAGTATCTATTTTTTCTTATCTAAAAAGTGGCATAAGGTTAAATATTAAGATGTTAATAAAGAAAATTATCTTTTAAAATAGTTTTGGTCTATATTTGAATAAAAACAAAACCGGTAGTAGTGAGGTTAATCCATCAACTCAAATAAAGTAGCCCTTTCACATTCCACGTTTTATTTCACTTTTAACAATAATTTTAGGTAACATACTTCTTCCTATGATGTGTAATTACATTAAAGAAAAGTCTTTGATCAGATATAGTTAGGCATGCACTATATTGAATTAATTATTCATCTTTTCATGCACAAAACAAATGCATTTACTCAATTAAAACCTTGCTTTCTTTCAATATGTATATAATGACAATCTAAAAACAAACAGAAGCCACAGAAGAAATTCAACTCTAGGTTCATAAAATTGAAGTATCAAGGATCCATTGAAATTGAAAGTGGCAATATGGTCATCCCCATCATCGAGTTCCAGTAATAAAATCATCATAACTGGCATCTAAGTCGAATGATATCAATATCAAGAACAACTGCGTCTCTCATAAATGGCTGATGACAGCCTCGACCTCTGAAGGAGTATAGAGGTGGTATGTTGGTGATACCTTAGCAATATCGACATTGTTTGGGGTCACCTGCATCAGAACACTTATGTTCAATATATAGTTTTCCCATTTTGATATATGGTTGGGCGATAACGGTTTAGGTTTCTTACCTTTTCCTCCATAACTTGCTTGAGGATGGAAAGTGCAATTGTTTCAGCTTCCTTGAGAGTAAGGTCCTGCATATAAGCATAAACAGCAAGCTATCAGATATGAACAGTCGACGACTATTGAAATTATTCTAAAAATCTCAGACGATCAGGTGTAGGTGCTTTTGTCCTTATTTTTATCATGCGCAACCACGAGATCAAAAATAAACTGTTCCAGGAAACATTAAAAACTAAATAGATAGAGGACGGGGACATAATAACAATGAGGAAAATGATTGGGGGCGATGGAAAAATATATAGCAAACCTTGTTGAATTGCTCCTGCAAAGAGCTATCGGCACCTTCGGAACCTGAGCCAATAGCTTTTGCATTGCATTGCCAGAATGTGCCAGATGGATCAGTATAGTACCTGTATGTGCAGATGCTTAAATTAGTATCATGATCTATATGCATACTGAATAAAAATATGTAGTGTACATTTTAAACCATATTAATATAAAATCTCAAGTAATTTTAATTGAGAAAAAAATTACGTGAAGATGAAAAAGTTGCTAGAACATGATTAGGCTGAATAATTCAGAAGAGAAGTTAAAGAGAAAGTAGAAGAAGGGAGATTGTTACTCACAAGCTGGGACCATTCTCATCGTGGCCAGCAATAAGAAGAGACACACCAAAAGGGCGAGACTGCAATAAGACAATAACGAAATATAACAAAAGAATCAGTATACTTGACATATGTATGAACTACGAATCCATTTACAATTCGCAGTGAATAGTATGAGGGGTAGTTCAGAGTTCATACAGGTCCCTACATTACCCATAAACAAAGGACTTCATATACGATGCATCAAAAAGTTGTAATATTTAAATAAATAATATCCACAATATTTTAATTAACAAATATGCACTCTAGATAAAGCATGCACGTCGAATTAGAAATGTAACCTGAAAAACTAAAGGAACCGACAAAGAAATGAAGAATGTTATTCACCGGACCTGGTTTTAAAAATGAGTTTGAGGGTGTAGATATGAGTTTTTTTGAAGGCTTGTATAACCAAAAAGGATTGGGGTCCAAGCTTCTATTGACATGGTAGGTTATAAGCTACCCAAGAAAAACTCACCTAACAAACGCTATTTAAGTGAGCCATAACTTTTTGGGATAAAAAAATGAAACAAAAGAAATATTCATCTAAACATCTATAGGAAAGACATGGTTCTGAATGACTAAAATCAGGAGAGGAGCTAACCATAGATTCTTCGTCCCCCTCACCAAATCGCAGTGCCAAATCACACAAAGCTTGAGTTGTAGACTCAACAGTCATTGGTTCACCATATGAGAACCTATGATTCTAGAGGTAACAAAGTAAGAAAGTTGTTAATTTCACAAATCATTGCAGGGTAAATTTAGAATATATAACGTCCATAGCAACATATAAAAATACCTGAGTTTCAACCCGTGCATGTTCAACCAAAGTTCGAGCATCAGCAATCAAACCACTCATTGCACAGCCAATATGCTCATCAATTTCCATGATTTTCTCAACACTGCTAGGTTCCTATAACCAAACATATCAATGGAAAAAATCATAAGAATTGAAAGTGGAGGACTAATGACATAAGTACGAGCAACATGGAATCACTTGAGCCATAATGGAACAGCATTCAAGCTTCTACTTATCAGTTCACTTACATTAGTATTTTCTATGTTCAAAGTGTGGCCGGAGTGTCGGACATTGAGACCTTCGGAATTCTTACCCTTGAGTTAGCAAAGAAGGTCTAGAAACTTCTATCTATATTACACCCACTTGTATTACAGCCTATAGAAAGAACAACAGTCAAGTCTCCCAGTTCTTATAATTAATCAGTACTCAAAATTACAATAATAACACTACTCACCACTAAGCTATCATTGTTTACTAAAACGGAATCACACCACTAAAATTATGGGCATTTAATGTAGGGCAGATACTGGAAAAGAAAATAATGGCAAAAGCGATGAAAATGCAAACTGACCAGTAGTGGTGAGGTGATTCTCTTCTCTACAGCCAGAACAACTCCTTCTTTGGTCTTTATCCCAATGGCCGTCGAACCCAACTATCACCACACCAATAACAAAAATTAACACCCCCTCTCTCATAAACAAAAATCCAAGATAAACATACACATTAACAATATCAATCAAACATACATAAACTAAACTATCTAAATCAACTACCTTAATTGCTTCGATAGCATACTCGACTTGGAACAAACGACCTTCTGGAGAGAAAGTGTTGACTCCTCTATCATACTCAGTCCTACAAAACAATCATATAATAATAAACACACAAAATCAAAGGGTTTAAGCATCCAAAAAGATTGTTCAGTTTGATTCTCAATGGTCAAAAGTAACAAACTTCATAGCCTTAATTGACCCACATAACTTCGATTTAAATCAAAATTACAATAATATACATTAAAAATAAAATCTTTTTGATATATTTCTCACCTAATATTAAACAACAACTAAGATTTGAATCAAAATTAAAATTATATACATATAAAATACTATCTTTTGATATATTTCTCACCCAATATATACAACAACTAAGATTTGAATCAAAATTATAATAACATACACTAAAAATACAATCTTTTAATATAAACTTTCACTAAATATTATACAACATACACAAAAACACAAGTTAATTTTTTTTTTTAAACATAACAATCAAAATTCAAAACTGGAGAATCTTTTTGAAATGGGCAATTATTAAACTCAATTCAACTTAACAATAAACACATAGTTAACTCAAAATGCACTTTACCTAGTAAGAAACATCCTCAATTTGGTCAACAAAAAAAACCCCAAAAACCTGATTCAGTAAATTAAATTCATCAATACTACAAACAAGTTAACATAAAAAATCAATCTTTATATCAAAATGTAAATAATCAGATAATTAAACATTAATCAAAGCAAAAAAACAAGTTAATAACTTTATTATAACAAAAGGGGGTAAGTTTTTACTTGAATATTCAGAGAATTTGGTTGAACCTTAAAGTACCAGTGATTGAATGAACTACATTTTAAACCCTTTGTATGAATCAAGAAAATAGAGATCGGATTTTCAATGGGTCGGGTCATCTATCCCCATGGGTTCATAATAATTGTGGTTTGACCCGAAAGCTGGATTCGTTGAGCGTTAGCCATTGTCCGTTAGAACTCGATCCAAGAAATTAGACTCCATTGCCCTCCTCATTGATTATCAAGTCGGACTCGATTATAAAGTTTTGTTTCATACCTGAAACAATTAAATAATTACTCATATCCATAAGTACAATATATTTAATATTCGAAACAACTAAGAATTAATTCTAGAGGGTATTGGGTGTCTCATATATTCAACCAAATGTGAATTACTTACAACTAGTTACAATTTCACTTGATTTCTAGTTGGACATTTAAAAAAAAAAGAAAATAAAAAATTCCATTATCACATTACAACGACTGATCTCGAAACCTCATCATACAGAATATCACGTAGCCTAATTTGAATAACCCCGTGGTTTTTAGCTGGACATTCACTGTACCTAAAATATGAGTAGTTAATATAGACTAAAGCTAACATTTCAATTATTTATACCCAAAAAATAAACTATGGAATAATAGTTTTATTTTTTGAGTTATAATAGTTGTGTCACTTATATAATAAGTACAAGTTTATTGTATTTTTTATTTGTTTTGAGTGAGCATTTACTTTGCAATGTGAGTTAGCCGATGCTTATTTTCCGATATCGCCATTGATTTTTCTTCTGATAAAAGAAGTTGCATATATACACAATTACAAACTAAAAGCTTATATTTTAGTTATATATAGCACATTTACAAATAATTTTCAATTTCAATTATATTTTTTAATCTAGTATGACTGTATGAGTGTATGACCAAGGTTAATTGATATATCACATTATATACATGCTAGATGTTATGTTATAATCGATTTGATAATAGAAAAGGAAAGGAAAAAATGCAAAATATGTGGAGCAATGAACGTTACAAGTATCATATCCTTAAATCAACCACATAATAATCTTAACAAAGTTGGCATACAAATTAAATTAATAAATTGAAAATGTAATGTTTTGTTCTTATGCAATGTTTTTTATACCTGTTGTCATGTAACTTATGTATGTTAATTTAAATCCATGATCTATTTGAGCTTAAATGTTAGTTATATTTACTTTAATGTATCCAACAATGAAATGTAGATTTGGGATTTTAAGCATAATTCTATTACTTTAGAATTTTTATATTTTAATTATATAAGAATTTTTAACATATACGATAATAAAACATACCTTGATCCACGATAATCGTGTTTCACTAAGTTTCGAACTCCTTAATTTATTTCTCTTCTCTTCTACTTTCTTTTGCATTGCCTTTACTGATGGCATACTGGTGAATGATAATTACGTAATATGATATATAAATATCTATTTAAACATTTTACTTGGTCACTACACTAACAAGTTCTCAACAAATAAATATAAAATATCAATGTTCAAAAGTTTGTGTAATTATATAATACGAGATAAAATATCTATTTTATCTTGGTCACTTTGGTGACTACCGGGGCTACTTTGATAATATATTATCTCTATCTCAAATTATATATATGTCACAAAACTAACTTTAATATGTTTATACATTTCTTTCCATCATATATCAAATCCATGATACTCATATTTATAAAGAAACTATTGAAACAATAAACATGTGTATAATATTGCAAATTAACTTTATCAAATAATTGACCAACATATATATATATCTTATTTAGCTTGAAATATTTAAAAATCCAACCACCCGCTGTTAGAAACAACCATAATGTTGATACTCATACATATTTCCATATATTTTTCAATATTTCATGATAAAATGTAACTAAGCGGAAGCTTATATAAATAATTAGGCGACTAATCAACTTGGCTAAAATCAATATTTTAATTGGTGTTGAATCATATTAGGTCAGGATTAATGGGGGTTATAAACCCAACCAGCTTCAATTATACAAACATTCATATAAAGATTATTACAGTAGTAGTACCCATTCATATACTACACTACAGACTAACCACCAATTTATTACTTCCTGGGTATTAACTATTGGACATGACACATCTTAATATTAGCTTAAATGCATGCTTTTTAAACTACAAAAACTTTATGCTAGTAACTATTCTGATCACCATAAGCTCCATAAATATACCAAATACAAATTCAATATTAGTACTGCCGATTTGTCATAAGTGCATATATATACTAATTTGAATTATTATATATTAATATAGATGTTATATCTCTATAACTTTATATATATAATCGCACTGTCTAACCCTGGCCTCCGATACCAATCAGAAGATAATTTTATTATTTAAAATTTTTACACTCTAATTATATAAAACTTTATACAAAAACATACTTTGATCCATGATAATTAAAGTTGACGAAATGAACTCCTTAAACTACTTTTCCTCTCTCTTGGGCTTTTACTGCCTTTGATAAATGAGATACGATAATGCATAAGGCTTCCTTATATATAATAATTTTAGTATAACCAAAGTTCTAACTACTAAATGTCATCCTTTATTACATCTTTTAAAATCATGTTAATGAGAGAAGAGAGGCTAAAGTTACTCCACTAATCAGCGCCTTTAATGTTTAATATCCATCACATTAAACTCCTTCATAATAGAATTAATCATTTCATATTACATGGACCAGAAATAAATTATATACTAACATACATGACCAATGTTGGCACTCAACTACATATTTGAAAGAAAAACACCAAACTATAGGAAAAGTTTGAGAGATCAAACTCCTTGATAGTCAAAAGGGTATATTACAGTGTATGGTATATCGAGTCGAGCAAGAATCGAGCAGTAAAACATCACCGAGACTGGCTTACAAATGAATATCAAGTCTGTTCCGAGGACGAGTTCGTAAAATGGCAAAAACTATAGGAAGTATCTTCCAAAAACTAGGGACATGAATATACATACAAAATGCATTTACACTTATGAAAGGATCATTCGATTGAGGTAATTCTACCTTGAGTGTTCACTTCAGCTAGATCTGACTGGGACTTACTAGGGATGATGGTAGGAGGCGACCATTGATCTGGAACCATCAGAAAGTAGGTGGTCATCGCTTTCCTGAACCTCTTCTTGTATTGCTTAGGTGAAATTACGGTAGGTGAGGCATTGACCACCAAGGCGCTGAAGCTTTCACCCATGTTTCCAAGTGCTTGTCCCATGTGTACTGCCTCATGAAGTCAATAATTCCAAGAACAAGTTCGTGCCTCTCTTCATCGATGCCAACGAGTAGAGAATAGTCCATCACATCAACGGACTGCAATTGTAGGTTTAAGAAGGAATCAAAATAAACGTCAAAGAACTAATTATTAAGTTTCCTTTAGTAGGAGTGACGAGAACTTTAAGAGCAAGGGGCTTGAATTTTTCCCTTTCCCATGTAATTCTTGGTTATTACTGATCCAGTGATGTGTCAATAGCTCAAAGATTAACGGACAACAACACGTACAAAGGGAAAAGCATTAGGCAAAAATTATAAGAAAATGAGTTGCAAACTCACAGCTAGGAATGCAGTATCATTCCAGACAGCTCTTTCCAGTAGCCTCTTAGCTTTATTCCCAACAAATATTGGAGAAGTTGGCATTGCTTCAATCAAGTTCTGGTCCAGCAAAACCTTATTGCTTCCACTAGAGTCAGCGTTATACCGCGATCTGGATGATCCTTTCAAATCATAAAGACGCGTCAAATTCCTCCCAAAAAGAAGATTCTCCATAACCAACAGATCCATTTTTAGTTCCTTCCCTCCTTTAACACTCTTGGTGGTAACCTTTGGACAAAAAGTCCAACAAACAGATAACACAAGCTCAACAAAGATATCACAAGAAATAAAACATGTTTCAAAGTAAACGGAACTGTAAAATAGATGTTAAGTTAAAAGTTATAGCTAGGCAACAGCAAAACTATTGCCCTTTAAACAAAAAACAAAAAATAAAATACGTTCAGTGTATGATGCTTAATAACATGCAACTCTGCAAACCTGGCAAGCAGTGTCCGCATCACACTCAGGCTAATCTATGAAAAAGATGAAGCACACATGGTTCCAAGTCTGACTAACAAATCAACTGGCAAACACATTTTTTCGAAATTTCATCTCGGCCTATTTCCAGTGTAGTACTCCCTTGGTCTCACTTCATTTGATAACCTTTATATCTTGGGTAGTCCCAATTTATTAGCTCATTTTATAAATATATGATTTCTTATTTCATATCTTGCATTTAAAAGAGGAGGTATTGGTATGCACAAGTGCAAAAATAAATTTCAATTTTTTTTAGAAGCATAAGACAATAATTCAATTACGGAGAACTAGCAATAATACCTGGTAAATCCCCAAGATCTTTGCTAGGCACGTTGGGCTTCCTGTGACAATTGATTCTGACAGATACTTAAAGTATTCAGGTGCAAACTTTAAAAACGATTCCAGTTCCGTCTTTGTGACTTGTTTGATGATAAATCTTTCATCCAAGGTTTTTGCAAAAAAGACATTGCTCTTGCCACCTTGGGCTCCCCATTTCTTACAACGGCTTAGAGATCTCACAAAATCTATCTCAGACGGGCAACATATCTTCCTTAAAGCTTCAAACCTCTTGGCATAGTAACAAGTTACATTGTATTTTACTTCGCCAAGGGGATGGTCAAAAAGAACTCTGGCATGCAAAGTTTTATTGTGAGAGTGTGGATCCAATATTGCCGAGTTACGAGAACCAGATGACATGAAACTCTCATCTCCAACAAGGCTTCTGTAAGATTGTAACACCGCTTCATCAGCAGATTGAGAGTACTGCAGATTTTCTTGATTAATGTGCTGAGCACCCATACTGTCAATAGTATCCTTTAATCTCTCAGTCTCGTCAGATAGTTGAACAAGATAATCAGGAGAAAGAAGTGCATAAGAAATAATACTTGTAGGTTCATCATCATATACTGGAACAACAGTATCATTCATCCCAACGGGGAACATATATCTAGAACCACCTTGGGCATCAGACTCCCAAAATGATGACATGTATACTGGATTATACCCATTGAAGTTTTCCATTCTTTGTACATTTCCAGAGAGGCTTTTGTTGAATGACCTATAGAAACTGACAAAAGGCATCCCTAACCAGCTCATGGTGTCTTCGGTGACTTGGTCTTCCATGACTAGCTTCTCAGCCATTCCCCCAGCAGTTGAAAAATCTCTCTCGGCCGTCTCAGAACAATGGCTAATATCATCTTTCACTATTCCGACAGCAGCATTATTTTCACCAGTCCAAGCTGCATCAAGTGTTTCAGACAAAGTTGCTACAACTGGATACTGTCCATCTGAGAGCGTTCTGCGAACAGTAATATCTTTATCCATAAGATTAGATTCGGCAATGGAGCTTTCCCCAGAAGGAATAGCTAATGGGTTGCCCGTCCCACCACATTCATGAAGCATTTCCTGCTGATCGGTATAGTTACCTTCTAACCTTTGATATTGAGTTTCATCACCATTAGCATCTACTAGAACAGTGTCGATTCCACTTAAATTGTTGACTGACCCTGTAACTGTTTTCAGATCACCCAGCTTCGTGCTGCTGAGTGATTTCTTGGCAAACTCTGGTAATTTGACATCAATATCATCATGTGAAGCCTTGCTCTCCAAAGCAGCAGCCTGCTGCAGACGATGATCCCACAGATAAGATTGGAAGAGAAGTTGACGCCTTAGTCGATTGATATCAAGAATATCAAGAGCCGGTTGAGCTTTTTTCATCTCCTTGTTTTCAATATGCTCCACCAATTTCTCAAGAAAGGAAATAAAATTGTTATGGCCAGATATTTTGGCATCCTAATAAAATGGATGGTTCAAAACTCACATATATAATTGACACTGCAACAAATATGTTATGCTTAGATGGATACAAACTCAAATAATTAACTATCACACAATTTGAAAATAAAACCCTGTACAATACAGCAATTACCAAAAAAATCACAGTTTTTTGAGCGGTAGATATTCACAGCCGAGGAAATCGATACAACAAAAAGACACAACTTCTTTGGTGATTTCTTGAGCAGCTCATCAGGAAAGAAAGGGCAGTGGCTAGCCTCTACGACATACTCCACCTCTATGATCTCCTTCACAAATGCATGCCTTCAAAGCTCTTTTTCATATTGTACTTTGTATGTATGCATATGAAGCTTAACACAGACACTCAAATATCTAGCAAATAGTATATGCTCTCTGTTACGGCATACAGGTATTGAATATGTCAAGGCAGTAAATTCACTCAACTGCTAAATAAGGTCAACAACATTTCAGTTCTTCAAAAAAGAGTCGAGAAGATCAAAGTTTTCTCACCTCAAAATCATCCATCTCCTTCTGTAACATACTTTCCAAATCAGCAATCTGGGATCTACCTTTGGGTACCTTCATGTTGTTGGGAAGTTCTCCTATACCAGGTCTTCTCTCCGCCAACAAACGGAGAGCGTTAACTACATCAGAAAACATAAGCGCGGCCTTTCCAACTACCTGATTCACATATATAGTTAATCACATATGCCCTCCAAAATCAGGTTTACACAAGCTAGTACAAACTTTGCACCTGATTAAGTTCGTTCTGTATCCAATCCTGATTTTCGTAGTTGAAGTCAAGTTTTGAGGGAGGAAGGTACACAGAATGAACATCAATGGAAGCATACCGGAAACAGGCGACCATTTTGCCAAACCTGTGGAAAATACAAGGTAATAAGAGTCTAAATCGAAAAAGAACTTATTTGACAAAAGGAATTAAAAGTAGTTCAAATGCAAAACCAAGACCGAAACTTTTTTTTCCCATGGATAGAAGGCCTGCAAGAAGATGTACCCATAAAATCGAAGGCAGTCTCTATGCAAAGAATGTCCACAGCTTGCTACTCTACTTGCGGCAGCATGGTTTGAGAAACTAAGCTCCAGAAACTTCCCAAAAGACAAACCCCAAGCAGCATCAGACATAACTATTCTTTGAGTCGCTGGAGGAAACCCGTTGATCCTAGGACACTTAAGGCACCTGTGCCACATCCATATCTTACTATCTTTTTCACCCGGTAACAAAATTTCTGGCAGCTTCTTCACAGAAATCGTAAGAGTCCCTTGATGATGGGTATAACATTGAACATGAGCTTCTGATGGCATCTCGCAAAAGCGGCATCTATAACTCTGAAAACACAGAATATCAAAATAAGTAAAAAACATTTGGTGAAACTTAGATGTAGATGTCAAGTGCCTGCTTATAATATATATATTAATCTATAGAGAGAGAGAGAGGGAGTTACTTGATCAAGCAAATCTATAGAGAGAGAGAGAGAGAGAGAGAGAGAGAGAGAGAGTTACTTGATCAAACAAATGGTCACGCAAATACCGACCCAATGGCTTATCAAAGTTACTGTAGTACTTAATCCGGAAGAGATGAGACCTTTCACACACAGTCCCCTTCCACACACACCGTGATGATAATGAGACTAGAATGCTTTGATGGTCAGAAGGGGAGGGAGGGAACTCTTCTTTCAACGACACTGGTGCCTCAAGTACATGTTTTCCATCTACTTGTGCTGATGACAGATCAGCGCAAGCTCTGGTTGCATCCACCTCAGAGCAGTCATTTCCCGAAGCACTAAACACCTCTTTCTTTTCAGGTGCATCTGAATGCCCAAGATTATGCTGGATCTGAACAGTATCAGCAAAAGAAGAACTTGTGTCATGAGAATTATTGGGGTTAACTAAACTTTCACTAGGCCCGCAAGGAGAAGGACCATCCAAGTAAGAATACGGAACATAATGTCCAGAAGATGAAACTGAAGGGTTGGCATATGAGATAGGATCCCCAGTAGTCCTAGTCATGAGAGCAGAAGCATCACTCTGTGATGTGGGTGGTTGACCAACAGATTGAGCACCCAAACTTTTTTCATTAACAGGGAGCGTAAAACCAGGAATTGTAGAGATAGATCTGTCAATGGACGATGTTTTATCTGGGAGTGCAACAGTTATTGGACTGTTCAATGGAAGCTGTGGCAGAGAGGCTCCTTCGTCAGCTAGGAAAGATGTTTCTAAACCCAGATGATAAGCCGCAAAAATCCCATACTGCACCACATGCTTCACTTTCTTCAGTTCATCGCCATTGGCACCTCGGAGTAACACCTAAAGTGAAAATTCCATGAAACACCATCAATGGTACCTTGAATTCATTTGACATTAAAATAAAAAGAAATCATCAAGCATAACAGATAATTCTAAGCCCAACAGATAAATAGAAGAGACACCTGTAACATTTAAGGTCATGAAAATAGATGGGAGTTAACAGGTTTTAGCATGATAAAAGTCGATGTTCATGGTCCTGCTGACACTGAACCAAGTCATAAGGTTTTAGCATGATAAAAGTCGATGTTCATGGTCCTGCTGACACTGAACCAAGTCATACATGTATTTCCAAGAACAAAAGAAATTCTAGCTTCATCTGATTTCTCAAATTAAGTATAAGCAATCTAACTTTATGTGGTTGATAAATACATACAGTGCAACCCAGAGGTTTTGGACATCCCTCAAAGTACATCAGGGTCTTTACTAGCTTCTTTCCATTTTGTCCAGCTGTTCCATGCTCTTCAAGAGACCTTTTGACATAGAACTGGTCACAGTATCCTAATTTCTGTGAAGAAAGATGGTCAATTGATGGCACTATTTGCCCACCTGTACAACGAGCTATACGTTCCAAAAGTGGCCTCTTGATATTTAGGACAAGTGATATGTCTTTTGCAAGAAGGTATTCTTGAGCATATCTTGAAACAGATTTCTCTACCAACAAAATATCAGGGTGGTGAGCACACTTGCAACGCCATCTCTGATGATCCATTTCTAATCACATGCAAAACCATTGTACTTGTTGCAATAGTGTGTCAAAACTTGACAAGAGATTGGAAACCCGCTGATATTCTAGAGCTCCCCCAAGGATCAGAATGCGTGGTTTCTCTAAGTTTGAAGTCATTCGACGATGAGCCACATTTTTCTTGCAAACAACTCCTTTCACCACAGTACTAAATTCAAGGGAAGTAAGAAAAGCTTCCATCAGATCAAGTAATTCTGGATGTGGTGAGATATGCAACAAGAAACTGATAATATTAACTCAGCGACATCTTAAAAATTAGTAAACGAACGAAAAGATCGAGATTACAAAATTTATTACCTATTAAGAAAACAATTGACAGTAATAAGCTTAAAGTTCTCTCTGTCGATTATAAAAACAATGGCCATGAACAAAACTTCTAACATGAATGTTACAGATTATCCATAAACTATAGATCCAAAAACTTGTTTGGACAGGGAAGGGTAGGAAAGGATGGATTGATTAAGACTAAGTACACTTCTAGTAGCAGTAATAATTTTAAATGTTCTTGCATTACCTGTCACTGCGACGACCAGATGCTAAACATTTAATTTTCACATACCCTCCTGGGTCCATTCCCCCACCTTTACTTGTATCTGGCTTCAATAATGTAGCACCCTCCCAAGATAAAGACGTAATTATCTCTAGCCAACTCTCTTTGTCACCTTCTTCACCCACAGGGAGGTTTTCAACTTGCAAGAGTTGAGCTACTAATGCTCTGAAGTGCCCATCAACTACATTTTTAACAGCATTCTTGTGCTCTTCATTTGATCTATCACGACTTCTAAATTCCCCACTTCCAAAACTACTTGAAGTGCGAAACTGTCGCCATTCTCCTGTTACATCACCATCATCGTCATCATCGAACAGGGTGGCTTCTCTTTCATCCTCTTTATCTTCAGGTTCAGGTGGAAGCCAGAGAACTCCATTATTCTCAAAATCAACAGGCTCGGTGTCAACACTTTCTGCAACGTAAGTTGAAGAAGGTGGTTCGCGTTCCTCGCAATCTGGGACTACTTCCTCTATTATTTTATGTACTTCTTCAGAAGCATGCAAATCAAAACTACTATGAGGAGAAGTACCGCTCATGCTTTTTGATTGAATATCTCTGTCTGGATGCACTTCCCGTGAGTCGTGATCACTTTCTACCTCATCAAACAGCAAGTTCCCATAGCATCCATTAATCTGTGAATGTTGCCTGGATTGAGGGTCTGATGTATAAACTCCAAAGTCTTCATCATCATCATCACTCCTGAAACAAGAACATCATAAGTACTACTAATAAACATAAGAACACAATTGGCATTCATTTTAAAGTAGATGCGCAAAATACAATACAACTTGGTATTCTAAACTTCTATTGACGGTAAAAATTATGCAAGAATACTACCGTTAGGACTCAAATACTCAATATAGTCAATTAATTTTAAACATATAAACAAGAAAACCAAGAGTAAGCACTCTATTGAGGGAAATATGTCATAGCAACTAAAAACATGGCATATAATAGTTAATACCTGTTCATGCAATACTGAAATGGATTAGGAGACTGATTGTGGTACATTAAGTAGGCTGCACAATCATTGCTTAATGCTTTAGTGAAATCTTGTCGATCAAGAGACACTTCCATAGCTGATGATTGATGAGGAAGAAGCTCGGATTGTGACTCTGATGCAATCGTGGCGCTACCACTATTTACTGTTCCACTAGATCTGGTGCTAACAAAACTTCTTACAGATGGAGAAGACAGACTAATATCTGAGCAAGAAGGCGGGATTGCTTGATCATTGCCAGTAACAAAACCCTGCTCCTGTTGCTTAAAACAGAAATTACAGACTCTGATCTTCTCCTCTCCTGTGGCACTCTGATCACTAGATGGCACAGGAATAAAATTTGAAGTACACTTTGAGCAGAACACTCTCCCACAAAGTCGACAATGGTGCCTTCGGTTAAACAATGTAAACTGTGAATCACACTCGTAACATACCAAACAACTGTGATCGGGCATCCAAAAGTCCCTTGATACATGAGCTGGCTCAGTCCGCTTAGGGAACAAAGATTTTATGACGCCTAGTAAATCCGGGTTTGGTTTATCAGAGGCATCCATTGACTAAACAACCGACCTATACCTCTCATGGTGATATACACATTTGCATCCAGCTCTCACATGCAATCACAGAACCCAACAGCAGTACTCTAACACCCAAATTATACCTACACGATCAAGAAACTTCACCGAACGTCGCAAAATCAATTATATCCTTCCTCTTCAGCAATTCTATCTAAATTTCAAAAACCCTCAATAACACAATAAAGAAACAGACTTGTAATCCAATAGCAAATAACAATGTTCAAAATGATGAACCCCAATCAAGACCAATACAATCAGTAACCAATCTGCATCAAATCTTCAATCCCCTATTCAAATTCACCAAGGAACAATCACTTCACTGAATTCAAACTATAAAATAACAATTAAAACTGACTCTTTTTCTAAGTAAAATCGAATTATATCCATGCTCTTCAACAATTCTATTTAAATTTCAAAAACCAACAATAACCCAACAAAGATACAGACATCTAATCCAATTAAAACAAATCTTTGTTCCACATAAAAATCTTGAAAACAATGAACCCTAATCAAGATCAATACAATTACTAACCAATCAGCATCAATTCTACCCAAATTCACCAAACCACAATCACTTAACTGAATTCAAACTATAAAACAACAATAAAAAGTTACCATTTCTCCCAATTCTGACAAATCTTTGTTCCAAATAACATTGAACCCTAATCAAGATCAATACAATCAGTAATCAATCAGCATCAAATAATGAAATTTACCAAACCATCATCACTTCACTTGTTCAAACTATAAAATAACAAAACAAAACTGACTATTTTACTAAATAAAACCAAATTAATTAATCAAAACCCCAAACCCATTAAGCCCAAAAACACAAAAAACAATAAAGTTCAAACCTTTATATATGGGCATACAATTTATGGCTTCTTGAATTATTTTTTGGGTCAATTTAACAAAAAAATCCAACAAAAATTCCATATTTGTTAAAGAATCACATAATGTTGATCCAAGAAAGTCTCCTTCATCTTTGTTCAGCAACTGAAAAAAAATTAATTAATTTGAAAATGAAAATGACTTATTAATTAAATTAATGGTATTAAATAAATTAAATAATTGGAGGCAAACTTAGCTGTCTTACTTTGGGAGAAAATTCAAATGAATTTGTATAATTAATTGCAATTATATTGGATAGTTAAATACTTGATAAAATTAAATAAATATTGGCCAATATATGATTGCCACATAAGCACTAATTGAACAGTCAACCAAAAAAAATTGATAAAAAATAAATACATTAATATTATATTTCTAGTCATTTACATATACATTAAGAAAAATAAAAAATAGTCAAAAAGTATATTGAAATATAAAATGTAAATTTAAATGATATAATTGGTTAGTTGCTAATTTAATAATACAAAATAGTCAAAAAGTATATTGAAAATGTAAAAACATGATTTTTACATCTAAAAATCTGAAGTATTTTGAAACGAAAAATAAAAATTAGTATATAGAAACGAAGGTTGTATGTTATAATCTTGTTCGAATTGTTTATTGTACTCGGTTATGTATTACAAGTGTGCAGGATAGATAAACAAATCCGCTTTTCAATAAAAATAAAACACTTATTATTATATTAATCATGTGTAATAAAAAGTATCTATACCATACCATTGTATAATCACATATAAAGTGTGATATGTCATCATATATATATATATTATATATATATATATATATATATATCATTATGTTATGGAAATTTATCTTTTCATTTTCGATATTTTAGATTTTGTTTTTTAATTATTTTAAAATATTTTGTTACGTCGTTTTTATTATTTGTTATTGTAACTATTTATATATTGATTAAAGAATGATTTGCGAAAGCATGTAATGATAATGGTAAATTAAGAAATTTAAGTTAAAATGATAAATGAAAAATAATAGAATTACGCAAATCAACGAGTATAATGTCTAAATTGCAATAACAAAAAATTGTATGAGAATAAAATGGTCAAAATCAGTGAAACCTGTCAAACTATAATTGAGGAAAGTAAACAAGGCAAAAGATTTGGGCATGTATTTTCGATAGTCAAGTTAGTGACATTGGTAAAAAATGTTATTGTGGTGCGTTTCGGCAAGTGGATGAGAAAAAACGAAGACAATGATTGAATGATAAATTTTGTGAGGTTCTCCGTTCACGAGAATCTTGCCATATATGAATTTGTAGAGGTTCAACAAATGCATGTCAATTCTTTTATTTTCCTAATAAATTAGTTATTGCATGACTTATACTAAGTACATTATTATATGTAACAATTCATGATATATAACTATTAATTTTTTATTGGTGTAATTATTCATAACTATTAATAGTTACACCAAAAAATAATTCATGAAACAATATTTAAGCTATTATTTTTGTTTCTATGAAAAATATAATTTATGAAAAAATAATTCAGAAAGTTTCTATTAATACATAACTATTAATAGTTACACCAATAAAAATTATAATTATTCATTGTATCAGAATAAAATGATACATAACTATTATTTTCAAAGAATAATTAGAATTCAGAAGATAATGAACATACCGAAAAATAATTAAGCTAACAAACAAGCAAATTAATCAAATTCCACAATTTTCTTTCTTTCTTTCTGAAAAGCCAAAATTTAAGTAACCTTGACCGAATGAATCATCATTGAAAAAGAAATTCTAGGTAACACCCAATGAACAGTTTATTATTTGTCATTTTTGTAAAGGTACGCAAACTGTATAACAAATTATAGGTATACTATACTCCATGATGTCGTACGTAACATGTATTTTAATTAAATTAAGATATAAAAATAAACAATATATATGTAACATAGTTTTAATTAAATGTAGTATACAAATTTAATGTCCCAAATCCTAGTCCGTTCAGTTGAAAATGTTCTCAAGATTATTCCATGATGATATATATATGTTTGACTTTATATGTCACCAAATATAATTTTTAATTGGCAGTCATCAGTTTTAAGCAGACAAACAATCATACTCCGTAACAAAATATAATAGGCAATTCAACCTCATAAATAAATCATAATTTCATTTGTTAATTATTTACTCGACTACTTTAATTAATTTTTAAGTATCGAACATTAATTCCAACTTAAATCATACAGTTGAGGAACCCTTCACGCGGACGACATCAAACTATATATTCACCTTTTAGGTGTAAGTAATTAATTATTTATTTCAAATAAAAATAAATCTTATATCAGACAAACTATACATGCATAAATATAAATTTGTATTAAATCACCTAGCATGTCACGCAACCGTCCCTCCTCGGGCCACATTATTTGCACTCCATCACCATGCATACTCGAGAGCGAGTACGATTCATTAATGATACGATTTATTAATGTTAAATTTAATATTCGTATGTACCAAGGAAATTTTAATGTAAAATGAGTACTTGGCATTCTTAAAATGTAGTTAGATGAGTACAAATGAAAAAAATTCAAAAAAAAGTATACAAAAATTATTTTATCGCAGCTTAATTAAAATGTGTACCAAAATTAGTTAAGCAAGTTGAATGCAATTCTTAGAAGTTAAAAATAAGCTTATATAAATGACATTAATAATTTTTTATTACCTAAAATGTACCAAAAGAAAAAAAAGTATATCATACAATGGTATAATTTATAGTTTTGATCATTAATGAACCATTAATGAACAAAACCCCAATGACATGCTTTTAGCGTCAAAGTATCTCCTACTCCACCTGCATTTTTGCTTTAGTCACATTTTACATCAAGTATATATAAACAGATCAACAATTATCTTGCTTTTGTTACATGCAAAATTGATAAGCAGAACCATCTAAGCTCTTCTTCTAATTCTTTCAGTTCCCCATTTTTCTTTGTGTTATGTTTATGTTAGAGCCTTCAACAGCATAATATATACCAGTACAGGTACTTACTACCCCCTAGTTTCTTTAGCTTGTTTTTTCAAGAAAAGCTTGTATGTCACTGTTTTTCTAAGTAATTTTCCTTTTTTCTTAATATGTATTTTTTTTCTGGAAATATTAGATTATCTAGTTAATGAAAGTTGAAGGGAAAATAAGTTGCATGCATGATCCCTAATTTTTCACATGATGGCATTGTACTACTAAATTTTTTGTATTCAAATTATGATATATGATGTTCGGCATGTAGTCTTTTTCTTTTTTTATAAAACCTATAAGTTATATAGATGAAATATTACTTCGAAAGTAGATTGACTATTAGAAGCAAAAAATACCCCACTTAAAATTAAGTTGGAGAGAGTACTTTTATCTAGTGTACTCAATTGGTTTTGGTTTTTACTATGTTAAATGAATTTGTTCTTGAATTATATGATTTATGGTTACATTCTCCTTGTAAGATTTTGTTCTGTGCTGCAGAGATCTTGGTGAAGGGGACCAGAATTAAATTTATCATTTACTAGGTTGTTATCAATGTCTTGGTTACTTGTAAAACAACAACAGACTTCCTCTGGATTTATTGCTATGGTCTTTGTCTTGATCATTTGCTCAACTTCTGCAAATGGAAAGTTTGGTGGGGATATAGATTTGTTGAAAGCTCTTAAAAATGTTCTTGTTAACTACCAATATGCTTTTCCTAGTTGGTTCAATCCAGAGATAGCTCCATGCAACTGGAACGGTATAGCCTGTGAAGGTCTACACGTTAGCACCATCAATTTATCGTGCAGTCCATCATCGTTGAGAGTAAAGTTTCCTGATATGATCAATGGTTTCAAGAATCTTAAGTTTCTTAGTTTGAGACAATGTGGCTTCACTGGTGTCGTTCCTCCAGAACTATGGAGCCTGGGGAATTTAGAGAGCCTGGATTTGAGTGGAAATGAATTACATGGAACATTGCCTCAAGCAATTGCGAATCTCAGACGCCTAAGAAGATTAGTCCTGGAAGGTACCAACCTTTCTGGGACGTTTCCATCGACAATTGGTGAACTTCAACAACTTGAGGAACTTTCAGTTTCTTCGAATGCATTTTCGGGGAATCTCCCACAGGAGATTGGAAAACTGCACAAGTTGCAGTCTCTTGACCTGAGAGGAAATCATTTCTCAGGGAACTTGCCCTCCAGTTTAGGCAATCTCACTGACCTTCAGTACTTGTTGGCTACAGAAAATAACTTTTCAGGCTCACTATTTCCAGAGATAGGAAATATGAAAATGCTCAAAAAACTTGATCTTTCGTGGAACTCAATGACCGGACCAATTCCAGTGACGATTGGCAACATGAAGAACCTTGTGGCACTTGATCTCGAGAGCAATAAACTCATAGGAAACATTCCGGAAGAGATATCAGAGCTTGGAAGATTGTCATACTTGAATTTAGCTCAGAATATTTTTGAGGGGGAATTACCGTCGACTATTGGAAAGCTGCTAAATCTAGAGAGCCTCATTGCTTGGGGTGCTGGATTGAGTGGGACGATTCCATCTCAATTGGGAAACTGCAAGAAGTTGAAGTCTTTAAGTCTTTCCTTTAACTCGTTATCGGGGCCTTTACCTGATGAACTATCTGGAATGGAGTCCATTGATATAATTACCCTCAACTCTAACAGATTATCAGGTTCATTTCCAAAATGGATTTCGAATTGGAAAAGAGTACGGACTATTTTGCTGCAAAAGAATATCTTAGAAGGATCTTTATCACCTCTTGATCTTCCTTTACTGAAAAACTTGGATGTCAGCTTCAATAATCTGTCCGGTGAGTTGCCTGAAGGGATATGCAACGCTCGGTCATTGACTGTCTTGAATTTATCGGGAAATAATTTCACTGGTAGTATAGAAACTACCTTTAAGAATTGTACTTCTCTTACAGATTTGGTGCTGTCTGAAAATAATCTGTCTGGTGAAATCCCTGCTTATCTTGGGCAGCTTCGGCTGAACACGTTGGAGTTGTCTGCTAACAAGTTCTCTGGGAAGGTTCCTGACCAGTTATGGGATTCCAGAACACTAATGGAGATCTCTCTGAGCAACAATATGCTTGAGGGTCGGATTGCAGAGATGGTCTCAAAGGTTTCGACTCTTCGGATGTTGCAATTAGATAACAATCTCTTTGCAGGAAACATTCCGAGTGCTATAGGAAAACTGAAAAATCTTACCAATCTTTCACTGAGTGGTAACAGATTGAACGGGGTGATTCCGTTGGAGCTTTTCAAATGTACCAAATTGGTTTGTCTAGATCTCAGTTCGAATAGACTCACAGGGCCAATTTCGGAATCTATATCACAGCTGAAACTGTTGGATAGCCTGAAGCTCTCCAACAATCGGTTCTCTGGATCCATACCAGAGAATATTTGTTCTGGATTTCAAAAGGTACGTGAACCAGACTCCGAGTTTGTTCAGCATTATGGAATGCTTGATTTGTCTAACAATGAACTTGAAGGTCCAATTCCAACATCAATTGGTAACTGTAAAATTGTGTCGAGGCTTCTATTGAGTAGAAACAGACTCAATGGGAGCATTCCAGATGAAATTTATAGTCTAGGTAACTTGATGTCACTAGATTTGTCTTTCAATAGTCTCACTGGTCATTTGCTTCCTGCATTTTTCACATTGAAGCACCTTCAAGGTCTCATCCTTTCCAATAACAAAATCAGCGGATCGATCCCTGATGATCTCGGGTTCATGATGCCAAATCTTGCTAAGCTTGACCTTTCAGGTAATCAGTTAAATGGTACACTACCCCCTTCTCTACTTAGTCTGAAAAGTTTAGCCTATTTGGATATTAGCAAGAATTCTTTCTCCGGTTACCTCTTGTTCGACAACAAAAGAGATGGTTCCCTTGTTTTCCTCAATGCCAGCAATAACCAGTTCTCTGGAAGACTCAGTGAGTATCTTTCCAGCCTGATTTCCCTCTCTGTAGTTGACATCCACAACAACTCATTTACAGGCTGTTTGCCTGAATCTCTTTCTTCTGTAGTAAGCTTAACATATCTCGACTTGTCTAATAACAACTTCCAAGGTATTTTTCGATGTGATATCTGTAATATTAAAGGTCTGGAGTTTGTGAATTTCTCTGGCAACCAATTCACCAGTGATGTGCCTAATACTTGCTTGATGGTTGAAGAATGCATAACTAACCAGCCCAACTATTATCCTTCAAGTGCTTATTTATCCCGTGCCTCAGTCATAGAAATTGGTGTGGCTTCCTCATTTATCTCATTGGTCCTGATCGTTGGTCTGATGGGGTGGAGAATGCTGAGGCAAGGCGTTGTTCTTCTTGATAGAGACGATGTTAAGTCTAAGAAGATGGTCACTGATCAGCTGACATCTTGTGATGAGTTTTTAGGCAATAAGTTGAAGGAACCTCTTAGCATCAACATTGCAACATTCGAGCATAGGCTATCACGAATAAACCCTTCAGATATTTTGGTTGCTACTGAAAACTTCAGCAATGGTTGCATTATTGGTGATGGGGGTTATGGAACTGTTTATAAAGCTTCATTTCCAGGGCGAACAATAGCTGTCAAAAGACTTAGGGGAGGTCCTCTACATGGAAATCGAGAATTTGTTGCTGAAATGGAGACTGTTGGAAAGATTAAGCATGAACATTTGGTGCCACTATTTGGCTATTGTGTCTTTGATGATGAGAGGTTTCTGATATATGATTACATGGAGAATGGAAGCCTTGATGTCTGGTTATGGAACAGACGAAATGATCTCATACCGCCACTTGACTGGCCAACTCGATTCAAGATCTGCCTTTGCTCAGCCAAAGGCCTTGCTTTTCTGCATCATGGCATTTTCCCTCGCATCATCCACAGAGATATCAAGTCGAGCAATATATTGCTGGACAGAAACTTCGAAGCTCGGGTATCAGATTTCGGACTTGCTCGAATAATCAGTGCATGTGAGAGCCATGTTAGTACACTTCTTGCAGGAACATTTGGGTACATTCCACCTGAATATGGCTTATCCATGGTGGCCACCACTAAAGGCGACGTCTATAGCTTTGGTGTGGTAATTCTTGAGCTCATAACCGGACGAGCACCTATAGGTCAAGCTGATAAAGAGGGAGGAAACCTTGTTGGATGGGTGAGATGGATGTCTAGTTATGGAAAGGAGCATGAGGTGCTGGATCCATATTTTTCTGATCAGGTTACATGGAGGTATCAAATCTTGCAGGTTCTAGACATTGCAAAGAGTTGCACGCTTAACGATCCATGGAAGCGACCTTCAATGCTTGATGTAGTGAAGATGTTGAAGAAGCTAGGATGAATAAAATAGAAACATTCATGATTCAAAATATGAACTCAAATACTAGTGACTTTGAGCGATACGACTCCGTGTGGTGACAGATTAAGTTTAGAGTGAAAATGAAGATCAAGGTGGTCTTATTAGTCACTTTATTGTACTAAAAATATATATACATGGCCTAATTGCTTTCTTCTGCCACATCCTTCTTCCTTTGTTACTATTTTGTTGGAAAATATTATAAATGTATTATTTGGATCATCTAGACTCATTGTTTCTCAAATCACAATAGGATTATAGGAACATAACATACTGATTAGCCCATCTTAATATCAATGATAGATTTATTTGCCCTTTAAGTTGTTACAACTACTGTACAATGAAATAATTTTCATATTTGATAAATTGAAGTGATATTTTATTTTCATTTAGTGCTTTATTACATATAATAAAAGAGCAACATGATAAAAATAATTTTAGTAAACAATTACTCTTAACTTAGATAATATCATATAAGTAAATAAACATATAAAAATATGAATGGAGTGTATTTAACCATGTGACTTGCTACTAGTTCTTCACAAAAGATAGCACATCATGATAGAAATCCAAAGTCAAAAAATCCTAAAGTTGAGGCCTCAAACTACAAATAATCTATCACAAGAAAATAAATGAGGAGTTTCAACAAAGGTATCATAACTTTTAATTCCAACCAGTTGCAGGAGGTGCATCAGCAACTGGCATTGGTGGTGGAACCGCTGCGTCCCATCCTCCAACTTCGACTCCTCCTACTGCTACTCCAGGAGCTGTCAAATAAATAAATAAAACAGAAATTAGAAGATACGCTTTTGTGAATAGTCTCAAATGGGCATAAAAGCGGTAGTCAGAAGAAGAGCTGGACGGAGACTATATCGAAGTTAAGAGAAGGATGACCAACGTAAGGCTTAGTGGGATAAGGCTTGGTTTGGTTTCGATAAGAAGATAAGCTTTTGCTTAAACCTATCAAATGACCACATACCAACTGAAAAATGAACACCATATGCAAAAGTAACAGCTAATTATGCCATCATCTACACCAAATGTAGATAGCGAAAATTGGAATGAAGAGATGTATGAAACACAAAATCAAGTGAACCTGCATCTGCAGGAGTATAGTTACCAGGTGCAACCACAGCAGCTTCGCCACCCCATTGCCCGTCAGGAATCTGGCCGCTTGTCCAATTTTCAGCACCATATTCTGCACCATATTCTAGTGCAGGGGCTTCTTCCTCTTCAGGCTCCTTGACCTCCTCAGGCTCCCTGTAGAAGAATAGGTCAACCTACAAATGGAAGCAAGAAAACATTAGATCATAAATCCCAAAACAAAAAAACATTATATAGAAGAACTGAAGAAGAAAAGAAGTATATAGTGGAATACCATGATATCCCATTTGTGCCCCTGAGGGATAACACCACGCATCTGAAGAACCATTCTAGCTAAGAGCCAGAAAAAGACAATATTCTGTGCTTCCCTTGTTGTTTGCTGGGATACCAATGTCAACGTATCGCATAGGGGAATCAGTGTCACAGAAAGCTATGGTTGGAATGTTTCCAAGAGCAGCTTCCTTAATAGGCTGCAGATAATACAAGAAATGCCATAAAATTAGTATTGAACAATAAAATACAACGGATAAATAAACATATCAGAGAATGCATAATGACCTGGTGGTCAGTCCTTGGGTCGGTAAGGATGAGGAGACGGGGCTCACTGAATGAAGTCTGCAATTGATTGGTAAATGTACCAGGAGTATGACGTCCAGCAATAGCATGACAACCAGTGTACTGAGCGAACTTCAAGACTGCCCTCTGACCATATGGCCTTGCAGACTGGACAATAATGTCCTGAGGATTTTCAATTGAAACAATAACTCTAGCAGCCATCTGAAGCTTTTCCAAGGTTTTCCCCAGGTTGATAATGTAAATTCCTAGATAAAATAACAATTAAAATACAGATAGTTGGCATTTTAGGTTCAACAACAGATGGATAATGTCACTCCACGTCTCTAAAATCCGATTTTGACCACACTTAATACAGAAGACAGATAATTCCTAATGCATGTTTGAAATTTCCATTCTTATATCCTTAGATCGCCAATATGTAGCGATCTTGTAGGTTACTACGGGTTGGGATAGATAGTAGAAGAATAGATAGAAGAAAGGGACGAGGTAGTTGAGAAAGAAGATAGACTAGAGATAGAGTTTAGAGAAAGAGGGAGAGAGAGACTAGAGAGAGTAGAGAGAGAAGCATAGAAGAGGAAATCATTTCATTTCTTGCTCATAATAGTTCATTTTACATCTCTATATATAGAGTTCTAATATATCATTTTCTAAAATATTAAATACTTAATATTGATATACTAACAATTATTGTAACTACTTTTTAGATGCTAAAAATGTGACTCCTTGATAAATGATATTTTTGGGCAATAAGTAGGGTCATGACACTCCTAAAAGCCAAAAGCATCTTTGTCATAGTATGTAATAATCTATAGAAATGAAGGAAAATGTTTTAGATTAGAACTTTCCCCAGATGGCACATATAAAGCATTGTTGAGTGAAGGCCATTCAAAACCACGTTAAGCCAGTTGTCCTTGGTTAGTTGTTGAAAGACTCTCATAATACATAGCATCCAAGAACGAAGTAATGTTCATAACTTCTAGAAGATTGGTCGGTAGGAGGAAAGAGGAGTGAGCAATGTTATTGTTTGAGAGCTAAAGTAAATTTGAATAGGCAATGATACCGGGGGGTCCATGGAGTAGAATATTTGTAATTTCACCAACCCTCATTCATTTTCTAGCTTTATATATCACACTTTGTTCGTATGTTTGCTCGAGAGTACGAGACAATAACTTTGCATCGATAATTTTAACGGGCCGAGTTGTATGCTATCTTTGATTTCCATATGAAATATCACCAAAGAAATTCTAGTATCAGAGATGATTTCGCCTGAGCTCCTACACTGCGTGTCATGGTTTTCTGAAGAAAGTAATTTTTTATAATATGTTTTTTCAAATGTAGACTTCACTTGCAGTGCAAACTCAATGTCAAACATCCAATCAACTACATTAAGGACAAGGTAAGTTGTCTTCAACTCTTGATCATGCTTGATCATGCTTTGTCCTCCTATCATAATACCCCTCCTTTTGCATATCAAATTTGAGATCATAAAGTTCACTTACTTCAGAAATCTCCTTCACTTTGGCAGCAAACTCTTGAGCATGTTTTGGAATTTCGAACTTTTTTTTTTCCATCTCAACAATTAATTGAGCAAGAGCATGCTCCAAACTAATACATACCTTAAATTTCTCGTCGCTAAGCTTCTCAACATCAGTCTTACTTGGTGATTTTACCCAATGTGACAAAAGAGGAATTGAGCCTGCCGTTAGAAATGAGATTAGCCACTTTGAAATATCATCCAAGAATATGCTCATGATGTCCTCTGTGTTCTCAGAGTTGAGAAAGTGAGACAATACATGAGGACTTATAGAATTAATTTGGGTAAGAATATTAGGGGTGGGATTTTAGGGAAATAATTTTGATTTTCGGCAATGATGCACCGTCAAAGATGGAAAGCAGTCGCACTAGTTCATACTTAGAACTGAGTCTATTTCCATCGGAAAATTGTGGATTTGTAGGAGTCATTTATGACCATTGAATATCAGGTGGTAATGGTGGAATTTTAGTGACTGGATTTTTATCTTCATCAGGAAATGATGGTATGCGTAGATGGAATATAATCCTTCAATCATTTTCAAGTTTTCTAGCATTGAATACCTATCACCAACATATTCAATAGTTGGTAAGTGTATTCCAAGAACCTTTTCATAAATTGGAATAAGCTCAACTCTCTTCCTGCCGCCAATTAATGTACTGTAATCCAAAGCTTCTGGACCAACAAGAACCACTTTTGCAGCTGCATAGACCACTCATCTGAACCATCACCCCGATCTCCGAGACTAGCTAATATCTGATGAGAAATTGGATGAGCATTAATGTCACTGTAAACTATAGTTTGCAACTGAGTTCCAAGAGATTTGTTTTAAAGCCTGACATTGTGGTTGATTAGGCTTTGCATGAATTAGAATGGCCTCACTCGCGATTGTTTCAACCATCGAACTATCACCTCCAAATGTCATATAATCTAAACTCATTTGAATAAGAATTGTCTCCCTGGTCAAATTGCACATCCTTAAGTTCATTATTCAAACAGCCTCTATCATTAAAATCATGATGTAGCTCCAGATGATATTTCCCATTTATGATATCATAATCTAATACCTTATCATCAACCTCATACTCATCATAAACTACCAGGTCAGATGTAGGATAATGATGTACTTCTCTATTAAGAATTTCATCAAAAGTTCCCGAGCATTGTTATCCATTCTAACTTAGGTCGATGTCAAGGCTCCATTCTGCAGCAAACTGAATGTTCATTTGACAACAGTCTTCATATACAATTGCACCGTGACAAGATCGATATTGTAGTGTTGCTTCAATATTATCATCATGAGACTTGATTTGGAGAACTGTGAAAGATCCATAATAATCAAGTACTCTATGCAACACCTCTTTTGTAAATGGACAACAAGCATGATTGATTGTGATTGTAAGGAACTTTCAATAATGATTTTGTGCTTCAATTTTCAGTCAGTTGGGTGACATTTGAAGCTCTTTAATTCATTCAGTATTATCTGAAACAACATAATCGAAGAAGATGGGGAATGTTGACGGTGAAGAAGTTGTTGAAGCATTCCGATAATGACCGATTGTCTTTTCAGGAAATCGAGTTGTTCAATATTTTGTTGTGGTTTGAAATCTAACTATGATGAATACATCTGCAGCTGAATTTGGTGGTGGAAGAGGTGAAATTTAATGGATGTATAATGGAAGGAAACTATCCACAAGTACAAGAAGAACCCAATTGATATCAAGTGTAGCGACCTTGTAGGTTACTACGGGTTGTGATAGATAGTTGAATAATAGATAGAAAAATGGAAGAAATGAAAGAGATAGTTGGAAAAAAAGATAGACAAGAGATAGAGTTTTAGAGAAACAGGTAAAAAGAGACTAAAGAGAGTAGAAGATAAGCATAGAAGAGGGAATTAAGTCATTTTATTTCTTGCCCATAATAATTCACTTTACATTTCTATATATAGAGTTTTAATACATTATTTTTTAAAATATTAAATACTTGATATTGAAATATTAACAATTATTATAACTATGTTGTGGATGCTAAAAATATGACTCTTAAGCATATTATTACTTTAAACCACCATGACACAATACAAGTTTCAAATTCAGTTCTTATATAGTTATACAACAGAGACCTTAGTTTCAAAAGGTCAATTTAAGAGCAGCAAAACAGTCACTAGATCAATTACACTTGGATGGCAAAAGTAGTTAGCTTTGAATATTAGATAATTCCATCAATGTTCTTAACTAACTTTCACATTATTTCAATATCCATTTATCATGGCAATTCAAAAATAGGTTAAAAATACAATCTTTAGCCATATTTTCACCAAATACTATACACACATACAATTGTATAACAATATCACATTTCAAAAATCCATTAAAATACATTCAAACCATGAACATGTCAAAATACAAACTAACATATCACTAAATCTATGAAAAAAATAAAAATAAACCACACTTACAAACATAAGAGCTAAAAATAAAATCTAAATCTATGAAAAAAATAAACCAAACTCACAAAAAAATGAAAAAAACAAGTAGATAAAAAAGAATTAAATATACCATCATTACGACGCTTGAAAATGTAACGTTCCATTTGAAAATCAGAGTTTTTGGTGCCCAAATGAACTTCAGCAGCCAACATCATCTGAATATCAAGTTCCTTTGTAGACATCGCCATTTTTAATTGTGTTGATTTTTGCACCAAAACCCTACAGGAATCAAGAAAATGTGTGGATTTATTGTTTAATGGAGGGTTCTTTTGGGCTCCATAGTGCATAGAAGCCCAGGCGTGCATCAAGTGCGGTTATCGAGTCCGGTTTGAGCGGGGAGGAATTGTCTGAGTGAGGTAATTATGCGATTGTTTCAGTTATTAATAATAGATCGTATTCAACTCGTATATGTTAAGTATTTGGACGGTTTCGAGTTGAGTATTTTTATCAGTCACCCAGAGCGTGTCGAGTTCTATGCCGAGTCCGACATGCCGAACCTTCAGACAGTATGAGTTGAGTTGAGTATTTTTTATCGAATATCGAACGAATAGCGAGTTAATACATTAGTGATAATGTTAGCATTAAAATAAATTATATCTTTTAAACTCTATTGTGAATTTTATCGAACGATAATCCAGTATTAAAACTGTTGTTATCGCGCAATAACGATCTTTGTTTTGGGGTGAAATGGTATGTTCTTATACTGTTGTAAGTGTAGTAGTTATAAGTGTAGTAATTATAGAAATTATCTTTCGGGGTAAAATAATAGTCGTTCGATGCTTAAAAAAACACTATTTCGGTGTGTATATTGGATAAATGATATTCGAATCACACTCACTAAATCTTCGGACGGATTGTCCAGTAAACCAACCCGATTCAAGAATTATAGGCATCTTTCTCTTCTTGTTTTGTAGACAAACATTTTGGGATTTTCAAGATTTAGTACTCTCTCTGTGATGTCAAGATTTCGTGCCCTTCTTCAATCTTCTCTAAATGCAACTAAAAGAGGTATGCCCTTTTTCCCCTATGTCCCAAAAAGATTGTCAACTTTCAATTTTTATAGTTCATATATTATATATATATAGATAGATATTTGTGTATATGTTGCAGTTGTAGTACCTCTAGTTTGTTTTTTATGATCATATTAACACACCCAATTACGTTATTTGAATAATAAATATCATGGTGGTAGTAAAATATGGTTAAAATGCTATATTTTGATATATTTTTTGCAAAATATAATAGAACATATACAAAAATATTCCAGCGAAGAATTTAAGAAGTCAGACTCATCAATATTGGAAAAATGGAGCATCTTTTAGGGATGGAGGGAGTATAGTATTTGGTGAAAATATGTAAAGGTAGTATTTTTTACCTATTTTACTATCAAAATGGTACATTGTATTCATATAGAAGTTATATGTGTGGATTAGGGAGACAAAGATTGTTAGTTTTGGCCATTGAATATCGAAAGTGACAATTTTTTGGGATGGAGGGAGTGTATGTTTAGTTTACTGATTGATGGAGATTGTATGGAGGCACGGGAAGCAAAATATATGAAAGCTTTGAAGAATTTAATTGATGGTTATCGGAGTAATCAATTATAGTTTTGAATTTTGTTGCTTGGCAGCTCTTACATGGAATGCTGAAGATTTGATTCCTCCCGCTGAAAAGTATATATTCGGTTTCAATTCGAAGGACGAAATCAAGAAGTGGCATCTATACTCAGATTCTGAATATGGAGGTATGTATCCAATTGGGGAAAATGCCTAGTGAAAGACTCAAATAGATTAATGAAGTTTATAAGAAAAAGGGGACTTATTCTTAGCTTTTCTCGAGTAATGAAGTTGATAAGTTTATGAAGTCTAACCCATTTGTTCTGATTGCGTATACAATGGCTTCCTGGCTCGATTTTTATAGGATTTGTAAAGTTGGTAGAGTTGCTTTGCAGGTTTGTCGTCAGCATCGTTAGAGATCACGGATGCTGAAGAGGGATCAACTAGTACAGGTCAGTGATATAGCAGAGTTTAGCTTCCTGCAATGCTAACAGACCCCATTCGAGTAACGAGTCGCTGTATTGTTATATATCTGTTTGGATGAGTTCAGATCAATATAGAACATCTGGAAGCTATCACATGTTTTGGAATTATTACTATTCTCTTGGATCTTCTAATTTCGTATTGACATATCTGGCAGGGATATTTTCTGGGAACCTCTCTTCTGAGGTTGAAGAAACTACAAAATGGAATATCAGTCGCAGTGGTTTCTGTGGAATGCGGTCTAAAAAGGTTGAATCCTTCTCTCCTAGAGTTACACTTGGTCAGTTTTTCTGCAGTTCACTCAGTTTATGAAATTGCTTCAGGATATTTTGTCTTGGTTGCATCAACATACCCAAAAGTCTTTGAAGAGGTACCCGCCTAAGTGGTGAAGGTTGTTTTCAAAATTGACCAAGAGTGAAGTGTGAAGACTATCTACTACTTCACACTAGATAAGAAGCATAGGTACTGTAATGAGCCATTTTGATTTATTCCATTATATTCACGAGCCATAGAATATAAAATCTTTGACTCCATAGGACATGGAAATATATATGGTCTTGGTTATTTCAACGAATAAATTAGTGGACACATAAACTCATCTGTGATACGTCGATTTATTTATGTGTTTCTTTTTCTTCTTTTACATTTCTTTTATTTTTATTTTATATTATAATGAACCACACTGGAAAGAGTTCGTGTATACATGTTTGTTGGACCAAAATTGTCAATTTAATCACTCTCCCAATATCTGTGTTTGTGATTTATCCAATATTTTCATCCAACCTTAGTTAATGCTTGTTGCTAGATCGTTTCACTGATCTTGATAAATATGACACTATATACTCATCCAACCTTGATTAATGATTGCAGTTCGATGGCTTCATTGATCTTGATTCATATGACACAATTGCTTTAAAAGTGAAAGGAGATGGAAGATGCTACATTTCCACTGTGAGTTCCCTGTCGCGTACAAAAGTAGATGCCCGGGCGAAACGACTGAAACGAGGCCACTTTTTTCTTGTAAAATGAAAATATATAGATCCATCTTGGAAAGTATGATCATTTATTTGATTTAGGAATAGCTTACTTGTCAAACTTATACTATATAGATTCTAATTTCCTAATACACTCAATTGAATACTATAAATAAATTCAATTCCTACCTTTTTTATTTTGAGTGTGCATGTTAGCTGTTTTTAGCCAAAAAAAAATATTTGACCATGAAAATATATGTCATATCATTTTCTAGTAAACTATTATTTTCATCTTAAAAGTATTTTAAGTTTGTTGCAAAACTTAGTCAAACTATGGTTTGATGACAAAAAAAGTTAACGAACTCCCTCAAAGTGAAACTGAGTAATACATTTTATTATACCAATAATGTAAAACCAAAATTAGTGAAAATTTACATTTTCTATGAAAGGATATGATCAATCTGCCCACCCTGCTAAAAAGTCCTTGATCTGCCCCTGTACCTATGGAAAAGAATTGTTCTCAGCTTCCTTCATTCGCACTGTTGATGCTTAAAAACATTTCATATGCTACAATATATTATAAAATTATTTCTAGTAATTTCTATAAGAATAAGATCCAACATTTTTATGCAGATATATACAGAAAACTGGGTTAATTCTCCAGGGCAGATGGAAGATAACTCATGGCAAGCGTTTCTTTATGTGCCTAGAGACCACTGGTATATAGCAAAGGTAAGTTTATAGCTCTTTTGTTGTTATGTTCCTGCTACTTTTGTAAGTGTGTGTCACTATTTTTTTGTAATGAGTGATTCTTTATCATAAATGACTAATGAGCTCGAAGTTCTGAACAAAAAAATGACCAGTTGTTCAATGTGGTATTTTACTGGCGTCTATTTTTTTGGAATGGTGGTTTGATCACCATTCTGTTTCCTGCGGTTACTGATTGTTTATGTTTACCTTGTAGATTCCTCTTAGTCGGTACTTACCAACCTGGAGGGGAAATGTCATAGATGCGAATTTGGAGATGAACCCTTGTCGAGTTCTTGGATTGTCTTTGTCTGTAAATGCAGAAGCCAGAGTACCAGGTTCAAGGATGGGACCAGGGGACTTCCGTTTGGAAATTGATTGGATCAAAGCCTTAAGAGCCTAATGCATGTAAGATTGCATATGGCTTAATAGAAATTCTGCATTAAGATTTTATATGGTTCAAAGTTTCTTTTTCGGACATAGTTTCGAAATAATAAAAATAATAAATATTTTGGAAACATCATAGAAACATTTGAGAAACGATGTAAAATTTTAGGTTGTATTTAGTTCGTGAGAATTTTCAGTTTTTATGTTTCATTTTTCTTATAAATCTGAAAGTATGTTTAGTTAATGAATTGTTACAGAATTCTTCAAAAAAAAAATTAATTTTTGGGACAGTGGAGAGCTCTGAATTGTAGTTCTTCAGTTTTTTCACTCCGTTTTTTCGCTCTTGATGTGCACTTGTGAAGTACACTAATATGGACCCTATTGTGCGCCTTCAATTTTATTGGTTCGTTTCATCTATCAATTAATGACATCATAAATGAGTAATTTGTATGACAATATGTTGAATCTAAGCTTCAAGATTCATCCTTAAATCATTATCATGAATAATGATAAGTGTATGTAAAATATACACATATTGTTACTACAAATATAGCTTGTTAGTTAAGCATGATCCCAATATTATTGATACGGAGAGGTCTTTGGATCATGATCCAGCAAAGAAAAACTCTAACAATGTGAAAAACAAACGGTGCAAAGTCCTAGTCGGTGTTCATTGAGCGAATCAAAGCGCTTGAGCAACTAGTATGCTTGATTGTATTGATCGGTTCTTGGATCGAGGAAGTATGGATCTTTCTAATAAATCGAAATGGGTTTCTGAGGGGGCTTGAAAAGTTTGAAGCCTTAATCTTCGGACAATGACCGTTATGTGAGAACTTGGAAGATAAATTGCTCATGTTAAAGAGAAGAAGATATAGAAACATGTTGAATGTAATTCTTGGAGCACGAGATAACGGGGTTTCGCATGAATCTTTGGAATGTCTTTCTTACCGTATCAGCGTCTCTGTACTTGAGGATGATTATGCGGCATGAGATCGGGTATACTACAAAGGGGTATAAATGGGAACATGTGTCTGATGGGGGATACATCTGGCCGGATAAATCGGTAGATTTAATCTTGGGGAGTTAAGGGTGATTTGGTGGCGTCCTTGGTATGAGTTGGATATCATTAACTGTATCATTACAGGAAGCTACTTGGTGCGGAGTTTAAGTGACAGTTAACTGCAATGCATTTCGGCCAATTTGGGAAATCCCGATGATATAGAAGGGATGGATTGATCTTAATACTCATGCAAATCGTCCAGAATGGCAAGTGGCGTGTTGAAAATATGAGAAATTAGATCTCGTAAAAATGCCCTTTGAGCAATTTAGATTTAATACCAATGGAATTTAATCATTGAGTTATATATATATATAATTGTTTTAGACAATTAGTATTTAGGAAATAAGCGTATCGACATTAGGAGTTACGATGGATTCTTAGAAGTCATTTCGTAATACATATATTAAATATAATATTCGGTTAATATTTAATATATTCTTTCTTCAATCAGTGTGCTGAAGTGCTAGCATCTGATAAAAGCGAACTACTTAATAAATTGTATTATAAACTTAAAATTATAAAAGTGTAAATTGAAGGAAATATTCAGGACGGAAAATCGAGTCTCGGGGACTCGAGCTCGGCTCATTATAACGGAGTATGAATCCATTTTGGAATATGGGAAGGAGTTGGGTTTCGAGGAGTATTTGTCTCCTTTAAAACTACAAGTGTTTTCTTTGTTAAAGTGGTATGATCAGCAGGTAACAAGCTAATGTTAACTTCTTAGTTTATGTATAATAATGGATTACGGTAATGAAAGAGATGGTTAAAACTGACTTATCGTTATTAGACGGATTGGAATCTTTCTCTTTTTGGGTATTGTGTGGCTTGATTTAATTCAGATTGGTAAGCTCTTATTTGAGTTCATTAAAGGTCTTGTGGCTATAGTCGATTTTGTTTATTGTTTTATCTGATCATGGCGTTATGAGATTAAGTGTCGAATTTAAGAAGTTTTAGAAGCTTTATAATATGATTAAGAACACCAACAAAATGTGGGATAAATATCTTTTGTTAACAACTAAGATGATGTTTAAGCTTCTATTAGTTCTAAATTTAGCCATAATGGCAATGTACGCATATAGACAAACAATGTATAACGAGTTTCTTACCTATCAAAAAAATTGATGTTTAAAAATTAGTTTGGATTTATAACGCGTAACTTATATTTATATCAGAATCAGGGTTCGGTGGCCTTTGAATATTATTTATAATGATGAAATTTCCGCGGATAAAATCCTTTATAATGCAAATGGTCGATTTTTAGAAAGAAACAAAATTATATTTATATTAGTTCGTATTATAAAATAAATCACCAAGGACGTATATCTATATTATATATATATATATCAAACTTAATATTTTTTGGGATAAAATAATTGTAGAGTATGATGTTATATTGTGTTATATATATGATCCACTCTTTTTGTATTTTCAATAAGTAACCATATTTTTTAACCTTAGTTAAAAGAAAAATTTGACAAAATAGCAAATTTGTGAAATCAATGGTTATATATATATATATTATCATTCAATAAAAAAAAAGTATGAACAGTTACTTTAGATTATATCACCATAGGTAATGATTGACATGTAAAAATTTGTTGAAGTACGTCTTGTTAACTCTGGAATGAAAGTTGTAATGTCCCAAGTTGAATTCATAAAAAATTATGAACAGTTACTATACAAGTGGTACATATTGTAGTAAATACCAGGTAGGTATTATCGACATCGAAACAGTGTTAAAAATTATTGAAATTATTATTTTATTTCTAAATAAAATTTTCTTAAATATTACATTTACAAATGAAGGAAGGTAAAATAGTTATTTTATCTCCTTTTAATATTGTTTCAGTATGAATTTTTGCACTAGTTCTTTTGTTTCACCACATTAATCATCTTTTTTGCCATTGTCAACAAAATTATATCATACTCCGTAGTTGAATTATTTGACTGCAAGTTGATTCCCAAGTGTGTAATTAATTGAATCTTTGATGCCTAGAATATTTCATCAACTTGCAATAAAGATGATAAAAAGTACCTCAATTGTTGAAAAACAATGTCCATTTAGAATACTAGTAGGGTCCTTTTCATCTTTTTAAAGAATTCACTATTGATTGAAAGTAACATCATATTCAACATACACATGATAAGTTTATTTTGGATTCCATCTTTAATTTATGAAGACTTTGGTTGCCTCCTTAAAATCGTTAAATATTTTTGTCAGGCGTATCGTAGACGTGAGCTTCTGTGAGAGTGTCTGCGCCTGCGTCAGCCGGATTCGAGCGCCGGCGGTCTTTCTGCGTTTATTGGGGTGATTCACCCAGGTATGAGTAATTCTGCCCGTGTGTTATGAATGACTTATTTGTAGCAAACCCAAATCTGATAGGCGCATCCATGATAAAATAGCGATATAGAATTTTTTTTTGTTAAATATTTTATGACTTTTCTTATAAACTATTCAAACTTTAAAAACGAAACATGCATGGTAATATTAACTTAATGTAATAAATACTCTGTAGTAAACTCAAAATATAACAAATAATCCCATAATTTTATCACCAAAAGATTCTTTTATACATAATGAAATCTAAATTCATAAAATACAATAATCATCTATTATATTTTATATGACATCTGACGATATACGTTACACTCTACTAAAATTATGAGCTAAATGTATTATTGATTTTTAATTAAAAGCAAATATCTTCCGAATAAAACCTTATCGTATAAAGTGTAATAAATGATCCAAACTAAAAATAAACTTCAAAAAACAGTTATCAGTAATGAACAAAGAAGCTTCTGGAGAGCAACTACATAAAATATCTTGTTGAAAATTTAATCACAACCGTTGATCAAACAATATCTCATAATCTAATACTTTAGCTTTGTTTATGTACAACTAAAAAAACATATGTTAGTTCACAATAATTTTTGTATAATAATACATATATATATATATATATAGAAACATGATTTGTATAATATTAAGCCATCTTCTGGAGACTTCTTGAGCTATATTGTTAAGGAGGAATTTGTTGAACTCCACAACAATGCTAATGTTTTATGAAAAAGTTGTAGTTTTGAATGATCAAGAAAATTTAATTTTGGAAATTTATGCATAAATTTGTTGAAAAGAAAGGTTTTTGTCATTTGGGTGTGATTAATTTTTGAGTAATCAAGAATTTTATTGTGGAAATATATGCATGAATTTGTGGAAAAGAAAAGATTTTGTGATTTGGGGTTGATCAATTTTTTGAGCTACTTCTGAAACAGTTTAAGTGTTGAATAATTAAGAAAAGTTTATTGGAGAAATATATGAATAAATTTGTTGAAAAGAAAGGATTTTTTGATTTGGGTTTGATCAATTTTTGAATAAGCAAGAATGTTTATTGTAGAAATACATGCATAAATTTGCCTCTTTTTTTGTGATTTGGGTTTGGATGTTTGATCAATTTTTGAATAAGCAAGAAAAGATTATTATAGAATATATGCATAAATTTGTCGAAAAGAATAGATTTTGTGATTTTGGTTTGGACATTTGATCAGTTCTTGAATAAGGAAGAAGAGTTTATTGTAGAAATATATTCATAAATTTGTCGAAAAGAAAAGATTTTGTGATTTGGGTTTGATCATTTTTTGAGGTTTGTTGGTGGGGTTGAATCAATTTTTTGGCAAAAAAGGTTTTGTGGTGGTGGGGTTGAAGCAGGAGAAAAAGTATGGCATCTGGAGGAGAAAAAAGCAATGATTTTTATGCTGTTCTTGGGTTGAAGAAAGAATGCACAGCTGCTGATCTTAGGAATTCTTACAAGAAGCTTGCCATGGTTAGATTTTGTCACATTACCATTTTGTAGTATTTTGTATATGCTAGGCTGCCTATATGCTATGATCTTGGGGTATGTTAATGTTAATTATATGATATGATCTTGGACATGGAAAAGTAGTACTAATAATTTGAAGTTGTGATCCCAAGACAGACACTCGAGGAGTGTTAGTGTGACGGAACTAATAATTTGAAGTTATACTACTAATATGATATGGCATTGACCTCGAGGGGTCATTAGAGTGACGATTCACACTTTTAATAATTTGAAGTTGTGGTGATTAGTGAATGATACATAAATTGGAGAATTCATTAGCATTTAAATTTGTATCCATTAAAGTTGTTGTCTTGGATCTTTAATGCAGTAGAAGACTAGTTTCAATATATGTTGAAGTTGAATAGAGTTTATATGAATTATCATTTTTTTGAAGTTGGGATTTAATATTTTGGCTATTAATTTAAGTTGGTATTTTAGGTATGTAGGAATTTTTCTTTAATTTTGAATTTTTGATAGGGCCTCTTTGTGTTGGAATGTTGTATTAATTTTTCTGATTCTTTATTTTGATAATCACCGTTTTCAGAACTGATTCTTTTGTTTAATCAGTCGAGCAAAATTTTGTTTTGACTGGTTAATTAAATCAGCTGAGCAAACTTCTGTTATGACTGGTTTTGAAGAGATTGAATGTTGTTTATAATCTTATGGTTCTCGGATGATATTGTTCATTCAATATAGAAGTGGCACCCGGATCGTTGCTCAGCATCAGGTAGTCCAAACAGTGTAGAAGAGGCCAAAAAGAATTTCCAGGCAATTCAAGAAGCCTATGCTGGTAATCAATTTATTATTTTTTGTTGTGATCTTAGGCTTGTATTAATGTAGGATTCATTATAATTTGAATGATCAGTATGTTTTCTAGATCATGATTAGCTATTCTTTACTGTTGATGTTGTCATTTTCATCTTCTTGTTTATAATGATCTTGATAATGTTGTTACTTGTTACCAATATGAATGTATCAATTCGGTTTCCAATTTACTATAATGTTTTTTTGTTGCAATGTAGTGCTTTCGGATGAGAACAAGAGATTTTTATACGATGTTGGCGTTTATGATTGTGATGATGATAATGACGAAAATGTGAGTACTGAACCCCCCTACCCACACCTTTCCTTTTGAAGAATCTGAACCTGTTATAGTTAGCTTTAAATTTATATGTTAATGAATGGTGTATTGTTGATATGAAGTTCAAGAAGCTCGATGTTTCTTGAACAATCATTAAATCTTTAATTTGTTTTCTATCCACTCACTTGTCTTCTTGCGCGTCTAGTTTTCTTCAACAAATACTAAGCATCTTTTGAGCCCTCCTTTTGATCATTGTAGATTGTCTTCGTTCTCAGGCTAGAAGTCCAAAAACATATAAACAGCTTGATGATAATAGTTTTAAAGCTTTAGTGATTGTGTTCAATCATTTTATTATAATCTTCAGTCTTTTATTTAGCAGAGTCTGCTTTTCTTTTCAAAATTAGAATTAGGATCAAATTTTCATCATTACTTACATTTTGACTGATAACGAATGCAGGGAATGGGAGACTTTTTAGATGAAATGGCAGCAATGATGAATCAAAATAAGTCAAATGTGAGCATCTGTTCTCCATGTATTTTTTGCAACGTTTTCACATGATTTACCTTGCTGATTTTGTATTACAGCACATGTTTTAACATTATGGAAGTGATAATTCCTTAGAGAGTTAAGTAGTTAGCGTGCCATTATTATATTTTTCTCTGCATTGGTGATAACTGGAGTGTTAAAAATCTTATGACGGAAGTACTCGATTAAGTTTTGAAAAATGTAAAGAAACCAGTGAACATCTGTATCCATTATTTGATAAGTATCTACAATCTTCATGGACTACTTTTCTATTCGCTTATGCACTCTTTTTATATAATTGCCTTACCTCATGGATGGCAGGTACCTTAACTAAACAAGATTCAACAGATAAGATCATTGTGAACAATTTATTTCTGTAACGTGCTAAGTTGTGGATGGTGTTCAAATATAGTTTCATGTATTTGCAGGATAACAGGGAGGAGAGCTTCGAACAATTACAGGACCTTTTCGAGGAAATGTTCCAAAGTGATATACAGCGCTTCTCATGCTCTTCCAGATCCAGCGCTTCCCCTTGTTCTATGTCGTCGTTCACATCCAGCAGCGAGGGGAATGCCACCAATAAGAGGAACTCTTCTGATTTCAATTTCGGGAACTTCAATTCCAATGCAGCTCTCTTTGAAGAATTTTGTTTGGGGGTATTTCACTACTCATCTTCTTCAGTATTTTATCTTTCCATACATAATTCCTGAACTCTTGTTCATTTTGCTACTGGTATTGGACACAGGTGGAGAACGAGGGTAGCTCGAGGAACGGAAGAGAGACGGGAGGGAGGATACCGGCTGGAAGAACGGGGAACAGTCGGAGAGGTGGTACGAAACAAAAAGTTTCATCAGGACATGATGTTACTTCTCTTAATTAGCAATGAGGATGTATAGTCCAAAAGAGGACTTCCCTGGCACTTTCTTGCAACTAAAATGTCAGGATTGTCAGAGTTCCAACAATTTTAAGGCTAATTGCCCAGTTTTTTCCCAACATTCTCCTCCATCTTTTGTAATCAAACTTCAATTCTGCATGTTCATTTCCATTAGAATTTGTCATTATATATAGTACTGCCAAATTTTCTCTGGGGTCAATTTGGAAACATGGGTGAGTTTGTGTATTATCGGATCCTCGCTTACCCCCCACTTAGGCGGGAGTCCATTGGGGCATGTTGATATTGATTAGAATTGAAGAATTTTCATTAGTTGTAAGTTCATTGCTATATTTGATTCGAGAACTTGATTAGTTAAAACTGTGTTTTTTTTCTTTGCTTTACTGTTTTAGATGACAAGGAAATGTTAATAATTATGATCCTTTTCACATCTAAACGCAACCATTTATATTTGATTACAAAAGAAAAAAAAGCAACCATTTATCAGCATTAGAAGAGTAGAAGACATCTGCATTCCAAAAAAATATGCAAGAATTGAGAATAAAAATGTTTAGATGTTGAATGCTTGGTTAAACATAGTCCTAAACTCCTAATCAATACATCATCAACATCTCCAACAAAAAAATTATGCAAGAATGGACCAAAAATCTAGAGATTTGACTGGATAAATATAGTCCTAACAACCTAATTAAAATACTTATCCATCCAATGAAATTTAATGGCTAACAAAAAAAAGAACACTAACCAAATCCAAATCCCATCAAATCCTCCATACAAAAATGAATGATATCAAAAAGATACACACCTTATCCACCTACACTCCTTGATTTTCTCCCCCTTAAATCTATAAATATCCTTAACCAAATTCATCTCAAAGATCTCTGATTTTTCCAGAGTTTATTACACCTTTCTCTGCTTTGTTTCATTATTCCCCTTTGTAACAGTCGCATTTTGGTGAAACTTGTCACCTTTTTCGGTTGTTACAAACAATCAAAATCAAGAAAGTTAAAAAATAATAAAAACAAAAACAAAAAAATAGAAAAGTTCAATTTCTTCCTAGTTATTTGTAGGATTGTTTTCGAGCGGATATCGAATAACTCCACCATACTTATTTGTCATCTCATTCATTAAACTTTCATCTAGTTTTTTGTATGTTTGTTAACAAGTTGAGTTTGAGTGAATATTAGATAACTCGATCGTTTTTCGTTGAACTTCCATTTCTAGAGATTTCATCAACATGGGTTTCTTGGAAAGGATATGGGACGAAACTATAGCCGGCCCGACACCAGATTCGGGCCTAGGGAAGCTCAGAAAATACAACTCATTTTCAGCTTCTTCATCTAAGGCTTCTTCAATGAATGATCAAATGCCTATTTCAAGATGTATTGTGTTGAAAAACAATTATGATTCAGGCTCATTGCCTTCTTCACCTCTTGGTTCTAGCACACCCTCCTCCCCTTTTTCACGTAATTCATCTAATATCTCTCACTCTGCATGTTTGTTTGTTTTTATTACTGCATGCATACATAGTGCATGGGTGCATCCCAAAAAATTGTCCAATTTTGAATTTTTGTAATTGATTTCTTAAAATTTGAATGTATTTGTATATGTGATAATATTTGGTAAAAATATATTCATATCAATTATTAACACTTTTATGTGTTTCTTATTTATTAGGGAGTATTATATACTTTTGATAATTCAAATCAAAATTATATGTCAATCAACAGCTACATACATTAGTTGATTAATATTGTCATGTCTCAATGGTTTTAAAGAGACTCCTGTCTTATCGGATGGGGATTATATAGTCACGGCCTTATCGATAATGACAAGGGCGTTGTTTCGAACAACTTGACACTAGAAAGGGCTGTTAGAATTTTTATCATTGAAAATCAAACTGGACAGTCATGTTGGGATTTGGGAGTTTAAAATTTTCACTTTTTATATTAAAGTTTTGATTTTTTTTTTGTTTGATGTTATCAACCAAAACAGCAACTACCCCAAGGGAAAATAAAAAGAAACTGACAAGGAGAAAATCGATGGTCGATCCAAAAAGTCCAAAGGGCTATGACTGGTAAAAAAAAATCTTGTTTATTTGAATAATTGATTTCTTGATGTGTATTTGCACATCTTGATGTCTAATAAAAATGTTAAATTATGATGCAGGATTGTGTTATGTGCTTTGGATCGTTGAAGGATAGACAAATTGACCAAAAAAATGAAGATTTATATATATATTTGCACATAAAAAAATCATATATTAGAAGAGTTTTGGGTAGAATAATAGTTTTTTATCCCTTATATTTATTTTTCTTTGGGTTTTTTCAGGGAACAATTTTTGCTATGTACATAATCACCATGTGATTTTGTTCCCCTTTTCTTTTCTTTCTTTGTTCTGTTCTTATGCCCTTATGGATGTTGATGTGTATATATAGCACCACAATGTAAATAGGTTTTAGTGGGAAAAATGGTTGTTGGATGCAACTAGAAAAGCCAACTCTTTGGGAGGTATCAACTATCAAGTATGATTATTGAGGGTTTAACGCAGTAAGTTAAAGACCACCATGTATGTACATGGTTTTAGTTATGGAATTGTATTTGATTGTAATTATTTGTAGTGTAACTATGCAAGCTATGATCTGATAATATAAATCATTAAGAAGCATTTTGGGTTGTTAATGATGAGTTTATTTAATTATGTATATTTGTTAATATACTTTTTACTTATTTACACTGCTTGTATTGAGTTGACGACATCAATTTGGTCATGCATAGATAATTAAGTCAGTTGCAATTTGATTCTAATAATGACATATTCACAATTTAGCTCCCGGAATTAGCATAATTGTTGTAATTTGGCATCTAAACTCATAATAATAATGATGGTAAAATGGAGTTTTTTTAGATGCTTAGAGTTTGATGTTTATTGTGTGCTTATTCAAATTTTGGTTATTGGATCACCATTTTTTTTTATCAATAGCTAATATTGAATAGGAGTATTTGTAGAATTTATTTTTTTTGCATTTAAAAAAAACTCCTCCCACAATTATAGCATGCACAATCTATTTTCCGATTTGTTGCTTAATTTTACTCCAATTCGATTTTTACCTTTTGATTTATCGCTTTTTATTTTCCTTCCTTTAGATTATTATAGTTTTATGTTTAGATGATTCATAATTCAATTTTCAAAATATTCAATATAATTTTACTCTAATTATTCATCATCATAGATCCGAAAACTCGAATTCAAATATATATGGAGAAACTTTTTCTAAAATTCAAAAAAAGGTATTAATTGTTCTATTGTTTATATATATATGTAAAATGCAAACCAAATAGATACTACTCATGATTTCACGACATATTAGATAATGGGTAACATGTGTATTATAGAATCTAATAAGTAATATAAGGAGTATGCAACATAAATAAATAAGAATTATTATTTTAAATGAAATACTAAACAACAGGTATGATTCGATTGCTGATATTTTATTAATAGCATGAACAAATGAAACGAGATGCTATAACAAGAACATGAGGCTAAGATATGTAAAAAAAAAAAAAGAATAAATCGTAAACTAGAATACATGAGTAACATAAACATATACTCCCTCCGTTCCTAAAAGATTGTCCACTTTTGACTTTTTAACTTTTTAATAGTTGAACTTTGACCATAAATATTTTTGTTTGTGTTGTATAATATTTGATGAAAAATATATCAATGGAAAGAATTTGAAATGTATTTTTTATTGATATATTTTTCATAAAATATTATAAAACACAAACAAAATATCTAACTTCAAAATTTAAACTATTAAAATAAAAGTCAAAATGGACAATCTTTTAGGATCGACGGAGTATATACCAAAGACATACTAGTATGCGGTATTTCATATAACATAATGGATACCACTCCATTAGTAACATGTGTATTACAGAATCCAAGTGTCAATCCTAGACTAAACGATGGTCCAGGATGTCGTCTACCATCACCTCCTCCTTATTTCAGTATTCATGTTCAAGAGTCTTCATCCACCTCCTCTTATGGCAATCTTATACTAAACGGCCGGCTCCAGAAATGTTGCTATCCCTTTGTTCAACTCGTCACCTGCCGGAATATGTACAAAATGTTAGTGTATTAACTGAATCCAACTGCTCATGTCATGTAGTGACGCGAACCTTCTAAGCAAATACCACACTTAGTTCTTTTCAAATGAACATCAATCAATATCAAAATTCTATCTAATATTCAACTATCTACTAATTTATGGATTGACACATCAATCTGAAATCTCACTATTTATTCTTTTAATGCATCCCGGGTTCATGTTGAAATACCACCATCTTATACGCACAGTATCCTATTTCTAACAAAACTACAATATAATATTTCAAAGAAACACCAAAACAACCAACAATAATTTAAAGAAATAATAATGCAAAAAATGACACATAGTTTAAGCAACAATATTCCAAACACATAATATTCTATATTCCAAAAATTAATCTTTTAAATGTTTATCACAATAAATTGGATTCAAAACTAAATTATTGTTAATTCTACAAATTACTTCAAAATATACATTTTGAAACTATTTTTTACTATATCTAAACCCATGTTTAACTAATGCAAACATTAAACAACATGCAAAATAATGAATTTAACACAATACTTTAATTTAAAAATCCATTCAAAATAGTGTATCATAAATGAATCTCAACATAGTATAATACAACCTATTCAACACAAATAGTGTAATTTTTATTAGCCAAAATAAATTAATTATAATGTCGAAAAAGACTTGTGGGTTCGGTTGCCTTCCATTTTTTTCTTCTTTAATTTTTTAACTTCTTTGTTCAATTACTTTAATGGTGATTTCCTCCTCAAAGCCCTCCTCTAATTCTCCCTCTACTGCTTTTGCTATTTCAAATTTTGTGAGTTTTGGTGGTTTGTTTTGTGGGTTTGGAAAGTAAGAATTTGGATTAACACCAATTTGGCAGAATATTTTGTCCTACAATTAAACTACACTCATCACGGCGAGATCGAGAGAAATTAGTAATATTCAGAACCAATTATTCTAAAGTGGACAAATTGTGGGAACTCATTTTGGGAGGGATTTTAGTTATTATTTATTTAATTGTAACATGCATTGTCCATTCTACTCTTGTAAGCATCGGCATAACTCAAGAAATGGAAAGGTAAAACACAACTAAATCCACCACACCGTCAGAACTAAACTACAACAATTTAATAGAAAGTACAAAAAAATTGATTTGTGACATATTGGCACCCTAATAAAGATGAGTATCAATGTAAGATAAAAAGTAACAGTGCGGCATCGAGCCGGTCACCGTTACCCATAAGGAGCACTGACTCAGTATCGCCACTGACAGGACCGCCGATATGAATGAAGCTCTGGATACGAGCCCAAGGTGATGTTCGCTTTTTAAAAATATCCGCTTCGTTTATGACATCGGTCCATAACAAGTTGTCAAATTTTAAAAATATATCTGATAAAATATGTTCAATACATAATCATAAATAGGAGAGACAATATTATTCAAAAGAATTATTGTGGTTTTCAAATAATTTTATTTGGTTAATCGAGGTATTTTTGTTTAAAATTTGAGTAAAATTTTTTACAAAGATTTGGAAGGTTTAATTTGGAAAATTAACAAAGATTTCAAGCTCAGGATGATCAAATAACCTAAGTTCGTACTACCAGGTACCGACTCGTTAACTACCCAAATCATTATCTTATCAAGTCGAGTCGGGTACTAAATTTGGACTCGTTAGTTTAGCCTGCTCGTATCTACCCTACTCGCTATCTTAACGAGTCGAGTCGGGTACTGTAATACCCAACTCGGCTCGGCTCGTTTCAAACACTAGAAGAAACTAACACATACTATGTCATAATTGAATTTGAATGAGATTGTCATGTTAGTAAGTACGCGTATAAAACCCGTACGTACGTATCTTTGAGTAAAAAAATACTTTTCCTGCATTTCATAAAATTTTTTTAATTAAAATATACTGAAAACACACGCTTTCCTTAATAGATCAATTTTATCTAACAAACAATCAACTATTAAGGAACGGAAGGAGTATATAACTCATCGTACATCAATATATTATTGAATTTATCTTATGGGATATATTTTTATTTTCACCTAGCACCCAATCCATAAATATGTCATGGCGGTTCAAAACTACTCCCATCTATATGATGTTTATTCTATTTCTTATCCATCTCATATATGTGTTTTAAAGACCTATATGCAGGTTTAGTTTAATTTTTTAAAAAGTTAACTAGATAATCTTCATTGGACAAAAGAAGTATGGAGAGCCATTTAGTTATGATGCTTTCTTCATTATCTCCATCTCGGCTCAAGGAACCTGTGTTTTCTTTTTTTCGATTTCTTGTGTGTGTGGCCGAAAGCAAAAAGTTGGCTCGCACGACCCCCTCCCTTTTCGGAACTGCATTCGTGTCCGCAGGTCGCACACACGCACCTGGCTTCACAATTTCCGAGCTCATTTACCCCGGATTTCAGACACCTACCATGGCGCTGGGAGATATTTTTGCATAAGTAGTCAATCACATTACTAAGGGCTACTAGAGCCTTTACTTATAAAGTTGTCACCTCCCACTTTCATCCAACGCTACAATACGATTTTCAACTTTATGGTTTGATCTCATTCAGCAGCCTCATTGACACACAAATGGTGAGGCAAGTTTTGATTCATAACGCCTAATATTCTCTTTATATCCAACATCCTACATGAATCAAAATTTGTATTCAAACAAAAATCAATAAAATCCACAGCGGATTAAGGCGATTTTAAATTTCAAAAACGGGTGAGTTGTTATACTAACGATTTAACAACGAAGTAATTAATATCGAAATGCTACTCAATTGAGTCGATTTTAAGTTCCAAAATATGCAACAAGTGCGCCATGCCTCGAGACTCTGCCATTAATCGTTGTTTCTACTCGCCATGCTTTTAATACTAAAAATGGGTGTTAGGAAGAAATAAGGTGAATAGATACGCCTATCTAATAGTAGTATGTATTATATAGCCAAAGTACGAAAGATTAGTTCATAATTCAGAGACGTGTCAGACTAATAGTCCAAATAAATTCATGGGCTTAGACCGTATATAATGAATCCATTAATAGGCTCTTTGAAAGATCTCGGCTTCATCATATGAAGTAACTTCAAAATTTAGGTACATCCAAACCGAATCAGTCGGCTAAAGCAAATTAATCAGTTACACATGAAATGGGTATCACGCCCTGTAGGAAGTAATAAGGACTAAGAGGTCGTTGACCAAGCCGAATTTATTTAAACTTTAATACAAGTTTCATCATATCACGACTTTAACAATTTGTAAACAAAGTGAATATGCTAAAGTAATATTAACACTTCAAATGAATGTGCGTTGATAAAAGATAAACCAATAAAATGATCTAGCAATCATTATGTGCAATAAAGTCATCAAACTCATATTGGATCAATATTAACATTGTCTATTCATATAATACGATTAAAACATATTCATGGCTATTGATTAATCCTACTCTAATCTATTAAACATATCACAATTCAATACATAGATATACTAAAGCGAAGTTAAAGACATTTTAATAGCAAGTTTTGTTCATGATTGATCGGTGCGTAATATAACAATTAAGTCTATCGATCAAATAAAACCATCCTAACATGAATATATAATTATGAGCATAGATATTCAATCTATAGCTCGAGCTAAACTTTGTCCTACTTCAATACATCAAGTAAATTCAATTATATGCCTATATTCAAATAGCGATAACCAAAGATATAACGAATCTCAGCATTTCTATCACAAATATAACACGCTAGTCAATAATGGTGAAATCATAATTTGTATTAGTCCCTTTTTCTAAAATTAGTGACAAATTTTTAATAATAATTTACGATTATTTTTTAATTGTTTCAACTTACTTTCTTTGTTGGTTTCATCATACAAAAAAACAATTTTTTTAATTTGCCAACTATAAAATATTACTCCCTCCATTTCATAATAGTTGATCATATAAAAAAAAGATCTTATTTCATAATAGTTGATTATTTGCATTTTTAATATACATTTTCACAATTCCAATGTAGCCTTTTGCTAATCTCTAAACAAATTTTTACACTCCCAATATAGCAGCTTTTTACAATCCTAACGTAGCTTTTACTATTCCTTATCAGACAATTTTTTGTATCTAAACAATCAACTATTATGGAACTGAATGGTATATAACTCATCGCATACCAATATATTATTGAATCTTACGGGATATATTTTTGTTTTCACCAACACTCCAATCCATAAATATGTCAGCCATGGTTCCGAAAACTACTTCCTTACTCCATGGATGTTTGGTTCTACTTTTTGTCCATCTCATATATATGTGTTTTAGCACCCATATATGTGTTTAGTTTAATTTTTTAAAAGTTAACTAGATAATCTTCATTGGACAAAAGCAAGTATGGAGTAATATTTGGGCTATATTTCATTATTTCCTCCATCTCGATTTTGTTACAACTGCTTTCTTCGAGATTTCTTTCAGGTGTATTGAAAGTAAAAGTTGTCTTTCCGCACGACCCCCCCCCCTTTTCGGAACCGTGATCAGGTCTCAGAAGTCGCATACACACGCACTGCTTCACACTTCCGAGCTCATTTACTCCGATTTGACTCTAAGGGGCCATGTAGATATTTTTGCATAAGTAGTCAATCATTACTAAGGCTACTAGACTTACTGCAAAGTGTCACTCTCCCACACTCTCATCCAATGTGGTACAACACGATTTTTCAAACTTTATGGTTTGATCCCATCTTTTGTGCAAAGCCTCATCGACAATAATAAACGAGAGGCAAATTTTTGATTCACAACGCTCTAATATTCTCTTTATATCCAACATCCCCCACATGAATCAAAATTTTGTATTCAAAACAAAATCAATAAAACTAATAGTGGATTAAGGCGATTTTGGTTTCAAAAACGTGTCAGCCATACAACGTATTTAACGAATGGAGTAATTAATATCGAAATGCTACTCAATTGAAGCCCATTTTGTAAGTTCCAAAGTTATGAACAAGTATGGGCTCGTAGACTCTACATACTCATATTTCACTTCGTATATTATTTTTAATACTAAAAATTGGTGTTAGGAAGAAATAATGTGAATAGATGCGCCTATCTAATAGTAGTATGTATTATATAGCCAAAGTACGAAAGATTAAGTCATAATTTAGAGACGTGTGAGACTAATAGTGCAAATAAATTCATGGGCTGAATTTATTTCAAAATTGGTATAAATAATTTTCTGAATAATTTGTGTCACCTCCTCCTTATTCATTCAACGACGGTCCAGAATGCTGCTTCATCCCTTTATCCGAATTCATTAATTGTCAACATCTACAAAATATTAAGGTATTAACCGAAATTCAACTGCTCATGTCATGTAGATCGTGAAACCTTATACAGTCAACACACTTAGTTCTTTCAAATGAATAATTTTAATATTGGTACCCTATCTAATATGCAACTCTCTACTAATCTATGCATTAACACACTAACTAAATCTCACTATTTATCTTTAGTGTATCCTGATCTATGTTGAAATCCCCACCATCTTATACGCTACCGGTATCCTATTTTTAACAAACTACAATATAATATTTCAAAAGAAATAATAATCCAAAACAGATATAGTTTAAAAACAACAATATTTCAAACACATAATATTCCATATTCCAAAAAATTAAATCTTTACAATATTTTATCACAAAAAATTGGATTCAAACTAAATTATTATTAATTTACGAATTGGCTTCAAAAATATACATTTTGAAACTATTTCTTACTATAATCTAAACCCATGTTTAACCATTGCAACATTAAACAACATGTAAAAATAATGAATTCTAACAACACAATACTTAATTCTAAAAATCCATTCAAAATAGTAGTATTGTGAAATGAATTCAACATAGTATAATACAACCTATTCAACACAAATAAGGTAATTTTTATTAGGTTGCAAAACCACTAATTATAACGCCGAAAAAGACTTGGTCGTTTTCTATTTTTCTTCAATTTTTAACTTTGTTTGCAAATTACTTTAATGGGTGATTTCTCCTCAAAGCCTCCTCTAATTCTCCTAATTTCGCTTTTGCTATTTCTACAAATTTTGTGAGTTTTGGTGGTTTGTTTTGTGGTTTGAAAGTAAGAATTTGATTAAATAATTCAATTTAAGAATATTTGTCCTACAATTAAACTAATTACCCATTTGGTGAGATTGAGAAAATTAGGGAATGATTTTTTAACGACCGATTGTAAAAGGACAAAATTAAAGTGAACCTGGGATTTTAGGGATTTGGCTTATTTATTTATTTAATTAAAATATGCATTGTCAATTCTACTCTTGTAAGCATCTAAGTATAATTCGGTAAAATGGAAAGGTAAAACACAACTAACCACCACCTGTTCGAACCAAACTACAACAATTTAATAGAAAGTACAATAAAAATTGATTTTGCGGATATATCGCAACTCTAATGTTAATGGTATCAATGTAAGATAAAATTATTGGAAGAAAGTATTAGTGCGGCATCGGCCGTAATCTACCCACAAGGGAGTACCCACTTTAGTACGCCACTGATAGACCGCTTCGAGCATTAATGAATGGACACGAGCTTCCAAGGTGATGCTAAAATATCCGCTTGCTCGATATTTACTCGATCCGCATAACAAGTTGTCAAAATTTTAAAATATTAATTCTATAAAATATGTTCAATACATAACTTGGCAACAGAGAGCATTACTATTCAAAGAATTATTATGGTTTACAAATAATTCTATTTGCTAGCATCGTAGGTGTGTATTTTGTTTAAAATTTGAGAAATTTTTACAAAGATCAAGGTTTCACTTGAAAATTAACAAAGATTTTCGAAGTCATGATGATCGAATAACGGTTCGGGTACTACCACAAAATAACTCGTTAACTACCCAAATCATTATCTTATCAAGTCGAGTCGAGTAATTAAATTTGGACTTAGTTTACCCCGTCAGATTCACCCTACTGCCATCTTAACGCAGTCAAGTCGGGTATCAGAATACCCAACCTCGCCTCGCCTGCTCAACACTAAGAAACTAACACATACTATGTCATAATTGAATTTGAATGAGATTGTCATGTTAGTAAGTACGCCGTATAAACCCGCAGACGTATTCGAGTAAAACACGCTCCGTACTCAAATGAATTATACTTAAAAAAAACTCGTTTTTTATAATGTTACCGTATAAAACGCATATAAAACACTTACGTACGTATTTTTGAGTTAAAAAACTCGTTTTTCATCATTAATTAAAATATACTCTGAAAACACAAGTTTTTTATATAAAAAAATATTTATCCGAATTTTGAAGTTACACAAAATAAAAATAAAATATAGAACTCATGAAATGTTAAATATATTTGTCTGTGTTAAGAGTTGGGGGATTTAATACAATAACAATGGAGAAATATGAAAAATTATAAGCTCGAGATTTGGAGTCAATAAAAGGCTGACACTCTATCACTGAATTGCTTAATAACATGCGATCCTAAATACAATTTTGATTAGTATATTTCATATTTGGGATTTATTTATTGGGCTTATTTAATGATGCATCACTCTTTTATATTATTTTTTAATTATGAACATAAAATTCATTATATCGTTTAAATAAACGGTTTCAAATAGATATTTATTAAATAATTTGAGTAAAAGATCAAAGATATTACTATTTTCTAAAATTATCTGAGAAATGGTTATTTATAACTTAAAGTTGAACAATTAATATACAAGTAAATGTAAAATTATTAAGTGTTATATTTCCATATTTTTGATCCCGTATTTTTAAAATTAAAACATTTTATACACATAATAAACACGTTTCGTATAATTTTTTTTCAATAAAAATTTTTTATTTTTTCTTCACATAATCTTACTCATAATTATTCGAGTTCGAATTATAAACATACTTTTTTTAAGTAACATCCTAGACATAAAGCCAAGTTACTACCAACCCCTACCCCCAATTCCCCTTCTGTTCCAGCCGGCACCCCACCCCCACCCCCCACCCCCACCCCTGCACCCCATGTCCGCCAGAAAAGGTTAGTAACTTAGTACTTAGTATATTTCATCATTTTATGTTGCAATTTCGATTTTTCAAGTTCCAAATAATCAGTTTGGAATTCAAGTTTCAATTTTTATGTGTATATGTGTGCAATTAAATGTAAAAATCGTAACGTTTCAAGTTTGATTGCGATGATGCATTGATTATATCAACTTTCAATAATACTCGTATTAGTCAACTAAAAGTCAACGTTTGAAACAATAATTAATTCATTTACTAATCATGTTTGGAGTTGATAACAAAATATTTTAATAGTTGTCGTTTGAGTATTTTTTATTGTTAATTCAAAACTCGCAGTATATTTGATAAATGCTTGTGTAGGAACTGAAGCTCTCTCCGATTGTTAAATACTCGGCGTTGTCGATTTTCGCTGATCGCTTTTACCCCTCCGTTGCAAGGTATTGTGTTTGCCATTTGATTGCTACTGTTTGCATTTAGTAAAATGGTGTTTCAAATATTTATTATGACAAGATTATAAATTTTGCATTTAGTAAAATGGTGTTGCAAATATTTATTATGACTAGGTTATAGTTAAGTTAATTAAATTATGATTATGAAATTACTGACAATATTTAAGTTTATTTTCTTGCAGATAGTAAGAGGATGAGTTCTACTATGGAGATCACAGCAGCAGAATTTTTACATGTATGTCTTTGAAGAATTTTTTTTTATAAATTAATAAAGCTTGAAGAGTTTGTGTGTAGGAGATTATAAATTTTTGTTCTTTCTTATGCTTGCAGGGCTCATGTAGGCAAAAACTGGCCTTGCAAAGGAAGTCATCAAAGCAATCAAACCGTCTCCTTTGGGGCGCTTTCCAACGGCAAAGTTCTTTTAAGAAAATTTGTTGTGAAAATCTTAACTCGAGAGGCTCCCGATTGGAGAGAATGTCGGTTGTTGTCTCTGGAGATACGAACAGTTCTGTTATATCTGGACCCGAGGTGTTGCGAGGTACTGGTGAGGAGGTTATACATTTTTATCGGCTTCCATTGCTTCAAGACAGTGCGACAGCTGAGCTACTCAAACTGGTGCAAGTGAAAATATCGAATCAAATTGTAGGCTTAAAAACCGAACAGTGCTTCAATATTGGCATTGAATCAGATCTCTCAAATGAACAACTGTCTGTACTTAAATGGATTCTGGGAGAAACCTTTGAACCTCAAAATTTGTCCACTTAACAGTTTTACTCTATTAATCTATGAGGAGAAGTGTAGATACAGTTGTAGTGTGGAAGTTGGCCCTCGACGTCCTTTCACTATCAAGTTTATTCTACCAATGCTGTAGCGATTTGCCAAGCATGTGGTCTTACTGAAATAACAAGACTTGAAAGGTCGAGGAGATATTTGCTATATGTTAAGGGCGGAAGTGGTGCCTTGCTAGACAGTCAGATAAATGAGTTCACTGCAATGGTGCATGACCGGATGACGGAGTGTGTGTATAGCCAAAAGCTAACATCTTTTGAGACAAGTACACCCGGAAAAGGTCTGGCACTATTATGGAGAAGGAAGGGAGGCTCTGGAAGAGATTAATCAAAGAATGGGATTGGCGTTTGATGAACAAGATTTACAATATTACACAAAGCTTTTCAGAGATGACATCAAGCGGAACCCTTCAAATGTTGAGTTATTTGATATTGCCCAGTCGAATAGTGAACACAGCCGACATTGGTTTTTTACTGGAAAGATGATTTTAGATGGGCAGCCTGCTGATAAAACTCTTATGCAAATTGTTAAGAACACATTGAAGGCAAATCCTAATAACTCTGTTATCGGCTTCAAGGATAACTCTAGTGCAATCAAGGGATTTATGGTTAAGCAGTTGAGGTAATCAACCTAACTGATCTAATTTAAATCCTATTTAGATATAAGAAAACATTTTTCTCGCATTTGTATATTTTTTCTGTGGTTTGTTATCTTGTATTTGATGAATTTACTGTTTTGTAAACTCTTAACAGGCCGCTTCAGCCTGGTCTAACATGCTCATTGGACGTAGTCACTCGAGATCTTGATATCTTATTTACAGCCGAGACACACAACTTCCCATGTGCAGTGGCACCTTATCCTGGTGCAGAGACTGGTGCAGGAGGCCGAATCAGAGACACCCATGCTACAGGGAGGGGTTCATTTGTTGTTGCATCTACTTCTGGCTACTGTGTTGGAAACCTTAATATTGAAGGCTCATGTCTGTGGAAGATCCATCTTTGCATATCCACCTAACTTAGCCTCTCCTCTACAAATCTTAATTGAAGCCAGTAATGGGGCATCTGATTATGGGAACAAATTTGGGGAACCCATGATTCAGGGTTACACAAGAACCTTTGGGATTAGGCTCCCAAGTGGGGAAAGGCGAGAATGGTTAAAACCGATAATGTTCAGTGCAGGAATAGGACAGATTGATCATGAACACATATCAAAGGGAGATCCTGACATTGGAATGTTAGTTGTGAAGATTGGAGGTCCAGCTTATCGCATAGGAATGGGTGGTGGTGCTGCATCTAGTATGGTCAGTGGTCAAAACGATGCTGAACTCGACTTCAATGCTGTACAACGTGGAGATGCAGAGATGGCACAGAAACTGTACCGTGTTGTTCGTTCTTGTGTCGAATTGGGAGAAGAAAATCCCATTATTAGCATTCATGATCAGGGTGCTGGTGGAAACTGCAATGTTGTAAAAGAAATAATATATCCAAAGGGTGCTGAGATTGACATCCGAGCTATTGTTGTTGGGGATCATACAATGTCCGTCTTGGAGATATGGGGAGCAGAATATCAGGAGCAAGATGCTATACTTGTGAAGCCTGAAAGCCGCAACCTTTTGAAGTCCATATGTGAAAGAGAGAGAGTCTCAATGGCAGTTCTCGGAACAATTAATGGCGAAGGACGGGTTGTGCTAGTTGACAGTTTTGCTGTTGAGCATCAAAATCTTCTGGATTGGGTCAGCCTCCACCACCTGCTGTAGATCTAGAGCTGAAAGGTCCTTGGCGATATGCCTCAGAAAACTTTTTCGTTTCATCGGATGACTTATCCCTCAGAGCCCCTTGATATTGCTCCAGGCACAACAGTGATTGAATCTCTGAAGAGGGTGTTGAGGCTTCCTTCTGTCGGATCCAAACGGTTTTTGACTACTAAAGTTGACAGGTGTGTTACAGGACTTGTTGCACAACAGCAAACTGTGGGTCCTTTGCAAATTACTCTCTCCGATGTTGCTGTTATTGCGCAAACATACACCGATTTCACCGGCGGTGCGTGTGCCATTGGGGAACAGCCCATCAAAGGTTTATTGGATCCAAAAGCAATGGCTCGAAGCATGTTGGAGTAGCTAATTGGACTAACCTAGTTTGGGCGAAGGTTACTCTCTTCTGATGTCATGCTAGTGGTAATTGGATGTATGCTGCAAAATGGATGAAGGAGCGGCTACAAATGATGTTGCTTTAGCTCTTCAGAAGCTATGATTTCACTTGGTATTGCTATATTGATGGGGAAGGGATAGTCTCTCCATGGCTGCCCAGGTCTCGTGGAAGCTAAGGCTCCTGGAAATTTAGTAATCAGTGCTTATGTCACTTTGTCCTGACATAACTAAAACAGTAACTCCTATCTGGAAGCTTGGTGATGATGCATTATTCATATTGATTTATCCAGCAACCTGCCTAGGTGGTTCTGCTCTTGCTCAGGTACTTTTGTCTTCCTTTGTTCTCGATGTATTTTTTATGGCTGGCGATAATGCCAGATCAACTTTCATTTTTTTCAGAGCAAATATGTATATAATATTATAATGTCTTTCTTATCCTTATAACTTGATGTAATTGTAATTAGCTCAATTAACGATAAATGGTAATATTAAATGCTTTCCTTATAAGCTTAACTGCTAATTGCAAGTGACACAATCTATGATGTTTATTTTTGTGTTCTAATTTTGTCTTTTTCATTTTTCATCTGGATTCCATTTAAAAATTATAAAGGTTCAATACTATTGAAAAGTTAAACTCTAAAAATATGATTTTTCTTCAAACTAAAATTAATATTTTTTATGAAGGTGCTTCAATATATAAATTTTTTAGTTTACTTATACATCATACATTATTCAGTTGTCATAGGTTATTTAACTTTGTTAATTATAAAATTTAATAGATATCATCACTTGTTTTAATATTGAAACGAAAGTATAACTGCTTAAGCAACTTAAATTTTTATTTGTAGAAAATATATAATACATGGGTGGACCACTTATTTAAATTAGTTCATCTTGAACTTAAAATTTATATTAAATATGAATATATATTAAACAAGCTAAAACTAAAAAATAAAATAAAAAGTGAGTGGTAACTCCCTTACTGCTGCTTAATAGTATACGTTGTATTTATTATTTAAACTAAATTATACTTTTGGCCATGCATGAAAGTAGTAGATTATTTGAAAATGGAAATAATGTTACATCTAAGAATGATTTTCGTACCACATTTATGTATAATAATTTCAATTATTTGGTATGTTCTTCTATCAAGGATAGAATTGGCATTATATGCAATGTTGCTCTGGAAGAATGGAATTTTTTATCTCGCATTATCATTTGCCATTTTTTATCTTCTTTTTCAGAGGTTATATCACTACAAAACTAAACATTAAATCGGTCTTTGAAAATTTTCAGGTGTTTGGACAAATCGGAGATGTTAGTCCTGATCTTGACGATGTTCTTTACCTTAAGAAAGTTTTAATGTCTTGATCAATTGGTGATTTAACTAATTTCATGGGGCATGATATCGTTGACGGGGACTGATTGTTGCTGTCCTTGAGATGGCCTTTGCTGGAAACTGTGGCATTAAGTTGGACTTGTCTGTCACAGAAAATAACGTCTTCTTCAAACCTTTTTGCAAAGAGTTGGGTCTTATCATTGAGGTTAACAAGAAGAATTTGGATGTGGTAATGTCGAGGCTTTCCAGCTTTGGTGTTATTGCTGATGTAATTGGGGAAGTGACATCCTTGCCTATGGTAGAAGTAAAAATTGGTGGAGTAGTTAAGTTGAGTGAAAAAACTACTGTGCTCAGGGATTTGTGGGAGGAAACAAGCTTTGAGCTGGAAAAATTCCAAAGACTGGCTTCTTGTGTCGAACTAGAAAAAGAAGGATTGAAAAAGAGACATGAACCTTTGTGGAACTTGTCCTTCACTCCTACATTAACTGATGAGAAGTATTTAAAAGCCTCTTTGAAACCAAAGGTTGCAGTAATCAGGGAGGAAGGTAGCAATGGAGACAGAGAGATGGCTGCAGCTTTCCATGCTGCAGGTTTTGAGCCATGGGATATTACAATGTCGGATCTTCTAAACGGAGTCATATCATTAGATGCATTCCGAGGAGTTGTGTTTAGGAGGTTTTAGCTATGCTGATGTGCTCGATTCTACAAAAGGTTGGGCTTTCTATCCGTTTTAATCAACCACTTCTAAACCAATTTCAAGAATTTTACAACCGACCGGATACTTTCAGTCTTGGGGTTTGTAATGGCTGCCAGCTTATGGCCTTATTAGGATGGGTTCCTGGGCCTGAGGTAGGTGGCGTTCTAGGTATAGGTGGGGACCCATCTCAGCCAAGATTTACTCTCAATGAATCAGGACGATTTGAATGTCGATTCTCCAGTGTCACAATTCAAGAATCTCATGCTCTAATGTTTAGAGGGATGGAGGGGAGCACATTGGGAGTATGGTCTGCCCATGGTGAGGGAAGAGCATATTTCCCTGACAATGGAATCTTTAACCATTCTGACTCAAGTTGGTCCCAGTTAGATATTGTGATGATGGTAATCCCACCGAAGCTATCCATTTAATCTCAATGGCTCTATGGTGTTGTAGTAGAGCCATTTGTTCTTTGGATGGGAGACATCTGTTATGATGCCCCATCCAGAACGACAAGCTTGATGGTGATCCATGGTATCCAAAGAACTGGAATGTAGATAAGAGAGGGCCAAGTCCATGGTTGCGGATGTTTCAAAATGCTAGAGATTGGTGTTCTTGAGGTATGGCATTTTCCCTATGACACTGTAGATCTTTATAATTTTCATTTATTAAGTCCTGCCACACAACGTTATAATAACAATGTTTAATTTATTCAATTTATGTTGTATTGTTACAAAATCAATATGTTTTTAGTTGAGATTTGTTTAGTTTCTTTCACGAAACTAGTTGATTAACTTTAGGTTTGTTTAATTTCTTCAATTTTAGTAGTCTTTTTGCAATTAGGTACTCACTTGTTGGAACCTTAGGTTGGAGAAGACTTTTTCCATTTGTTTTCAAATATTAAACCCTTGGGTATTTTATATGTTGTATAAGGAACTGAAAATTGTTTTCATTAGTTTATGACTGTTTTATTATTGTTGATTCGCAAATTGAGCTCCACTCAAGAATCAGGTATCCATATTCTTTAACTAAGAGCAAAGCAGTGAATATCTATCAAGTTTTTATGTAAATTTGAAGAAATTGCCCATGTTTGCGACTGTAAGGAATATGTTGCTTCCTTTTCCATTTTTGTTACCTGTTTGTTTACAATTTGAGAAACAATTGAGGTAGAAAGTCATCGAAAAAAATGAACAACCTAGTTGAGGAATTATAAGACTCATATTATTAATTAAGTTACCTGGTTTCTATGTTCTGGTGTGAATGGATGTTTATAGTTTGGGAATCTATGAATTTAGTTTGTGTTAATTACACAGTTTCCTTTACACAACGCTTTTGTTCCAAAAAAAATTGTGTATATTTCGAATCACCAAGTCTTAGATCCGCCCCTGCGTTCCAGTAAGCAAAAACCACTAGTATTACAATTTACATACTAGTATTCGGATACATATAGTGGGTCGTCTTTCACTCTTCTTCCTATATGGAAAAATGAATTAAGAGAGTAACGTGAGAGAACATATGATTTCCTTTCTCTGTAATAATTACATTAACATTAACATGTCCCACTGCCTTTGAATTATTTAACATTAACATTATTTCTTTCTCTGTAGTATCTTCATATAATTCAAGAATTCTGGAAATATTTAAGTAGTTTGCTTCCGGGGGAGGTTCTCGGAATCTAGTGACCCCTAGATCGCTCTGTACCACCTCTTTTGCTCCTTCAAGAATGTTATGCCATTGAGCTCATTATACTTTAGTCTCAGATAACCTGATACAAGAAAAAATAGCGTCTTTGCATTTGTTCTCACTGTGGCACGGTGTTTATTTTGCTCGGTACTTTTGCTCCCTACATTTCTGTTGCTGATGTAATCTCCTTGGACTATGCAGGTGGAGGAGATTGTGCTTCCAACATATACAAATACAACAATGAGGATTATGAAATCATTTGCTATAGAGGATTTTGGCTCAACTGTTTCTGTGCATGCTGCACAATTTTATTCTTGAGTTCGGATATTCGCCTTCTTACCGGCTTTATATTTTCATAAAACATGTCAAACTATGATCAGGCAGATGTTCACTATCTTCCTCTAATTTCTTCTCTGATATTTTTCTAATTTAGAAAGGAAGCGTTTCTCATATTAACCGAATCATATTGGGTCCTTGTTTTTCAAGTATCATGAAAAATTGTTCTATTTGAATGTTCTAGCCTGGATTTTATATAATGTAATGGGCGGCTTAGTGTAGCCATGCTATTTTGCCATTTGTTTAGTAATTATGCATCTTTGACATGTAGGGAAGTTTGTATTGAACTAACTTTAATAGACATTAGTTGTCCAAGTACAGTATTATAAGCGACATTTACCAGTATATTTAAGACTATTAAGTGTTCTTTGAGTAGTTTACTATGAAGACATTTGCAGCATATGCTTCATTTGTTTTACTTTTCTGGGTCACCCGGCGCATCAGGAGCCATATGCGCCTGGATCCTGAAACCCGGATGGCATTTATGTTAATATTACAACATTTGATTTAATCACACCATTGGTTTGGGTTTCATCATGGCCGTTCATCCGGATTTCGTGGGATAGTGTCGCCGTTGTTGGGTTTCATCATGGCCGTTCATCCAGCTTCTTTGACATTTTTTGTTCTTTTAACACAAATTTTAATTGTACTATCCTATACTCTCTATGTTCAACATTAATTCACTATGGCCGTATGGTTTGGATTGTCTATATTTCTTGCTCTTCTTTTCTTATTTCATTTGTATCAAAAGGATTTCATAGAGCTTCCTTTCGGCTGCCTCCATATCCAATCAGGTACTCTTCTTTATCCATTTCCTGAAAAAATTCGTTTCTTTATTTCATTATTACTATTCATCACTCTAGTTGACTTCTTTATTTTATTAAATTATTGTTCATCGGAGTACTTTACTCTGTTTGAGCTCCAGCTCCATTCCCGAATTTCTTGTATTGTTTTGGTATGCTGGCATGTATATTTATTTTGTGTTCTTATTTTTCAAATTGTAATGCAGGGAAGGTGTAGATTGTTGTTGAGATTGAGATTGCAACTGACTTACTATACTTGGATGGAAGTATAAATTATTGTTGATGTAAGTAAGGTGTTTGATAATATGTTTGAATGAGTTAGTTGTGTTTCTTATTACTTTTGAATTTTCTGTTGAAATATTGGTGGATTTCTATATCTAAGTTTCATCCCTAATTCCATGACCACAACTTTAAAAACATATGAGGCGCTGCCTGCAAACATGTAAATTTCCAATGAACATTTTGGGGGTTTGAATTCTAATATTTATACCTTGCTTCTGTTTTTCAAGGGGAGTCATGACATTGTTCATTTTTTGAGGAGGCTCATGTAGCCATGTTCAGCTTGGCCAATTCACAAAGGTAATATCATCGAACATACCCGAATAACTCCCTTGTATTCCATATATTAAAATAAATATTAGATATGTTTGGATGTTCTTGAAACGCTAATTATCATATTTAATTGTGTTTCACATACTTCCAGTTCACCTCTTTTACAATTGACTACTTTTTCCCTTTCTCTATTCCTTATGTTCCATACTTCCATGTAAAAGCACGTTAACTTGTTTTTCTGGGGCTGTTTATCTTTTATTAAGTAATTATTAGAAATTGCTTCTATTCTTCAAAGTTCAAATGCTAAATAATTTTTTTGTAATTTATCAGAGTTGAATTTTATGTGTTCTCATCTCACCTTATTTGTGTTAAAAAATATTGACCTTTTCATCTATGCCTCGTGATAAAAAGAGTGTGATATTTTTGGTCCCTCCACTTCCCTGAAATCTGGGCCTGGTAACACATAAGATATAAATAATTTTATTTTGATTTTGCCGATCATTATATTAGGAAACTTATTCACCCAACAGTAAAAGTTTGTCTAAAGAGAAAGGAACATACAAAGATTGGGTATGAAATGTTGGGTTCGGAAAGGAGGCTGTCGGTAAGACCTGTATTTGGAATATTAAATAGGAAACCAAGTGTAGAGACTTTAAGTTTTTTTGCTCAACAGAAATTAAACTTTAACTATTTGGTGTTGGTTAGGTTTGGTTGATTTAGTACACCTGATGCTTTCAATGCTTTTAAATTGAATTTAAACTTTCTTTAAGAAGAACCACTTCATGTAGAAGCCATGGTTATAAGAGAAAAAAAGGTATCCTCATCCAGTATGTATTTGTGATGACCACAGTATTGTTCCTGCCTCTTACTTTTTGAGCATATTGTTTCAGCAGGCAATTTTAGTTTGCCTTACGCACTTATTATTACATGTAGACAATTATTCAAATCAAACATCCTAATATTTTGTGTTTTGGGTCTTTTGACTTTAGTAATCACATGAACCATTCCTCGTTTTTTCCATTGTGTTCGACCTCATTATTTGTGGATCCTCCTAGGTGAAATTTCTGAAATAAAGTTCACTAATTTTTTGTATGCGTCATTTGCATTGGCACCTTTGCTCATTTGTTTCCTTCATCCTCTTCTATCCGGCTTTCCTGTTCATTTGGTTAACTACATGCAAATAACTGTCAGGTTGTAATTAATTTATCTTTTCTTCTGCCTTGGTTTTAGCTTTTACTTCATGTTTTAATTTCTTCAACTGGTGAGCAATGTAGCTGCAATAAAAAACTGTGATTACAAGTAACTCTACTTGCCGATTTTGAAAATTAGGAAACTGGAGAGGCTTTATTTGGACCATAATCAAGGGAAGAGTGTGGTGATCTAGTCAAGTAGAAGAATGAAGTCTGATACACTTCTAGACTTTGCTGTATTCCAGCTATCACCAAAGCACTCCAGGTAATACTATCTAATATCTATATGCTTTAGGTACAGCACTTGACAATCTATTTTGGGTAGATGTGAATTGTTGTTCAAGTGATGGACTTATAGAGAAGTACTTAGGCTAGCTGCCTTTCGCAGTTAAATGAAGGTTGTGAAGAACGTTGCACCTCTGAAGAGTCTTGAAAGCTTAAAGGAAAGAAGCAGAAATGCAATAAGATGGTTCACGAAAGGAACGGTTGAGAGGTAGGCAGATGTGCAAGTATTTTTAAAGCTTTACAGCTCTTAAAGACCATAATTGGTGTAACATGCTTCTCTCTCTTCCAGGTTTGTGCGCTTAGCACGCCTGAGATTTGTAGAGCTGTGAACACCTTGATGAGATGTCCCAAATCTAGCAGCACAAAAACTTTATTCTCAGGTAGCAGCTCCCCCACCACTTGCTATATTTTCTCATGATTATTATTGATAATTTCTGTTTCGAGTACGTAATACTTCTGATTTCAGGGTGCAAGCAGTGAGCTCTCGGGTGCTACACACCGTGTAAAAATCACGTGCTATTTGCCTCCTTATTTACTTGGTAATTTTTCTATCTCCTTGTTCTAGTTATTTGTTATTTTATTCGTTTCCCTTTTTAATCATTCTATGCATTTTTCATGTTCATTTGTATTTGTTTACTTTTTGCAATGATGATGGATCGGTCCATTGTGGCATGTGCTTGTCTTCCTCGACATGTTTTGTTTGTGAATATTTGTTTACTTGTTGCAAGGGCTCAGTGATCTAATTCTTGCATGCATGCTTTTTTTACCAGCCGAACACCCTTCTCTGCCTGGAATTCTTTAGATGTTAAGCTGGTGTTTTTGTTCTCTGCGTTACAAGCCTGCTTTTTGACTAAACCCAATTTCTAATCATGGAATAACCATCACCCCCTCTTCAGTGTTGCAGTTTTTGCAAGCTTCCTTTTGTGCCAATAGTCTAAGGGGAACCAAGAAAACAGGTATACCAAAATATTTATCCATTTTATATTTGTTATGTGCACATTTTTCATATATAGAATAATTATTGACAACTGACCATTTGGCTTTATACAGGAAAATAATCCCAATAGCTGGCCTTCAGATACTACTTACACACTATGGTGATGTTATTGCCAAAAGACTGAAAGAAAGTTAAAAAGTGTATCGAGAGGTACGTTTCCTCTTTTGGGTGATGACTATGCATGGGATATCTAATTGACTTAGTGTGTATAGTTGATTTAATCTAGATGACGATATTCTTCGTGGTCGACTGATTTTCAAGAACACATGCATGAATTGCTGTAGCTGCTGGCAATGAAAGCTCTTTCACGATCGATTCCCCAAGCATGGTTCGACAGTACCTTAAATTAAATTTCGTTCGATTGTGCAATTATTCTTGTTCTATGAAAATGCCAACAGACTTGTGTTTTTTTCACCCAGGTATCCCGTGAAAACGAGTTACCATCGCTCTTGAAGGACTATTCTGTTGCTTTCGCTAAGTATCTTGTTGATCGCAACCTGGTAAACAAGTATTCGATGGGTGAAATTCAATCAATTTATCAGGTAATGCTATTTGTCCCTTTACTCGTCACTCTAAATTCGTTATAGTCGTAAATCCTACTACTAACTACCCTGACAAACAATTTTTTTGATTGGTTAGTAGAGTGGCGACTTTTGGACTCGTGCAGTTACAGAAGAGGAGCAACGTCTTCATTATATCGGTTGCAGCAATTGTTACACCAAGGCGAAAATGAGTATTAACATGATTGGATTGAACAAGGCAAAAATATTTGTATGGTTTGCTTACACGATATATACAGCGGAGATAATCATAGATTTGTATTCAAACATCCATATAAGCTTGCGTGTTTAGTATTGGCTCAACATTTACTTTTGATTGTCATTTTCGTTGAGACTGATTGGATGTTGTTTAATGAATTGATAAGAAAAAGGGGCAAAGACGATATCCATATACCGTGTTTTAACTTACATGCTTACAAAAATTGTAAGCAGGGTGTTTACTCCATGTTTTAACCATTAGATCATCTTTTTAAATGAGTTCTTTTTATCAAACAGTCAAGTTAAAACATGGGCAAATATGTCTTTTTACACTTTCAAAAATTAAAATAACCCTCTTAATGATAGATTCATTGAATCTAATTATAACTTTAATGCTTTTAAACATGAAAAACAATTATCCGCTAGAAGATTTCTGCTTACAAAACTTGTGTAAGCTCCTAAATAAATCTCGCGTATACCATATTTTCACTCCAACACTCTTTAATCACCAAAGATAAAGATCTATTCACGCCCTATCTCGACAAGTTTTAAATGAATCTCTGCCTCCTCGATCATTCACGACATCCCAGATTAATTTTATGACGCGACTCTCAGTTTGTTCGTTAAATATGACTCGCTTCATACTTTATATAAACATGTCCATTTAAGGACACAAAAACGATTTTGTTGCTCCTTAAAAGCAAGTACATTTATAGAGCCATAGTGATTTTGACTTGTAATTATACGGCACATATAGTACCTGCTCAAAAAATGCAACATAAAGAGTGAAGAAATGGATATGGCACTAGGCTTACATGTTGGTGTCTCTAAAATTTTGGGTTTATCTCACTAGTATATGTGTTTATTTTTTCCATATGAACAGGAAAAACATCAACAAATTCCCAATAGTGCTATATTTTAGTTATGAGTGCATGTACTTCATTACATTCATTAAGTGGAAACATGCCATGTGAAAATGAATATATACCTTCCTTCAATCCCTTTGACATAAATAATTATGAATTTTGCACACATTTTGTTTTTTGTTACTCTTTACAAAGCCATGATTAGTAAAAGTAGGCAATACTACAGAGATGTTCCACCTTTTCTACCATGGTAATGTTTTAATTTATTAATGCTTCAATTCTTGTAAACTTGATAATTATTATGATATTTGTTAATTAATAATGGAAATACTATGTGATAAGTGGTGTTAATAATCTCAAGTTCTAATCCTTTTAATTCTCTATAGTTATTTTTAATCATTTATTTGGAAAATAACTTTTTTTTTATAATATACTCTCTCCAATCTATTTAATCACTTCTACATATCACATATTATTAAATTTTTAATCTTTCAATTACTTTTAATTATATTATTAAAAATTTAAAAATTATTGTAAAAAATATTTTAAAAGACGAATCCAATTATATAAATTTTATATTTTTAAAATAATTAATAATTGAATGACAGAAATCAATTTCAAAAAAGTTTCAAATATCAATTAAAAGGAATTTATATGACAAATTTCTTCTATTTTATATATATAACTATTTAATCGGCGATAACAATTGTGACGCCTTTGCCGATACCCTTACTTATAAAAGAATAAAGTTTCTAATTAATCAACACACCTATTACGCATACCATGACGACTCCAATCATAAATTTTTTTCAACATGCTGAATCCATTCAATATCTCAATTTTCCAACTTACCAACATGTCATTTAAACTCAACCATTAAACATTCTTTATGCTTTTAAACTATTGCCGCATACAATCTAAAAAACATGTCACATTTAGTGCAAAATCACAACGGATATTCTTTTTCAAAATAATTCCGTTGGGAAACATAAATTAAGTAAATTTATGACATAATCTCAACGAATTAGAGCGAACATTTACATACTATAAAGGTCAAAAAAGTATTTTCATCTTCCAACAATTGCCAAATAAAATTCAAACATCAATCTCTCTCTCCCAATCTCTCTCAATCTCTCCCATTCTTGATTTAAATTTATTTAAGTCACAGTAAAAACCAAATTCAAATAATAAAAAAACAAATTATACTCTGTATAACGTTTGATTATTGTCTGAAAACTGAGGATTCTACTTGTCTTCCATTTTCTCTTTCTCTCTCTACTGTATATATACACTTCAGATATAGAGAGAGAAACCAAAAGACATCATTTTCAGAATTAAGTAAAGCGTAAACCACTCAAAACACCTAATTTCTCACTTGGGTTTTCTCAAAATCAGTTGAAAATGGAGTAATTAATTCAAGAAAACCTTAAAGATTGGATTTTTATTAGTTTTAGCTGAAGACTATAATGGAAAATGTGGATTAATTGATCTGGGTATTGAAGATCTTGGTATTGATATTGATAAAGTAAGTTTTTTTTAGTAGATATTTACTTGGGTTTTCTTGAAATTAGTTGAAAAAATAGTAATTAATTCAAGAAAACCTTAAAGATTGGATTTTTATTAGTTTTTGATAGTTTTAGCTGAAGAATATAATGGAAAATGTGGATTAATTGATCTGGGTATTGAAGATCTTGGTATTGATATTGATAAAGTGAGGATTTTTCAGTTTGCTTTCACTTGGGTTTTTGATTTATATTTTATTTTATTGGACTTACATTGTTGGGTTTTGGGTGTTTGTTTATAGCTGAATTTTAGTTCAATTTCTTGGATTGAAGTTTGTGTTAAGTATGGATTTTGCTGGAAATTTTACAGATTATTGCAAATGCAGATTCATCGATCCGGATATTGAAGATCTTAGCATTGATATTGTTAAAGTGAGGACTTTTTAATTGATCTTTGTTGGGGTTTTGATTTTTGGATTTTCTAGGACTTATATTGTTGGGTGTTTGCTTGTAGCTGAATTTTAGTTCAGTTTCTTGGATTGAAGTTTGTGTTAAGTGGGGATTTTGCTGGAACTTTTATAGAGTGCAGTTTAGCATTTGGTCAGATCTGATGAATTTTGGGGTTTTATGTTATTGGATGGTTAATGTTGTTGTAGATGTATGGTTTGATTGTGAGCCATTAAGTGTTAGTAATAAACTGAGTTAAGTTTTTTTTTAGTGGATCCTTACTGGAGTTTTTAGTTTTTGGATTATCTTGCACTTACATTGTTGGGGTTTAGGTGTTTGTTCGTAGCTCAATTTTAGTTCACTTTCTTGGCTTTGAGTTTGTGCTAATTGTGGCATTTATTGGATTTTTGCAGAATGTGGTCTGGAATTTGGTTGGTGAAATGAATTTGATAATTGATCTGTTGAATTTAGTTTTTGATTTATCATAGACTTGCATTGTTTGGTTTGAGGAATTTGTTTGCAGCTCAGTTTTAGTTCACTTTCTTGTATTGAAGTTTGTGTAAGTGTGGAATTTAGTGGAGTTTTAATGCAGAATGTAGTTTAGAATTTGTTAATTAATAATCAGATCTGATGAATTTTGGGTTTTATGTTATTGGATGGTTAATGTTGTTGTAGATTTATGGTTTGGTTATGAGCCATTTAGTATTAGTAATGGATTTGGATTAGGATCTTTTGTATGGTAAGATACTAGATTGTAGTCCCCATTTCAGTTTACTTACTATGTACGATTGTTCGAGGATATCAGAGTATATATTAATTGCAGTGAGCTTTTGCTAGTACCCGACAGATAGCCTTGCAGATAGATTGAATATTACTTCATGTTTTAATTTCTTCAACTGAAAAAACTGTTATTAAAAATAACTTTAGTTTGCTGATTTTGAAAATTAGGGAACTGGAGAGGCTTTATTTGGACTGTAATTGAGGGAAGAGTGTGGTGATCTAGTCAAGTAGAAGAATGAAGTCCGATACACTTCTAGACTATGCTGTATTCCAGCTATCACCAAAGCACTCCAGGTAATACTATCTAATATCTATATGCTTTAGGTACAGCGTACTGGCTTAAATGGTTTATTTATTGCGTTTACTTGACAATCTATTTTGGGTAGATGTGAATTGTTCGTCTCAAGTGATGGAACTACAGAGAAAGTGGCCTCAGGGCTAGTCAAGCCTTTCGCAGCACAAATGAAGCTTGTAGAAGAACAAGTTGCACTGTCAGTTGAGTCTATAAAGCTTGAAGTTGAAAGAAGCAGAAATGCAATAAGATGGTTCACTAAAGGAACGGTTGAGAGGTAGGCAGATGTGCAAGTATTTTTAAAAGCTTTATAGTTCTTAAAGACCATTTTTGGTTTAAAATGCTTCTTTCTTCCAGATTTGTGCGGTTTGTAAGTACGCCGGAGATTTTAGAGCTGGTGAACACCCTTGATGCAGAGATGTCCCAACTTGAAGCAGCACAAAAACTTTATTCTCAGGTAACAGCTCCTGCACATTTACCATGGTTTTTCTCATTATTATTGTTGATAAAGTCTGATCCGAGTTTTCAATACTCATGGTTTCAGGGTGCAAGCAGTCAGCTGTCTGGCGCAGGTAGACTTTGCTCCCTTCTCTGGTTAACTGTTAATCAGTAGTGGATTACTACCATATGTCTGTGGTACTTGTCTGTCCTGAAAAACAAAACCAAGAAAAGTGACTGGTACACGTGTTCTCAAATAATGTAGAGGGTATTCTTTGGAGCTCTGCATCTGTCTCTGAATTGATTATTGACGAGAGGGGATCTAGACTAATACCATGTGCTAAGTACTGTTCACTTTCCTTTCTGTAATACTTTCGCTTACAGTAACAGAATGACATACCTATGTTCAGTTGAAACAAATGATGTTAGTAATAAGTTTGATCTCTTAATTACAGCTGATAACTTCAAGGACAATCTTAATAAACTAAAAAGAAATTGCCATAAATGGTCATTGCTACATTGATTATTCCACTCCATCCACATATATCACACAAGCTGTAAACAAGCTGTACTGCTGTAAAGAACAAGGCTAGTTCCTTTCGGACTCGGTTTGTTTAATGTGGAATACCTCTTTCTGGTCGGTCCTGTGATCCTGTGCGTTTCTATAGAATTAGAAAGATAAGGTTAATTTAAGTAGTGAATTTGATGAGTGTTTTTATTCCTTTATTCTGATAACTGAGTTATTTGCCAAGCTTTGAAATTTTCTCGTAATTATTAGTAAGTCATGAGGCTTTTGTGCTTGGTCTCATGTAGCCAACTAATCGCAGCATACATGAGCTGACACTAGCCTCTGTTCTGACACTTCATTATATTTATTGCCTTAGACATGTTGGGGGCAGAAACAAAAATGTGTCGTAACATAACTGCACTGAGTTTATTGTTTGTGATATCCGTAAACTTTTTTGACTAATTTATAGAGACCTGCAGCATGGAATCTGCTTCTAGCTGTTTTTTCTTAACCCAAAATAATTTAAAGCAATTCATAAAATAGAGTGTTGGAATCTGCTTTTAAGATCCTTTATCTTTGAAGTTAAATTTAGTGTAGGTGTACCTTCATCCTTATGGCTTTTGGTATTACAATGCCAATTTATTGAAGTTTTCCGAGTTCTTTAGTTTTGAATTCGTCATACTTTCTATATTCTTTTTATGCCTCCTGATTAACTGGCATGAGATCTCATAGTTTGACATTCAAATAGATCTCATTACATTCATTATGTTTAGGGGACACATATATGTGTTTTTGTAATTCATGTTGGAGAGTATATGATCAATCTGGTTACTTATACGATTATCACAATCTTTCTTCTGTGGACGGCATAGTTTAGATTTCAGAGAGATTTTATGCAGACGTGAAGAAGTCCTAAGAAATTGGCTTGTTGGTTTAAGATGTTAAATTGTTTGCTCTTGTTTTCAATACTGAAAAAGTCTTATTGGTGCTGGATCATTATTTGGAGCAGGTGCTAGCGGAGCTGGAGTCACTGCCGGCTCGGATGCAACAAAGTAACACTCTGTCTCTGCATCCTTTCTTCCCCAACACTTCCACACAAAACTCAATCACTTCCTCTATTCCCTTAGAACTGTATCATGATCTATCTAAATTATTTTTTATTTTTCCAAAAAATTAAATAAATCATTTCCTTGAATTTCAGGAAGGAACTACTCAGAGCAATTGATGTGCGACTCTCTGCAGTTAAGCAGGATTTGACCACAGCTTTATATGGTGCTGCATCTGCTGGCTTTAATGAACAGACGGTCTTAGAACTTCAAATGTTCTCTGACCACTTCAGTGCCCGTCGCTTGAAGTAAGAACTCTAGTACTCCTTTGATAATGCTCATTTTTCTGTGAGATTATTTATCAGTGGTGTTCGTATAACCTTATGGAAGCAGAACATTTTAACTGAAAGAGGAGAACCTGGCTTGCCCAGTTGGTCTATTTATCTCAAATTAGAAAGGGATAATGGCATTACTAGTCGGTCTTCATATCTTTTAAATTGCACTTTCCCCTTCAAATAATTGGGTTTCTTTTCTTTCACTTGTAGTGATGCTTGCAACAAATTCTTTTCATTGTGTGAGAGAAGGCCCGAACTGATCAGTGTATGTAAAGTGGGGTTAGATGATCAAGCTATTCGGTGCTCTTATGGGTCAGACATGTCCATTGATGAGGAACCTACCACCCCTGAACAGAAACCGTCAAGGTCCAAACCACTGGAAGATGACCATTCTGGGAATGCTTGCCAGGCAGCAGAAGCAGTCCAGCCATCTATGAACCAACAGGCCAAGGATTCTTCAAAGGCCTTCGCACTACGACAGAGCAGGGAATCCAGTGTTGAGAAAGATGACACAAACAATCGAAGTGAGCCTTCTGTTGACAAGGAGAAAGAAGGAAGTGTAGCTGATAAAGCTGACTCGGTTCCGAAGGGTCAGCATGTGAGACGGCTCAGTGTTCAGGATCGTATAAATCTTTTCGAAAACAAGCAGAAAGAGACTTCTGGAAGTGGAGGCAAACCAGTTGTTGCAAAATCAGTGGAACTTAAGAGACTACCATCTGATGTCCAAGAGAAGGCAGTCCTAAGGAGATGGAGTGGTGCCAGTGACATGAGCATTGATTTGGGTGGAGATAAAAAGGATATCGAGAGCCCCCTCTGCACCCCTTCATATGCATCTGCATCTCAGAACAAGCCCGAGGACAAGAAAGGATTGCATTTAAGTGATTCAACTAGTTCTAACAAGCAAGACTTTAAGGCAATTCCGGGCAGCGTTATTGACAGTGATTCAAAAATTGAATCGCTTGTTGGATCTTCAAAAAATGGAGAAGCGATATCTGAGGAAAAGCAGTCCACAGTGTCATCTAGCAAATTTATGGATACTTCTGAGGGTGTTCGATCTATTTCTGGTACAAACACAGCTGAAAGTGATGCCTGGATAGGTCAAAGCAGCTTGAATACTCATTCAAAGTTCTCTGTGAATCTGGTAGAGAATAACAAGGATGAAGCGAATTCAGGAGAACAGTTTGAGCCTTCAGTTCGCGCTGATACCGAAAATTTTGGTTTAGCTAATCGAGGGAAGCAGAAAGGTTGTACTAGTGGCAATGAGCCCACCAAGATCAGAGGGCGTGAAAATCATGAGGGATTTCAGGATACAACTAAAAAACAATCTAAAGCTTTGAGAAACAAGGGTGATGGTATAAGGTCTAACATAAATTCGCAACATGCCGGGAGAGCTGAATTTTTGAATCAAAAGGACGAGCTTGAACACAGGGGTCTATTTTCTTCAGGGTCACGGGTTGGGGGCTCTCCAAAGACTGCTGTGGATAGTGGGAAATCTGAAGTTAGTTCTGCACTGAGAAGTCAAGCATCTTCTGGTTCTCAATTTGAAGTTCCTGCCAATGATTCAACGTCTTCTCATGCGAAATGGAAATCCTTAGTTGGTTCCAGTGAAGTACGAAAGAAAGATTTTTCCTCTTTGAAGCTAGGTAGCAGTTCAGGATCAACAATGGAAGACTCTAAATCCCAAAAGCTGAACTTTGAAAGCCAAGTGCCTAATCCTGAGCAGCTGAAGAGAGGCCAAGGTTACAGCAACGAGACTGATTCTTCTTTTGGAAACCGTGAGACTGTTTTGTCTAGTAAAGTTGCGGCACATGCTCCATTTGCCCCTGATTCATTTTCTATTCAATCTACTTCTCTAGGGCAAAGGGAGAAGCAGACAAAAGGAAACCAAGACCTCAATGATGAGTTGAAAGTGAAGGCGAATGAGCTTGAGAAGCTATTTGCTGAGCATAAGTTGCGAGTTCCTGCAGACTCCAATCCCACAAGGAGAAACCGGATTGCAGAGCCGAGTAAATCAGCGGCTACCTCATCTTACCAGGAACCAGTAATAGATGCTGCTCCTGCTCAGTTGCCAACCAAACATTCATCGGATGATCCTGCTGGAGGTTTCAGCCATGCAGTAAACTTCAACTCTAGCACGCCACCAAAAGTGTTTGAGAATCAAAATACTGGAGATGTCTTAAGTAATCATTTTTGTGAAAGTACTTTCAATGAGGGTTCAAGAGGCAAACATTACGAGACATATTTGCAGAAACGAAATGATAAATTGAAGGATGAGTGGAGCTCAAGAAGACAAGAGAAGGAAGCCAAGTTAAAAGCTATGCAGGATAGTTTTGAACGTAGTGCAGCTGAAATGAAAGCCAAATTCTTAGATCACACAAATAGAATGGACTCAGTATCCACTGCTCGTCGACGTGCAGAGAGACTTAGATCCTTTAATACCCATTCAAATATAGGGACAGAACAGGTAGAAGTTTAATGAGTTATATTTTTTAGCAATATTTAACAAATTGTAGTGATAGTAATCGTTTATAGTTTCCTTTTTAAATATCTGAAACTGACACTGTTATATTTTGCCAGAAGCGTTTGGATTTTGGCCAAAGTGATGATGATGAATATTTGGGAAATTCTCAAGAGCGAAAACATAGCCAAGATAGGTCTTTCAATGAAGATGATATTTCTCGAAGTGTAACTAATAAGAAACTTTTTCCGAGTAAAACTTTGTCTTCATCCACGCCAAGAACCACAACAGCACCCATTCCTAAGTCTGCTAACAAATCTGCCAACATTGGTTCTGGGAGGCGAAAATTGCAGTCTGAAAATCCTCTTGCTCAGTCAGTCCCCAATTTTTCTGAGTTGAGAAAGGAAAACACTAAACCGTCTACTGCAGGAACTAAGATAAATAGGCCATCAAGAAGTTATGTCCGCAGTAAAAGCACAAATGAAGAAGTATCTGCTTTAAAGGAGGAGAAGACACGTCGACCACAATCTGTAAGAAAAAGCTATGCAAACCCGGGTGAGCTTAGGGAGATGTTTTCAGCTAAACCTGAGGGGTTTTTAAGAAAAGGTAATGGCAAAGACTTCAGCATTAGGACCGGTGTTGCTAAGCAGAAGGTTTCTATGACACCCGACACTTTGAAATCCGAAGAAGAGTTTGCTGACGCAGCTGATGAACTAGAAGACCCAACAGATAATCTAAATGATGATGGGGACGAAGAATTAGTGAGCATAGTAAATGAAGGTCATGTTAATGTAGGAAATAGTGACCAAATACTAAGCCAGGAATCTGAGAAGTGGGCGTCTTCTGATTCTGAGAATGATAACATTGTTCAATCATTTTCTTATGTGGATCCTTCCATGGTTGCTGAATTGCCTGCTAATGTGCCAGATTCAGCTGGAGGTAGTCCTGTCTCGTGGAACTCACGGACCCGTCATCCCTCTGCATATACCCATGAAATGTCCGATATTGATGTCTCTGTAGATTCCCCTGTGGGGAGTCCTGTGTCATGGAATTCACATTCTTTGAGCCAAATGGAAAGTGATGCTGCTCGAATGAGAAAGAAATGGGGAGCTGCTCAAAAACCATTGCTAGTTACTAGTTCTGCCAATAATCAATCACGTAAGGACATGACTAAAGGATTTAAACGATTACTCAAATTTGGAAGGAAAACTCGTGGAACTGAAAATCTTGTTGATTGGATCTCTGCAACAACTTCTGAAGGAGATGATGACACTGAAGATTCCCGCGACCCTTCCAATCGGTTGTCTGAAGATCTAAGAAAGTCAAGAATGGGGCTACCACCTGACGATAGCTTCAACGAGAGTGACTTTTCTAGTGAACAAGGTGAATTGCGACCTTCTTCACTTATCCAGAAAGATTATGCATCATATTCTTGTTCCTCTACAAGATTTGTCTAAATTCTCTCATTGGACATGTTACCTAAATTGCAGAAATAATTTCATATGCCATGCTTACCTGCATCAACAATTGAAACTCTCTTTTCAATGTCATGGACGCTATACTTTATAAAATGAATCCTCATGTCGACTACCTCCCCTCTTTTTCTCATATATTATATAAGTCAGAACTAAGCTTCAGGCCTTCAACAGCTAAAAGCCATGGGAAATTACCTCTCTAGAATTGTGCAAATAACTGTAGGATGGGAAATTTTCATGCTGGGTAAATTTGTGGCATAGTGTTTCAATGATACATTGTTTAATCCATCTCAGTGATGTCTACCAGATGAATGTTGTTCTCTGCGCTATTTATTTTCAATCTAGGTGGCGTGATCAGTCTATCTTCCATTATTTTCTAACAAAGAATTTAGTTAACATTTCATGCAATACGACACTTTGATTTTATGAGACACGGTTTGTTGTCTCTTATGTTTGCTTTAGTTTTGAAACAGTGATGACTGATTTCATGTACTGATATACATGGCATGTTAATCTTGTTATCTATCTTCCTCATTTTCTTCCTTTTGAAGTCATTACACTAAGATTTAAAATTGTAGCTAACCAGTTATCCAAATTTCATGTTCTGCAGTACAAGCCATGCACAGTTCTATCCCCGCACCTCCTCAAAACTTCAAACTGAGAGATGATCATTTATCTGGAAGTTCAATCAAAGGTGATTGTTTGTTCTATTAGTAATTTTTTTATGTATAATTTGTCCATGATGTAAAGTTGTTCTCGTATAGTCTTTCTATTTATATGATTCATATTGGACTATTTAGAGAGTGACATAAATGCTAGTAATTTGGTAACCTGGACAAGTGCTTGGGGCTCTGAAAGATATATTAACTGGTATCCAAAGATGTAAAAATTGAAAAATAGCAATCAGATGACTCATGATTCAGGCAAAGTTTTAGAACTGTTAAAATAACATGTCCTTCAATCCAAAGATGCTTAGGTTGAAAATTAGCTTACGTTTTCAAACTCGTATTAGGCAATCTATTGAACGTTAACATATTAACTCTATAATTACGTTAACGACATTTCTAGAATTGTTCAACTAGGTCCCGTGATATACTTACTCTTACTAGGCCTGATACTGAAATGCCATCTGGGAACGCCATTGTTATTGTTCAAATAAATTCTTAGAGAACATCCTTCACTCTCCATGTTATTTAGAACTAATTCTGTAGAGTACAGTTGATAATAGCTGAATGTGTTAGTGAAACATTGAAAACGCCTGCAACCTATCCCTTCCTTTTCTAAGTTATCATCTGTCCGACTCCAACATAATTATGTTTAACCCAGATGTCAAACATTTTGGACCTAGAGCTATCAATATTAGCTGAATATCTGTGAAGAACACTTAATTTGCCATCCCATCCTCCCCCTCTCGTCCCCTCCTCTACCCCCACCCCACACACACTCACTTGAATCTTTCCTACTTTCTGTTATGAGTTTGACTTCTGACAAATGAATTTGCAGCTCCAAGATCATTTTTCTCACTGTCAACGTTTCGGAGCAAAGGAAGCGATTCAAAGGCCAGATGAGAGCATGTACAAGCGAGAAAGTTTCTACTATGACCAGTCTGCATTATGACGATGGACTGTAAACAGTTTTCTGAAATATAGCAAATGGTCAAGGTATGCTGGTGACTTGTATATCTTCATTCAGTTTGTAAAGGCCTACTATTCGGCCTACTTTGGTCAATGCTGCAATCGTATTATGTTGTATATTTACGGAGAGTGTAGACACCGATTGGCGAAATATTTGAGATTTTTGGTAGACGAAAGTACTTCCAAACACACTGTGCTACATTTCTATGATGTAGATAGAAAGTCAATTTTCCTCTGAATTCATGTTATTGATTGTTTTACTAGAAGCATAGCCCCTTATCGTTCTAGTAAATCTATGCCCATTAGCTAACATCTTTGTTTTCCATTCAGCATATTGATGAAATTTTACCATCCCTTTTCATAATTCTGTTTTCTAGTTTGACATTTGGTGAAAGTATGTCATTTCAGTCATTTGTCATCTATGCATTTAATTTTCTTTGATGAAGCATCAAGGAAAAGAATTTTTAAGAAACTTTGTTCATCATATTTGACAATATGATTAGGAAAAAGGGCACATATGTATTTAATCGGATTTTATTCGAATAATATTATAATGCAAAATATGTCATTCAAATAAGAACCAAAGAAGCGTAGAGCATCTATCAGGGAGCTCGAGTGATCGACATCTTGTCTAAGGACTTCAACAAAAGCTGTCGTTTCCTTTTATCGAAAATAACCTCTTTATTATCGCAAGGATAAGGTTGCCTAACATGACTAATATCCTATCCCTCTATCTCTAGAGCAAGTAAACTTCAAACTATTAAGTCATTTATCGTACGTTTGAACATATGTATGAAATCTGTTGTACAGGCTCATCATTAACAAATTTAAATTATCCATTAGATAAATTCAGAAATGATCAATTCAAGAAATCCATGTATTTTATTATGTTGGTACTAATTGGACATTGAGAAACTGACATGGACTTAAATCAAAGTCGACACTTTTTTTTTGTATTTTGAGTGAACATGTTTATTTTTTATTTTTTGCCGGCAACTTATAGTTAGTTGACAATTGAAATCTTTGAGTCAAAGAAAATGATAGGTGATTCTTTGAAAAAAATTAATATTAATATTATTTTGGAAATTATGTTTGTCAACAACACTATTTTTTTATGCAACAGCCGGCAGAGTTTCATGGCTTGCTTATACTTAGATGGTTTTTATATATTGTGAGTTTCAAGAATCTATACTATTTGATCAAGAATATAGGAGGATAATCTAATCTTGTTGATGCTTTTGCTGTTTTTGTAAACTATAGAGTTTGTTTGTTTTAACTTCAAAGAGCTCAATCTTTTAATAGCCTAAAACTCATGCATGAATCTCCTTGAAATGGAATTCTCCTCGTCTAATCGTTCGCGCACCTCTAGCAGGAGACATAATGTAACTCCTCGTTCGAGGTCTCCCCACGAATCATCTGCATTTTCGTTTACCAGTTCTCGAAACTTCTCTTACAGAAACCCGACCCCAGCTACCCCCTTTGCCTCTGATTATGATCGTTCCTGGCAAGGCGAGTTGTACTGGAACTTTGAACCATTAGTGAGGCATGAAGAGCATGGTCTTGGTGTAGCTTTGAGTCCATGGGCAGGGAGCAGTGTAGCTAGTGCTGCACCATCTTATGCAGGCAGTAGGATATTCAAGAAATCTGCTAAGGACTATTTCATTTCGCGTACAACTGGAGGTTTCGATAGCTCCACAAATCATTTTCATGGATATTCTAGTGCTATTGTTAATCATGATGGACATCCAAGTGGGAGGCTTGAGCTACAGAGCTTTGAAGTTGGTGATAATGATAATTCATTTCTTGGAAGGAACTTCACTTCTGAGGTTTCTAAATCTCAAAGGGCTCATAGATTATCAATAATCGATGAAGGGAGTTTTGGGAAGAATAATCATCAATTGGCTGATCATAATGAGCATAGCATGAACGATTATGAGGCAGCCGAGGTTGTTCTTGATCGTGAGATTCATATGTCTCATCATGGGATGCCAATCAATGAAAACAGAGGAAATTATCATCCTCGCCATGGTCATATGGGATTCAGTGTTGACCCTTCTGTAAATGATATGAACTATGTTGATCATGGGCAGTACCATCATCAGTCTCATCAGTCCTACATTGATTATGATGATTTTGGTAAGGAACCAGTACATGAAGACAGTCAGGATGGCGAAGATGATACAAGAGTGGCTAGGTCTGTTGGGTTGCTGAGTCTGTTCAGATATTCAACTAAATTTGACATAATCTTGGTGATCTTAGGTTGTCTGGGAGCTCTGATTAATGGAGGATCTCTTCCTTGGTATTCTTACCTCTTTGGTAACCTTGTAAACAAAATATCGCAAACAGACGACACTAGTGAGATGATGAAAGATGTTGAAAAGGTAATAATCCTGGTTATACCTTTTCATATTCTGCAGAAAAGTCAAAGAACAATTATAATCTGTGTGACTGAACAATTCTATCATAGCTAAAGTTTTTGTGCACCAGAACCTTTTTTTTTTAAATTAGAAGAAATCGAAGTGAAAGTTCTAGTATTTTCATTTAGTGAAACTTCAATATCCTAATGGCCTTGAATCATATGAGTGATTACTAATCCCTATTTAGACAGTTAGCTAACAGAGAGGTCTTATGTGTGATTCGATATGCAGATATGTCTGCTTATGAGTGGACTGGCTTTAGTAGTCCTTGTTGGAGCATATACAGGTAAGCATGATGCTATTAAGTTTATTTTCATCCTTTCATAATACCAACATTACTTTTTCTTCAAGAAAGGCACACATCTAAGTTTTCATTTAATTGCAGAGATCACATCTTGGAGGATTGTTGGAGAACGTTCAGCTCATAGAATACGAACCGAGTATCTAAAAGCAATACTGCGACAGGATATTGGGTTTTTCGATACAGAAATCAACACTGGTGACATTATGCATGGAATCTCAAGTGACGTAGCTCAAATCCAAGAAGTTATGGGAGAGAAGGTGAATATCAATATATAACTTCCCTCCTTATTTCCATTGCCTTCTATATTTTCCTGAACATATACTCTTTTCTTCAATGGAATGCACCCGTCTACTCCCATCCCCATCATTCTTTTTCGTTGCAGATATGATGATTGTCTTTGTGCTACTTATATCTCCCTATGATATGCATTATCAGATAACCTATGGGCTATGTTGCATTATGTTATCCTATAAGTGCATTAGGTTATACTACTTTGGCATTTCACGTAGTGTGTGCCACATAGGTTAGCGTGCTTATCTTTAGAATTATCGTAAACCTGCTAATGATGAATGAACTTCAAATGCAGATGGCTCATTTTGTTCGTCAGATATTTACTTTCATCAATGGTTATGTTGTTGGTTTCCAGAGATCATGGAAGGTCTCTTTAGCAGTACTTGCAGTCACACCATTAACTATGTTATGTGGGATTGTATATAAAGCCGTATATGTTGGCCTAACAGCAAAAGAAGAGGTGAGAGGAAGAGATTATTGTTGATCTCTGCATTAGGTGAAGTTATACCATATGCCTATATCTCATGTTTTTCATCACTTTGCTGCAGGATTCTTATAGAAAAGCTGGTACTATTGCAGAGCAAACTTTAAGTTCGATTAGAACTGTCTTTTCATTTGTTGCAGAGGATCATTTAGCAGAAAAATATGCCAGACATCTCGAGAGTTCAGAATCTAGTGGTGCAAAAGTTGGCTTCGCTAAGGGTGCAGGAATGGGAGTAATTTATTTTGTTACTTATGCAACATGGGCATTGGCCTTTTGGTATGGATCACTTTTAGTAGCTAAGGGAGAGATCTCAGGAGGTGATGCCATTGCTTGCTTCTTTGGTGTCAATGTAGGAGGCAGGTATACCACTCCTTTATTTTTTTGCATATAATGTTCATCAACTTCTTATCTTCTCTAAATTTACCTTGAGGGGTTCAAGAAAAGGATAAAATCTGTTATGGATATTCCGAAAAGGTTGTTTCTCGATTCAGTAACAGTTGAGAACCCTTCATTTCTACAGGGGATTAGCACTGTCTTTGGCATATTTTGCACAATTTGCTCAAGGAACGGTTGCTGCAGGCAGAGTATTTGATGTTATAGAACGAATCCCAGAAATTGACCCCTACAATCATGATGGCAAGAAATTGCCTAGTCTGAGAGGGAAAATTGAGTTTAAGAATGTCAGCTTTGCCTATCCATCTCGCCCAGATATTACGGTTCTACAATCTCTTAACTTGGTTATTCCAGCTTCGAGAACTCTAGCATTAGTTGGTGGAAGTGGAGGTGGAAAATCTACAGTTTTCGCTCTTCTAGAGAGATTCTACGATCCAATCAATGGTAAGCATTGCTTATGAGCTACTTATTACTATGGCTAGCTTTGCATCATGTGATAGCAGCAGTAAGATCAATTTTGAACATGAAATGTTTTCTCCAGGATTTATTACATTGGATGGTCATGACGTAAGAACGTTGCAAGTTAAGTGGCTAAGAAGTCAAATAGGAATGGTTGGTCAAGAACCAGTTCTTTTCCCCTCAACGATACTTGAAAACGTGATCATAGGAAAGGAAGATGCAACAAAGAAAGAAGCTGTAAATGCTTGTATTGCAGCAAATGCTCACAAATTCATTTCTGATCTTCCCAAAGGCTATGGAACACAGGTAGGCGCAACTTTTAACTGAAGTTTTACATTTATTGAGAATAATTGTATATTCATGCCTGTAATCTCTATTTTTGTATCATCAGGGACGGTAACTCAACTTTCCGGGGGTCAGAAACAACGGATTGCCCTTGCTCGAGCAATGATAAAAGTTCCTAGAATCCTTCTGCTAGATGAGGCCACTAGTGCCTTGGACCCCGAGGCTGAGATAGAAGTCCAAAAGGCTATTGACAAGATTTCCGCAGGCAGAACAACCATAGTCATTGCTCATAGATTAGCAACAGTTAAGAATGCTAATATCATTGTTGTGCTTGACCATGGATCTATTGTTGAGATAGGTAATCACCAACAACTCATGGACAAATCTGGGTTGTACTATAATCTTGTCAAGCTTGCTTCAGATGCAGTCAAGAATAATCAACCAAAACAAAATGACACTTCAAAAGATTTTGATTTCTCTAAATATGGAACATCCAAATACGATCAATCCGTCTCCAAGAATGTTTTTGAAGTACCAGAATCCAAGTACTTAGAATCCATTGTAAAACCGGATCTAGTTAAAGCTGAAGATGATATGGTTACGAGGAAAACAGGATATCAGCTTTCAGAGGTATGGAAGCTTCAAAAACCTGAATTCCTTATGTTGTTCATGGGAATGCTCTTAGCTGCTATTGCAGGAGCAATTCTTTCCATTTTCCCCTTAGTACTTGGTGAGGCTCTCAAGGTTTATTTTTTCAAAGATGCTTCGAAGCTTAAAAGGGATGTTGGACACCTTTGTTTGATACTAGTTGGATTAGGCTTTGCATGTATAATCTCCATGACAGGTCAACAAGGCTTTTGTGGTTGGGCCGGCTCAAGGCTCACGCAAAGGGTGAGAAATTATTTGTTCCGTGCTATATTGAGACAAGAACCTGGCTGGTTTGATCTGTCTGAGAATTCCACAGGAAATCTAGTGTCGAGGTTGTCACTTGATGCAGTTACCTTCCGTGCTGTTCTTGGTGATCGGTTCTCAGTCCTATTTATGGGAGTGAGTTCAGCAGTCGTTGGGTTAGGCGTGTCATATTTTCTCTCCTGGAGGCTAAGTCTGTTAGTCACTGCTCTGACCCCATTCACTATTGGTGCTAGCTATTTTAGCTTGATCATCAACGTCGGCCCAAAGCTAGATAACAGCACTTATGCCACAGCCAGTAGTATTGCTGCTAGTGCTGTGTCAAATATAAGAACAGTTGCAACCTTCTCAAGCCAAAACTACATTGTTCAATCATTTGATGAAGCATTGTCAGAACCAAAAAGAAAGTCTATCAGAAAGTCTCAGATTCTTGGATTAGCTTTAGGAGTATCCCAATTTGCCATGTATGGATCCTACACATTAACGCTCTGGTTTGGTGCTTACCTAATCAAACAAGGATACTCCAATTTTGGTGATGTCTATAAGATTTTCCTAATACTTGTTCTTAGCTCATTTTCTGTTGGACAACTAGCTGGCCTTGCACCGGATACCTCCAAAGCATCAAGCGCTATTCCTGATGTTCTCGATATAATGAATAGAACGCCATTGATAGAGAATGAACCACAGAAGGCTAAGAAACTGGAAGTGTCAAAACCATATGATGTGGAGTTCAAGAAGGTCACATTTGCATATCTATCTAGGCCTAACGTGCTCGTCTTAAGGGACTTCTCTATAAAGATTGAAGGAGGAACAATGCTTGCATTGGTAGGTCAAAGTGGCTCTGGGAAGTCAACTGTTATATGGATGATACAGAGGTTTTATGATCCTATCCAAGGGAAGGTATTGATGGGAGGCATGAATTTGAGAGACCTTAATTTGAAGTGGTTGAGAAGCCAAACAGCCTTGGTGGGGCAAGAACCAGCACTGTTTGCTGGAAGTATTAGAGAGAATATTGCTTTTGGAGATGAAAATGCTTCATGGACTGAGATTGAAGAGGCTGCTAAGGAAGCTTACATTCATAAATTCATCTGCAGCCTCCCTCAAGGCTATGAAACCGAGGTACACGTTCGTCGAATACAAACATAGGTTGACAGGACACGTTCTCTTTCCTCCGTTTTTACTTGAATGACACGTTTATAGAAACAAATAAACCATTCAAATGGTTTCCCAAAAATGTGAGTACTTATATGTGTCGATTAATTGTATTCTTTAACAGGTTGGACAAAGTGGAGTTCAACTATCAGGAGGTCAGAAACAACGAGTTGCAATAGCCAGGGCTATATTGAAGAAGTCAAAAGTGTTGTTACTGGATGAAGCAAGCAGTGCACTGGATTTGGAATCTGAACAACATGTACAAGATGCAATTAGGAAGGTCTCAAAGAGGACTACCACTATTGTAGTTGCTCACAGACTTTCTACAATTAGAGAAGCTAATGTCATTGGTGTTGTCAAAGATGGAACATTGGTTGAACATGGAAGCCATGACAAGCTCATGGCTTCCCACCTTGACGGTGTCTATGCTGGCCTCGTTCGCTCTGAAACAGAAGCAGTAGCATTTTTCCCAGGATAGACTTCAATGGGCTACACAGTGAATACTATTTTCTTCTTCCTCGTTAGGATTAAATTTAGAAAGTAAAAATTGTGGTTCCAGGTTTTGTATATCACACATCAATATGAGCTTGATATTGACTGTTTAATATATGAGCCGAGTTACTACACAACTCGTTAGCATAGTAAGACGTGCCAGGCACTACAATACAAGTCTCTGCTCGACTCGTTTCCAACACTAATATTGCAATTACAGCACATTATTGTTACAAATATTGCAAGTACCTGTATGGATCACACCTACAAATTACTGCTAAAACAAAACTTCTAAAATTTTGACAAAGTAGCTCAAACTTTTTAGCTGTTGAATTTAGACCTTTTGATAGCTAAATGTATGATAATGACTCATTAAATTAGAAAGAAACAAATTGTTATAATCTATCGCCTAAACACCACCAAGACAACCCAATTGTTGTCATCCTTATAACCCCTTTGACCTAACTCCCCAATATATTATTATATATATTAGCCTTTTGTCATTTTCCTTTATTAAGCCAAAAAAGAATAAAGTCTTCATCTTGGGGCTTGTTTTGTACACTCATGAGAAAACTTGTTCTTTGTTCTCTCTCTCAATAAAAGATATCTTTGTGAGTAAACCTTTGAGAGTTTGGAGACGCCGGTCAAGTTATCCCTTAGACCAATCGCGGTACATTTGACATCCTTTGTCCGAATCAATTAATCAGCGATCGAGCCAAACGACAACAATCTTATCGCATCTATAACTTTACTCTGGGTGTATCAGAGTCAGGTTTGATTTGTTGTCGATAATTGAATAATTCCAGTGAACAAGCATCAGTCGGAATCTCCTGAGTCAAGCAGAGAGGTCGCCGAGAATTTTGTTCGTCGCTACAAAGGCCGCTAATAAGAGTTCGTGGAATAGTGCCGCTGACCGTGCCTCGACCAGATCTCAAAAGTTGACATGTTGTTGACTCGTTGACTTTGTGTTGACCACAAATTTGACTTCGCTATTTTGTGCCTAAAAATCTCAAGGAAGTAGTGCTCTAAACTTTTTCCGTGAAAGCCGTGACCGTACAGGCTCGATCCCTTTTAAATTTCGCTTTTATTTCGTTTGTTGAAACCGGATCTGCACCTGCCTCGCGTCAGTTTTGGGTTAGTATATTTGTTGAGTTTTATTTGTTGATTTTTGCTGTTAGATTGCTTGCAATTCAAATTATTTTGTGTTTTTTTACATTATATTATTTGCTAAATTATATTTGTTGAAATATGACTCTCAGAATCAATACGCGCGAATTGGGCTTATCTGAAAGTCTCGATTTAGCATGTGGAAACAAAAATCAAGTGTATTTTAATTCAAGAAAATGCTTTAAGGTCATGAATAAACTTTATTTTGCTACCGTAATGATGATAAAAAAGCTTCGAAATGAAACGAAAATGCACGCGCCAAGATTTATTATTTGAACTTATCTCGATCCTGCTATTAGAAAAGTTGGAATCAATGGAGTCATGCTAAAACTCTTTGGGATAAATCAATAGTCTCTATACGTAAACCATTGCCTAGTAAAATGTTCTTACTGGTAGTTCTTTTTGCTCCGGGATTGATACTTCTAAGGATATGTAAGAAAATCTTGATGTTTTTACTAAACTTATTTCCTCTCGATATTAAGTCAAGTGTGCCATAAGAATATAGATGATTATGCTCCCATTGTTCTTTAAATGTTATACCCGATTCTTTAGTGGGACGTTAAATCGCTATTAAGCATGGTAGGGATTTGGTGTCACCTTAGACATTATAGTAAATGGTCTTAAGAATAAGGAATTGATATGAAGCATTCTCGAGGTAGTAAAAATTCGAGAGGTTGGGTGCATGCGAGGCGTATCTCGTAATAGGTTTAATTCCCAAAAGAATGAATATACGGCTGCCAATACTAAAAAGAACACTTACACTAAAAAGGGTAGATCTAAATCTAGTCTAATGGGAGAAGTGTTTTAATTGTCATGAATTTGGTCACTTCATTAAGGACGCTCTAAGTCTAATAAAATCAAAGAAATGAGCATGCTAATTTGGCTATCTCAAGTGGTAGTAATTGGGCGATAAGTTTTATGACTAGTAATCTTTGTGATTATGCATCGTTGAACTCAAGGCTTCTCGATTCTTTATGCAAGTCTCGATTGACAGACTTTGGCCAGATTTTCATATGACTCCTTTTAAAAAACCCTGCTTTCAAACTATAAAAATGTTGAATATGGCTTTGCGGTCATTGGCAAATTCTAAAAAATTGCAAATGTCTTTAGTAATAGGAGATGTATGCTCTTAGGTTCTCTTCTCGGTTCTCAGGTTTACTTTGAAGAATGTTAGCATGTTCTCGATTTGTGTATAATTTGATTTCATGCGCATCCTGTGAGGATGATGGTTTGGGAGGTAAAACGGGTAAGGGTTATGAAAATTCAAGGGGCTACTTGTGGTTTTTCATCGAAAAGAAAATAACACGTATAAGCTTATCATGTCAACTTGCTTATGCCTCTCAGAAACACTGGTGGACTCTAATAGATTAGTCATATGAGTAATAAAGAATTAGAAATTCTCAAGATAAAAGATGGTCACTTTCGTAGTGATAAAATGTCCCTATCCCTTTCAGGAGAATCATGCGTAGCAAGAAAGCAAATATAGCAGTTTTTCCCATTTCCTCGCACTCCCTAATCGCACTAAGTTGCATCGATGTGCTTGAGTATTTGCACGCTGGACAGATGTGAATTCTAGTTGTTACGACATTAATGGGAGGAAACCAATATTTTCTTTTCAGTATTGATGATTATTCTAGGAAAGTTTGGGTTTTAATCGTTGAAACGTAAATCAATGCTGATGTTTTAAAAACCGGAAAATGTTAATTGAAACCAAACCGTGGAAGAGAATTAAAGCCCTTGCGACCGATAATGGTCTTGAATTTTACAATAAACAAATGAATGATTTCTCGTGCTAATCGGGGATATTGTAAGCAGACATGTCCTGTTTCCCTATACACCCCAAAGAAACGGGTAAACAAGAGATGAATAGAACTTTTGTTAGAGAAAGTCGTGGCTCTTTAGCCATGCCCGGTCTTTCTAAAAGTTCGGGGATGCCGTTACTACCGCATATTTGATTAATAGGTCCCCTAGCGTACCTTTTAGTGGAAAGTTCCCGAATCCGTGGCTTACGGGTAAACCGCTGATTTAAGTAATTTAAGCGAAGATTTAGTCAAAAGTTATAGGCTTCAGGGATAGACTCCGAACCGCATTGAAAGTCATGGATAAAGAGATGTTATTTTTAATGAAAATGAATTTCCTTGCTTGACTCTCTCTCCCTACTTCAATTTTATTAATGATGCTCCAAATGTAGGTGGAGCAATTGCCCGATAACACTAATCAACTCTATCCTTCAAATGATTTCATAAATTAGTTCTTGTAAATCAAGACAGATTACTCCTAACGAGGCGGAGAATAACATCAAGTATCTCCCAACGGTGCAGAGTAATGTTGTTCCCGATGCGAATGTTTTGCCCGATTCTAATGTTTTGAAATGACTATCAACCTACCTGTAAGTAAAACCATTAAAATGCCCGGTAGAGCATGTGAGATAACAATTTGAATGATTGTAATTTGTCCTGCTTTTTGCTTTTAATGTGCTCAACTGAGCGTGATTTGTTTCAAGACTTCACAAAGAAGCTTTAAGGCTCTAAATATCTCAAATGAATGGATTGGATGCTATGAATATGAAATGGAATCCCTCAAGAATTAACCAGACTTGAAACTTGTCTCAAACCCCAGAAGGTTGCTCCTGCCAGAATCTGTAAGTGGTTGTTTAAGGTTGGCAAGAAACTAATAAGGTTAGATTTAAGGCTAGGTTAGTAGCTAAGGGATTTTACTCTAAAGCGAGTAGGAATAGATTATGTCAGTTTTTGTTCTCGTGGGTTAAGCTTATTACCTAGAATCATGCTTGCTTTAGTTGCTCATTTTAATGGGGAATTAAAACAAATGGATGTTACTATCAAGCCCTACATTGGTGATCTTGACAAAAATATTTATATGCATCAACCTGAGGGCTTTGTGGACCCTGAATTGTCTGATAATATGTGTTTGTTAAAAAGGCCTCAGATGGTTTAAAATAATCCTCAGTAATAGAATATTAAATTTGACAATTGTACGCAATTTTGAAGTTTAAAAGAAGTTCTTCCTCGATCATTGCCTGTGACTTTAAGAATATAGACTCAGGCTCAGATTTCTTTTGCTTTACGTGGATGACATGTTGATTGTTAGTCCGTGGTTTGAAGTCTTATCGACTATGTGCAAAATGTCTTTGTGATAATTTTGATATGAAAGATTTAGGTGATGCTAAGAAAATTTAGGCATGAAACATTATTAGAGACGTAAAGAAATCTACTCTTTGTTTTAAATCAAAGTGCATATGCTTGAAAAAGATTTTGAGTAAATTTTCTATGTTTGATGCTAAATCAGAATGTACCTCTTTGTTTCTCATTTTGTGTTATAAGGATCACTCCCCAAGACCTAAACCCGAAATAAATGATAAGGAAGAATGTGTCATATTCTAATGCTATAAGATCTCGTTATGTATCTCATGGTTAGCACTAGGCCTCGATATTGCATACGTTGCTTGAGTGTATATATGTCTAATCCTCGATGCCTCTACTGAACGCTTTTAAAGTGGTCAAGTATGTATTTGAAATCTACCGTTGATTTGGTTTGAGTTTCAGATATCATGATGACATTAAGTTAGTTGGCTATGTAGATTCTAATTATGCTAATGACAGAGACAATAGGGAGGCCTTTGCATAAGTTGAAGTCTCAACTTCAACCAATCGGCTGGCGACCCATCGCTGAATCAGTACGTACTCGCCACCTGCCTTTTAAAAGCTGCTTCCATTTGGCTTAGGCTTACGACCAAATTGATTTTCTTGACAAGCATGTGCTTGTGTTTTCTGATAATCAATCTGCTATTCAATTGTGTAAAAATCCCGTTTTTCATCATAGAACTAAACATATTGATGTTCGCTTTCACTAGTATTCGTGATATTGCTGAAAAGTGGTACTAAGCTGAGAAAATCGGAATTTAATCTCATGGATATGGGTACGAAATGCTCGCTAAATGAGAAATTCATTCGTGTCAAAGAATCCTCGAACTCGAAGACAGTTGATCGACGGCTGCGTATCTGAACCTCGCCACCCATGGCAGTTCGGTCCCTTGCGGACTTGGTCATGAGGTGATTTTTGCCCCGGGTCTTCGTGTGGACAATAGTATACTTTGTGTAGAGCACGCTTTCATTACTTGTATTGTCTCTTTGATTTTGCTAAGTAATGGCTCACATGATGGTGCATCACATTCCTCATGCTATGTCAAATGCGCTGCCTTGGTCCAGCTGAGATTGTTATAATCTATCGATCCAAACACCAATTACCTAACCCAATTATTGTCAAATTCTCCTAACCTCGACATAACCCTAATATATTATTATATATACAGCTTCTTTGTTATGTTCTCATGGCTCAAAAGCACAAAGTCTTCATCTTAGCTTGTTTCAGACACTTCCGGTAAAACTTTGCTTTTGTTCTTCTCTCTAATAAAATATCTTTGTGAGTAAACCCTTTGAGTTTGAGACGCTCTGGTTGGGTTAACTCTTTAGACCAATTGGTACATTTGACATCTGCTTGTCCGAATCAATTAATCGCGACCGAACTAAACGATAACAATCTTATCGATCTATAAATTCCTATCACAAATGAATATAAGACATTTTCAAAAGGTCTGATGTGCATTATTTGGATATACATCTTTTGAAATGTAGAAATACTATTCAAATTACATTATTGTGATGCAAATCATTTCTACTAATAAATAATACTCCTTCCGTTTTTTTTAGTTGTAGTTCTAGCACTTTGCTTATGATTAATGGCTGTTTGCTTCAAGAGAAAAAGAGTCAAAACTATTTTGAAAAACGTAAAACGCTATTTATTATGTTAAAACGACAAATATAAAAAAATAATTTTTTGGGCTAAAACGATAACTATAAAAAAACAGAGGAATAGTATTCCTTAATGAGTAATGGTGCTTTCCATGTCTTTATGACTTTGATAATAAATTTGTCTAAAGTTCATCAAGAATTGCTCAATCATGAAAACTTCATCAGAACCAGTAAAGGTTGCCATGAGAAAACTGAGGAATGTTTCAAAACTCTTGTCCAAAATATGATGACAATCAACTCTTCTATTAAGACAAAGAAGTAAACGATACTAAAACATCACATAAGATCATCTACCTCTTTTTGTGTTCTATAAGTTATCATGCTTCATATTTTGATTCATTGTACACGGCGGATTATGGTCATCATGACTAGTTATGATTAAACCGTAATGTATGATATACAATTTTATTAAGAACGAGGCATGAAACGAAGAAAACAGAAGAACCAGATGACCATTTCCATTAATACTTGTGCTGTTGTGCACATCCCTTAAAAGACAAGGAAGTTGGAGAGTTACATGCAAACAATGCAAAGCCATAGAAAATCTTTGGCTTCCCTTTTCATTTAACATGAATATCTTTACACTTTTTGCTTCGAAAAAATATAAACTGTAACTTATTCTACTCTTTTATCCCATTTGAACTCTTTCACTTCCTTTTAAGCCTCTTTCCCTTTTACTTCCAAATTGGTGTAGTTCCTCCCTTAGCTTCAACATCTCTCAGGTATGCATGCATATGAATTTCCTTCGTTTTTATTTGAATAACATATTTTCTCCTACTTAAAAAGCTTATGGAACATTAGTTGAATAGCATCGTCATATTCATATATTCGACCCATGTAACGAGTTAATAAAATCATGGTCTTCATGTGGTTGAGGATCATCTCTTTTCAACTTGATTCTTGAAATTTTGACCTTGAAACAGGAGGATGGCATCTTTAATTCCTGGAGTGTTACTAAAACTTCTTCAGAACATCAACACAAATGTGAAAATCAGAGGTGAACATAGATCAATTCTGTTACAAGTAATAAGCATTGTCCCTAAACTGACAGGGCCAGAATTATGGCCTGATCAAGGCTTCTTCATCAAAGTTTCTGATTCATCTCATTCAACTTATGTCTCCTTACCAAAAGACAAAAATGAACTCATCTTAAACAACAAGCTCCAACTTGGTCAATTCTTATATGTTGATGGATTGAAATCAAGTAGTCCGGTCCCCACTCTGATCGGAGTCAGACCGCTTCCTGGAAGACATCCATTTATAGGTAACCCCAAAGAGTTGATGCAGCTCTTAGAGACGTCCGAGGGGAATGTTCAGATTGATCAAGAACCTGCAGCAAATACTAAGAGAACAGAATCAGGAGGTTTTAAAGACTGGTCTAAAAAGAAGCTAGTGATCAAAGAGGAAAAAGGAGTTGTTGCTTCTAGGTATATGCAAGGTGTATTGACACCAAAAAATGGAGATAATGAGAGTAAAAGAACATGTAAAATTCCAACACCTCCAAGAGGGAAACAACATGAGTATAGAGGCCAGGTAATGATTTTGTCAACACCTTCATGATTTTTCTATCTTTGATCAAAGACATCAACATTATACATTTTCTTTACCAATTTGGTCTTGAGGCATGGTAAACGTTGTCGTTTTGAGGCTCTATATAGTTGCAACCATTATTTTTTGTGAACAACAAAGAAATGTTCAATAGTCCTGATTCTTCATTATGATAAGATGTTGTAGACGGCTTTACAGATACCACGGCCAGCAACGCCTTGCGACCCCAAAACTGATGCAGATATACTGAACCTGCAAAATGGTGTATCTAAAGAGGTTTCTACATTTTTGAAACCCACCAGTTTCAAGCGCAATTCAAGCAAACGAGATGATATCAAGTTAAAGACTAAGGATAAAAGTCGAGTTTCTGAGGCGTTGCCTTGGTCTAATTTACCTCCTGATCTACTGAGAGCTAGGAAGGTATCTTTTCCATCTCTCAGGTCTTCCAACACATTTTTTCATACTTACAAACAATTATTCATTCCATTATTCCTCCGACAGTAATATCATTTATAAACGTAATTTCAAAATTACATGATCCTTAAGCTTAAACAACAAAATAAAAGGCTAAATACCGCACCACACTTAATTATGCAAGTCGACTTGAGATATCTGATATGTGTTAAAAAGGATTTGATCAGTATGTTATTATCATCCCATGCGCACTTTAGGATAAAATCCTCATATATATAAATCTGACATGAAATTTGTGTGGCAAGGGAATGCTTAGGAGGAAAAATTTAGCTTCTATGGTTGCAGAAGAAGCACAAAAAGAAGCAAGAACTGCAGCAACTCTTACCACATGCATCAGGTATGCAAAGTCGAATTTCCATGTATTATCCAGATACCATACCTGCCACTATAACCATTTTTTTTAAATGGGAGCTAAAATTTTATTTTTCAATAGTAGACATTTATTTTTAGAAAAAATAGAGGGCGTGGCCACCCCCTACGCCTCCTCTAGTTCCACCACTGCACTAGAATGCATTCCATTGCATCTATCTCACTTTTCTTGACTGTAGAATGTTTGCAGATCTATGCTCGTCTGCTACATCCGACAATCCTGACATCTATCTCACCAAGTTCTTTACCCTCTATCACCTCATTGAACAACCTTGTCTCAACCTTCCAACAAAAGATCACCCAGATCACTTCACTGCCAATCTATCAACAGAAGAAAAAGATAAATCCAGTAAACAGTCTGCTCGATTCCAAAGTAAAAACACGACAAAGATTGCACAACCTGCATTGTCTGAGCTTTCAACCGACAATAAACAAGAATGGGCTAGTGGAGATGGCTCAATGCAAATCAGGGAACTCAGGGAAACTCTTCTAACCGAAATTCGTTCTTGGTTTCTTGAATTCTTGGAGAAAGCACTTGAAAGGAACAACCATATTGCATTGGCACCACCACACCTAAAAAATGCAAATGAATGGTTGCATAAACTGGAATGCAACTCATGCCCAGAAGATAATGAATTTGAGAGGGAGACATTTGATAGATTGAAGCAAAAACTATATACTTGCTTGCTTGTTCATGTAAATTCAGCTACTATAACTCTAGAAACTCAATCTGATCACAACTAGTTCTATTTCATATTCACACATTGTACATAATTCATTTCAATATAGTTTAAATCAAATTCGAACTTTAATTTTTAGTTTAATCTGAAATAATAAATGTTTTATGTTAGTAAAAACATATACTTCGTGTTCCACTCATATGTCTGTATTTTTCAATATAGTTTCTTTATTCATATTATATTTTATTAAAATATAAAACATGGTTTGTTTGTTTTTCTAAAATAACAAATAATATAACAAATGACTAAAAAAATATTTCTATATATACATGACTTCCGATATTACATGACATCCAGCTAAGTAAATACGAAAATTATGGTTTTCCAATCAAACTTTGGTCGAAAAAACAAAAATTACACCTTCATGATTTTCTTGCACCTTTGCAATCTTTCCTCATTTATAAAAAAATTTAGAAAACCATGATTTTTTTTCAATGAGATTATATTGCCATAGACCATATTGGTCGAATTCTACAATGGCTAGTACACATGCAATAATTTCAAGAAATGTCACAATTCTTTTGTTTGGTTTCTTGGTTTTCGTCGCAATGGCGAATGCAGATGATGAATCTGATGCTTTGTTGAGACTCAAGGTTTCTTTCAACAATGCAGGAGTTCTTCAATCTTGGGTACCTGGCTCGAATCCATGCGACGAAAAAGAACAGTGGGAGGGGGTACGTTGCTCGGATGGACACGTTTATTTTATTCGTCTTGAAGGATTGAATTTGTCTAATACAATAGATGTTGATGCATTGTTGCAAATCCCTATGTTGAGAACTGTTAGTTTCACGTCGAATACATTTTCTGGACGCATTCCTGCAATGAATAAATTGGTTGGATTGAGAGCACTTTACTTGGCAGACAATCAGTTTTCAGGGGAAATTCCAGGGGATTTTTTTACTGAAATGAAGTATTTGAAGAAGCTTTGGTTATCTTCCAATCGATTTTCGGGGCCTATTCCAACGTCGTTGGACAAAGTTCCTTTGATGGAGTTGCATCTTGAAAACAATTCATTTTCAGGGAGTATTCCAGAGCTGAATCTTGAATCAATAGCAGACTTTAGTGTGGCAAATAATAACCTGACAGGGCCTATTCCGAAAGGGTTATTGAGATTTGATGAAAAAACATTTGAAGGAAATCCAGGGCTGTGTGGGGAGAAGGCAGGGAAGCCCTGTGATGAACAAACTTCAGAAAAGCCAAAGGAAGGATCGAAGGGATCAGCACCAAAGCAAAGTGAAGATCAAAATTCTGATGGAAAGGACATGTATAAAATGATGTCAATTTGGTTTATGGTTGCGTGTGGAGTGATTCTTGCGATCATGATTGCTGGAATAGTGTTCTTGTGGCGTAAGCAAAAGAGAGAGGCTGAGTTACCTAAGGAAAATGCAGATGTCTTTGATGATGAATTTGGGAGACCGATGGATAAGGAACATGTAAATATGGTTAGTGACATGGATCACTCGGGGAGAATGATGACCGCGGAGAAGGAAAATGTAAATGTGGTTACTGACATGAATCAATCAGCAAGAATGATGCCCGCGGAGCAGAAAAATGTAAACCACGTCGTTGATGAGATGAATGGTTCAGGGGCAATGCTGGCTGTGGCAAAGGATCCTAGAGCCTCAGGTGTATCTATGGAGGTTAGTGATTTGGTAATGGTGAATGATGACAAGGGTAAATTTGGGTTGCCTGATTTGATGAAGGCCTCAGCTGAGGTGCTTGGGAATGGGACTATGGGATCATCATACAAAGCCACAATATCTAATGGTTTAACAGTTGTGGTTAAGAGGATCAAAGAAACGAACACGATAGACAGAGATGCATTCGATGATCAAATCAGACGTCTAGGGGGGATTAGGCACAAGAACGTATTGATGCCGCTGGCTTACCATTACAGAGCTGAGGAGAAGCTCTTGATCACTGAGTACATGCCTAGAGGCAGTTTGCTGTACCTATTGCATGGTAAGGATCCTTTCGATGAGATTTAAACGGTCGACATCTAACATATGAAGGCCTAACCACGACGCCAACTCCCCCTCCTCCTTAAGTGAATTTATCATACAAATTCATTTTTCAATTATGAAATACTGCCTTTGTTCCCTTCACTTCAAATATATCTCAAATTTTTGTAATGAAAAAACATGTTCAACTTTGCAGGTGACAGAGGATCACCAAATAGAGAGCTCAAATGGCCAGTTCGGTTGAGGATAATTCAGGGTATAGCCAGAGGATTGTTCTATATCCATACTGAACTTTCTCAATTGGAAGTGCCTCATGGAGATCTCAAATCAAGCAACGTTCTTCTGAGCAACGAATACGAGCCATTACTTTCTGACTATGGATTCTGTAACTTGATCACTCGAACCCAAGCTTCACAAGCATTGTCAGCGTACAAGTCCCCCGAGGCGTTGAACAATGGAAAGGTCTCACCAAAATGTGATGTATATTGTATGGGGGTAATAATTCTTGAGCTCCTCACAGGGAAGTATCCGTCTCAATATCTCAATAGCGGTAAAGGTGGAACTGACATAGTTCAATGGGCAAGATCAGCAATCTCTGAGGGAACAGAGGTAGAATTATTCGACAAGGATATCACTAGCTCGGCTAGTTTCCTCCCCAAGATCAAGGAGTTTCTACATATTGGCGTGGCGTGTACAGAACGGGAACCTGTTAAGCGGTTAGATATTAGAGAAGCCATTAGCAGGATAGAAGCATTCCATTCCAGCAGTGGACCTGATGAATCATCAAGACTCACACAAAGTGTTTCATTTGGGTTATTGTAATAGCTCTTCAACATATTGTATATTTTACAAGGAACATCAATGGAAGAGGGACACAATATCTAAGATTTAATATAACAATTTTGAAGTGTATATATTGTATAAAAACTACTCACAAACACCCTCCAAAAAACTTACATGCAACATGTGATGTGTCCTCATTGGAACACAACCATGAAAAAAGAGGGGCAAAATATTTTTCTCAAGAAAATACATGCAAACTTGCACAATATTAAGCCACACTAATCAAAATGAGTAATAATGGTAAAATTGCCCATGATTTAGTTGCTTTTGTTAAGAGTCCATGAGATCCATACTAAAGCCAATTGGTTATAGATAGATGAAGCCAGGACCTTATTAATACACTCGGAAATTCATACACAACCAATGTGGGATTGGGTCTCAATAGCTTCAGCCTTCAAGGTCACTTCCTTGGCCATCTAGGCTAAATTTCTAGAACAATAACTGCAATTAAAACCAAAGTTGTGAGTTCATCAGAAAGTTTCATTCAAGATGTTAATAAATGAGTCCTATAGTATATATATGGACTTGAAAGTATTGATCACCTACATTCAGAATCTGTCTTCACCCATTTACTCTTGTCATCTGGTTTATCTTCCTTCTCTTCCACTTTTTCCGCCTTGGACTTTTGTATGTCCTCTATGAATTTCATTGTTGACATTCTTGATGATGAACCTTGAGGATTTATCTTCTTGGAAAGCATTGTCCTCAATAGCTAAAGATAATAAGTACCATTTTAGCAAATCAGACAAAATTATACACACATGATATGGTTACAAGAACCAATATAGTAATAATAATAAAAAAATGATTTAAGAATTGTTCTTAAACTATAACTTAAGAATATAATCCATTGCAACATCATGAAAAATAGGAGGTAGAATGCAGTGGTGGAACTAGGGGAGGTAGTCGCCTCCTTAATTTAAAAAAAAATAAGATTATTATTGGGAAATAAAATTTTATTATACATTTTTTCAAAAATTATTTGGTTCGTCCTTAAATTTTTACATTTTTCTTATATCAATTCATTCGTCACGACTACATAAAAATTATGATTCTGCCACTAAAATAAGTTATGTACCTTTTCCATTCTTGATTCCTGAAAAGTCTCTCTCAAGGTAGGGGTAGGAGCAAATCCACTACTACAAACAAACATTTTCTTGAAAAGAAAAGAGATTGATTTTTTCCCAATGGACTTATTCTTATTTTCCATCCTAACATCTTTGCATCTTCCAAGAATTACTCTAATAGTCCTATCAATCTCTTCCTCATCAACCATATCATTGGAATTAGTACTGAATCTCCCTGATACCCTTCTATCAACTTCCAAGCTAGATGGACAATTAAGAAACCTGTCTAATGGTAGCTCATTAATCTTGTCTACTTCTGGTTTTTTTGTAAGTAGTTTTTTTAGCTCTTTTTGAAGATGCCCTATTTCTTCTTGAGTGAATTCTGTTAAATCTGGTGTTGAAGAACTTTGTTCAATTTTATCACTTTCTTGGAGTTCTCTTTCATGTATTTCTTTTGTAACGGCGGACCAGCACCCAGTGTTCGTAGAGTGTGCATGTATTTCTACATTTTGGCCTGGAGGATTGTTGACATTACCAAAAGTTCCAATTGCCAATAGTCCATTTGGCCAATCACTAAATTCTTCTTTGGGATGATTATCTTGCTTTGTGACTAGATCTGCATGTATGAAACCAAATTCAAACATGCACATAGAGTAGCCTTCAAAACGTTACAAAAGTAACACCTTGAAAAACTGAACGATCATGTATTAATTTAGCTATTCAAACGTCTAAAATTTTAAAATATTAATATACCGCATGCACAAGTTGATCTAATACATATAATTGGGGAATCGTGATAATTGGATTAGTTTTTAAACGTATATGTATGATTTTAATAAGTTTTTAACGAGGTTCATTTAGTGCCAGCCCTGGGCTATGGCGCGGTGAGCGACCGCCCAGGGCTCCCGGCTTTTAACTTTAAATATATTTTTTAGTAAAGTCTTTAAAACAATTGTTGAGTTTAGTATAGCGGTAGGCTAATATATTAAATCTTCAATTGTCAGTATGAGAGTTCGGCTCTTTTCCAGAGTATATATATTTCACTTTTTGTTTCATCATACTTAAAATTGTTTAGAATCTCGCAAATAGCCAACTTATCACTACATTCATTCAATTTTTTTTAGTTGGTGCATATTCAATATTCCAAAATTCCCATGCTCAAGCCGCCATTAAATACAGTTTAGCTCTTTCTAAATTATTCTCTCTCTCTTGTAAATATTTTGCAAAATCAAATTTGTCTAATTTTTTACAATTAACACGAGTATCTTTTATTCGTATCCCAACATTTTTATTTTGTAGTAGTTTTATTTGATCAATTGTCTAGCTTATATTGTAATTGTATAATTATTGAAAATAAAATGATTCATATACCATTAAACTTTACCACTCCATCTAATTTATTGTATAAGATACATAGGTACAATTTTAATGTCGATCCACTTTTAAATATTAGAAAAAATCGGATGTTATCATTCCTTTTTCTTTTGATAAGTTATGCATTCTAAATTCGAGGTGCTTTAAAACATTGATATTGATTTTATTATTAATAAGTTTGCATCTAAAATATTGGAGAAAAACTCTTTCTTTAAATTTTTTGTAGATTTATGTATCATTTTAAAGAAAATAAACTTTAAATTTTAACAAATTAAAAATTTAATAATTATATTAAGAGGCGCCAGTTTTTGTTTTTGCCAAGGACCCCGGAAATGTCAGTATAATGTACATAAAACGAGTTAGGGAAAATAATGTATACATACTTGGTGTCGGAATCCCACTTTGTTTTTTGATTCCTTGTTCTCCACCATTGAGCTTTCCATGCATCCACTTGAAGAACTGTAATTAAACAACATGAGCCAACCATGTAAATGAATTGATCATTTAAGAAAATCCAAGAAAATGTGGATATATTCTATAGACTAGATTTTTTTTCACCTTCATTTTCTTAGGCAAGACAAGTAATTCAATGAGTTGAAGTTCTCAACAGTAACTCAAAGATGGTCAATATATTTGTAAGAGGGAAATCAGGCAAGTGAAGTAAAAATACTCAAATGCTATAGCTTTGTTTGGCTGATTTGAGAAGCCATATCCAATTGGATATTTTGAGCTTTAGAAGTAGTAACAAATGAAAGAAAAAAAACAATAATAAAAATCAATTCAAAGTGTATATTTTTATTTAATTTGAAGAAACCGGGAGCTTCTTGCTTGGTTCAAGTTCCTAAAAATGGACTTTATAGAACTTGAAGGCGCAAATAAATCGATCTCTTTCAATACTATTCGGACTATTTGCCTAATTGAGATACCAATTGAGACTATTTCCTCATTTTCATATCAATGTTGATATGTATTAGTCCCGATTTTTTTAGTTGTCGTTTTAGTCATTTGTACATAAATTAAGGGAAAAAGTAATAAAAAAGTGCATTGAAATAGTAGAATGACAATCAATTGAAACAATATCATTAGTTGGTTGTTTATTTTAAGAGAAAACGTAGTAAAAAAATACATTGAAAATATAAAAATGCTATAAAAAAGTACAATTATAAAAAAATAATTTTTTTTGTTAAAAAGACAACTATAAAAAAACGAAGGGAGTATTATTTTAAAAAACAAGTCAACTATATGTTGTTCTTTCTTAAATTAAAAGAAAAATTAAAATTAGACAATCTTTGTGGAATGGAGGAAGTATTAATTACTACGTTAACATATTCTAGTTTAATAGTTGGAACATAAACCCACAATAAATTGCATCTTTCAATTTTTTTGAAATTCATTGCATCATTAGTATCATCCCAAGTACATTAATGAATCGAAATTTCAACAGCGGCTTTCGGTAACTTTCGATTATATGAAATTATTATATATTAAGGCCATTTTATTTATAATTTATGATGATTCAAATTTATTATCAGAACCAATGTGTTGTTATGAATATTTTTATTATAATCTAGTCGATGTCGATATCCAATTTATCGATTGACGATTAATGTTAAATCTATTATTTTTTGTACACTTTATCCGCTTCAAATTTAAAATTTCCACCAAGCGGAAATAGCTTTCGGGCTCGGCTCGGTTTTGGCTCGACTCGATGAGCTAACAACGAGCCGAGCAAAAAATTCTCCAGCTTGGCTCGACTCGTTAACACCTTTAGTATCATTTTCTTCGCTTGAATGATACACCAAATTTATGTCATGACACATAAAAAATACCATAATCTGAAAATTGATTCGACATTCTCCTCGGGTCCAATTCTTGATAGCGGAGGTAAAAGTATTTTATTAAGAGCTTGATTAATATTATTAATATACTAAAAAGGTACTTTGTAAAAAATACTTTTAAATGTCCTTGAAAATAAAAAAGTAATTTATTAAGGAATAAAAGTGGAAAGATCGAAGATAAAGTTGCATTTGAATTAACTATGTGATCAATGATAAAAAGAAAAGTAATTTTACTACGTGATCAGTAGAATTGAGTGAAGGGAATATATAACATGAATAGAGATAACCAAATCATAGGAATATATTAGTAAATAAAAAATCTCTTAATTAGAAACTATGATTATATATCAGGTTCCTTCATTAGGCATGTGAGATGATTGATTATAATGATTAGGCAAATTAACCTTAATCCATTGGATTAAAAAAATGTAATCATGTGCTACTTTTGAGGCTGCATTTAAGGGCTAAAAATTAGTGTCGTCAATCTCAAGGAGAATGTACCTTGGACAATTAAGGAAACGACACGAAGTATGTATATATGGGAATTGATTACGTTTGTGCCTTATTCACTGATCACCACAAAGTTCTCATAGGTATCATAAATTTGAAAAGTGTGAAACCTAACTGCCCTCAAAGTCCTCCTGAAATAAATGTGCAAATGTATTGATTTTAAAACTTTGCTAAATACCCTTATTAATCTATAGCTTGCCTAGTTGAATAAAAAGAATTACTAAACTTTTTAATCTCATTCATTAAATTATACTTCCTCCGTTATTATTTACTTGTCTTTTTAGGTCAAATATTTTGTTTCAAATTACTTGTCTTTCTAGCATAACAAAATTGTAATTAACACTTTCAGGCGAGATAGTATTATAAGTTAAGTTTTTTCTTCCCATCATATAGAGCTTGTATTTTCGAGATTCTCCTCCATGGAGATTTGTAGGCTTCTATGGCCATCATAGAGCTTCATGTCATTCTCATGAGACTTGTTAATGGTTTGTCAAATGTTTCCACAGTTTTTATAGGTGATTTTAATGAAATTTTGAGAGATGATGAACATGTTTCCCATAGGCGTCAGAGACCACATTGGCAAATGGAAAACTTCCTCCAAGTGGTCCATGATTTGTGGGATATTTGATATTGGATACTTGGGTTTAAGTTTTACATGTAAATAACTTTGTTCTTAAAATTCTACTAGAGCCACGCTTAGATAGAGGCGGCTAGCCAAGATTGGAAGGATTCCTTTCCGGAAGCGAGGTAATCTCGCTTTCGACAAATACTTGGATCATCTACCCTTTCTTTTAGATTAGGCGATAGAGTTGTTGGCGGAAGAATTTGAAGAACGAGGTTTAGATTTGAAGGATGTTGGGTAATACGTATGAGGATAGTCGAGATGTAGTGCAACAAGCATGGGATAAAGTCTGAGTACATGATCCGGGTGTTCGACTTCATGAGTGTATCCGTGAGTGAAGTGATGGAGTTTATTAAAAGTGAAAGAGAAAAGGCAGGGGAATATACATCGATCTTTGAAAGAAAAACAAGAGCAACTAGATAAATTGCAATAGGGGGTAATCACGGTTTCCTCCAAATGAACGGCCATAATATTGGCCAGGGACATAGATAAGTTACGAGAAGTGGATGACTTATATTGGTGTTAGAGGTCACGAGTACTATGGAGAATTAAAGGGGATAGAATCGTGTATTTCATGCATTGCTCGGCTCGAAGAGGTAAAGCATAATCTCATTAGCTGACCTTGCATGATGAGGTGGAGTATGGCATATGGATATGGAGGGCATACACAAGATTACAACCGACTTTTATTCGTAGCTTTGCCATAGCTGAGCAACATGTTCGAATTTTGGGCCAGTTGAACTCCTAACCCGATTGGAGAAGGTGGACCAAATGGAGGCGGATTTTACCAAAGAAGAAATTAAACATTGTCTATTTACCATGAATGGATCTAAGGCTCCAGGCCCCGATGGAATGCTGGTAAATTTTGTTCAACATTATTGGGCAACTGTGGGAGATACATTATGCAACATGGTGTTAAATTTTCTTAATAATGGGTAGTTCCTAAGGTAGTTCATTCCTCTTTATCGCGCAGTACCTAAGGTAGGAAAATTGATCAAACATTTCGATTCGGATCGTCGAGTTATGTAACATTGCAGCTAAAGTAATTGCTAAAGTATTAGCTATTCGTCTGAAGAAATTTAAACATACCATTATCTCAAATACCCAAAGCGCATTTGTGTCCAATAGGCTCATCACAGATAACATACTTCTTTCTTATGAGGCTCGCGTGTTTATTGAGAGAAATCGGGGCAGAGGCTAACGCCGATTAAATTAGATATGCTCAAAACTTCTGTGAGTTGAATGGGCCTTTTTGAGAGCGATGTTAACTCAACTTGGATTTAGTGCCAAATGGGTCTATATGATTATGACTTATGTGGAGTCTGTCACTTACTCTCTTATGGTTAATGGGGAACAAGTGGGATATATTACACCTAGAAGAGGATTAGACAAGGAGACCCTTTATCACCCTATTTATTCATTGTTTGCACTGAAGGTCTCATCTCCCTATTAAATGGAGCATGTCGGAGAGGGGAGTTGCATGGAATCAAATTAGGGCCTACTTTAAATCCTCTCTCGCACCTTATGTTTGCAGATGATACATTGCTATTGGGAAAAAGCTACATTGCCATTGGGAAAGCTACGGTGGAGGAAAATATTACTTTTTAGGAACATCACCAGTAGTATGAAGAGGCGTGGTCGAGTCGGCAGTGAGTACCCCGAGAAGTCTCTTATTCTTTTTAGCCCCAGATGTGGTGATAATACTAAATTCATCTAATATTTACATGCCGATTGGTAGAATTCCATGGCAAATACTAGAACTTCCTGACCGACATCGGCTCTTCCAAAAGGTACCGCTCCATCATAGATAAAGTGAATACCAAAGTAGTGAATTGGAAGTCTATCTAAGGCATACAAAGAAATTTTCATTGCCGATGTTACAAACAATCCCGTGTTTCTGATGCGATTAGCTTTAAGCTACCTATACAAACTTGTACGAAAATCGATTCTCTGCTAGCTAATTATTGGTGGGGATCAGAGGCAAATAAAAAGAAAATACACTGGATCTCTTGGGATCAATTATGTAAAATTTCAAGGTCCAAGGGGATCGAGATTTAGGAGCACCCAAGATTTTAACACAACACTCTTATGTAAACAAGCATGGCGAATTATCATTGATCTACATAGTCAAATCTCCCAGACATATAAGGCACGGTATTTCCCTGATGGTGACTTCTCCTTGAGCTAGGACTGAACCCAACTATACATGGAGGTCTCTATTCGTTTAGAGATTTGATCTGATGGCATCAAGTGGAAATTAGGCACAATGGGTAAAATAAATGAAAATAATGGTGGGGTTTGCTTCTGAGGAGACTAATAACACCAATGGTGGCAGATTTTGAACACCTCAAGGTAGTAGATTTAGTACACATAGGGGTATGGGACATTAACAGGTCCATTCCCTTTCGATTGAGTTATACTACGATTGCCTGCCAGGTTAAATAGTAGAACACACAGAGTGGACAGGCAACAAAAAGCATGAATTTACAATCAAAAGTGCTTATCAAGGGAAACCAAGAGTCAAAATGTACATTCAACAACAAGTAGCACGGAAAATTCTCAGAGTTTTGATAAGTTGTGGAAAATTCGAATCACAAGGAAAATTACTCATTTTACGTATGAAGCCGTTCGCAGCAGGCCAAACAGCCAGGATAAGTAGTAAGCAGGCGTTAAATGCATTGAATTTTATTACGTATGCCCGTGAAGAAGAGGATGTTATGCATGTGTTATACTTTTGTAGATTCACACAAGAGGTTTATAAACAGCTTAGCTTAAGGCCTCTCTCTAACAGGGTCTTAGATTTTCGAGACATTTTTTAGGAAAATTGGAACAGGTTACCTAGATTGAAGTTCAACATGGGTTACTTGTCTCTGGACACCTGGAATCAACGAAATCAAATTATTAGAGAGAAACCTCATAGAAATACGCTTGAAATTGTAAAGTTTGGGTGTGGACACACAGGCTAGTCGGCTTGAAGATCTTCGTAACCTCGGCCGCTGATTGTTCAATCCTCGCGACTCCTTGCATGGTATTAATAACATTTCCCCATGTTGGTTCTTTTGGAATAAATGTTACTTGTTTGGCTCTTTAAGCGTAGGGCGTGTTTGGACAGAGATGTGGTGATGATACGAGGAAGGTGAAGTGGGGCGACTCCTCAAATCCTTTTCCTTATTTCTTTCAGTTGATCTCAAAGTGGTTTGGGAATTAGAAATAGGAAGGGGGGAAGGGGGAGGAAGATGTTGGGTCTCCTTTGGCTACTCAATGAGATTAGGGTTGGGGTTGCCTTTTTATAGAGGGAGCTACGTAGGTTTGAGGCGATTTTTCTTTTTTGGTGGACGATTAATTAAGGTAGAACCAATTGAATCGTCTTTTTTAATGATAGTTTACTTGGATAATGGACCATGATCATCTTATAGTAGAATGATTATTGGACTATTTTTCAAGATTGATATAATTTAAGTTGTATCTTATAGAGTTCCTCTTGTTAGGGTGTAGGATACAATTTGTACTCATTTTGAGTGCTATTTGGCCGGTTATTAATATAATTCATCCCTAATTTCCAAAAAAAAAAAGGGTACATGCCATGTAATAATAGTATACCAAATAGTGGAATCAAATTGTATTTTTGTCCTAGATATTTATATTGTTACAAATTAATCCTCAAAAATGATACAAGTATTGCCGTATAGTCCCCGAAAGTTACAAATGTTACACATTATTTGTCCGCATTCTTTTTAGAGATATTCAACGTTGTCGTTATGAGAGACCATCCAATATCTTGACACTTGTACTTCTTTTTGTGAACCTAAACTTTAGCATGCTTATCAAAATTTAAAATGCAACAATCTCATCATTTGAGACCAAATCGACAATTAACTCTAAAATCTTCCTTTTATCTTCTAAATCTATATGTCTATTCAATTTCGAATTAATGATTGATGGTAATATGAATGTATTTTATTTAATTAAATGATAAGAAATTTATTATTATCCTAATAAATAATCTTTTACCTATGAGTACTACGTATTGCTTTTATTTAAATCATCATTTCACATAGTTTCCAAGCATATATCATTTTCATGTGTGATATATCAAGTTTAATATCAGCAGTGGCGTAGTTTAAAAGAGATCAAGGGGGACAACAATTCTCCTTAATTTTAAAAAATTTAGAATTTATTATCCTTCAAATATAAATAGTAATTTTAGATAAAATATATCAATTAACCCCTCCTTAATAATAAAAAAATCTCTTTAAATAGATTTAATGCTTTGAGCCCTTCAATTTCGATTTAATCTCTACCATTGAATATCGAAAGCAGGAACATATGTATAGAAGTTTAAACCTTGACAGTGGGTAAGATCAGAGTTCGATGAATGTAGGCTAGCTAGTTTTTGGAAGTTGTCATTTGTATAAAATTGACTAATATGGAAATAATTGTTCCGCAAGCTAACTAAACCAGTATAGTACTAGTGTACCCACAGTATTTGCATGAAGTGAAATGATCATATGATAATATCGGACTCCAATGTTACATTGAGACCATATGTACATGTGTTCAAATATTTTTATTTTTTATTTTTTATTTTAAAAACTGTCCTCACAAATTAAAAAACTTCTATGATCGAGCCGTGCATACAAGTCGGCTGGAGAACTACTGGCTAGGCGTTCGATGTTACCCGGCATGTGTTCAAATATTAGTTTCACTTTTAAATAAATCAATGTTAATTATATTTGTTTTAATTATTTAATTTGGGGCTAAAGTACAAAAATGCACTTCCAATAATATTAATATGTGAACTAGACATTTTATAACATGAATGGTCGAATATTAAATTCAGATAAACATGTATCAGGGTTGCAAAAATGTTATTTTAATCTCAAAATAAATAAGAAATTTCATTAAATTTATGAACATAAAAAAAATTAACAGAAGTGTATTTGGAGTGCTAAATGGAACACCCATATTTTGGAGTGCTAAATGTAAACAATTGCTATTTGTACACTTAAATTTAATTATTTGCCCACGATAAGGTAACTCACTCTTCTTAAGTTTTTTAATCTTTACAACGATGCTTATAATATGCTTACTCTAATTTTGGCTATTGGATAAATCGCTTTTTTTATCAATGAATTGAGTTGAGAATAGGGTATTTTGAAAATTTGTGTATGTATTTTCTAATTTTTTTTAAAAAAAATCGTTCGTGTGCGTGCTTAGCCCGTAATTCTTTGTTTTTTCTCCATTTCACTTTTTACATTTTTTTTCATGATTTTAGTTTCCTTCCTTTTAGATTATAGTATTTTTGTTAGATGATTCATAATTATTTTTTTAAACATTCAAGATAATTTTCTTCTAATTATTCATCATGTAATATTAAATATTTAGTCTTGATATGTTAAAATCGTGGTGATCTGACTAAATGATAGTCCCATACTTTTTATCTAGACTTCGTTATTATGTAGTTTTAGTATTATGAACTTTTTATTTATGTTAGAGATCTTTATATCTTCTTTGGAACATGATGTGGTATTAATACATAGTTAAGAATACCCGATATAACACCGTCTTGGGGATTCTAAAAATTAACTTTAAATGAATATCCTTATCATAAGAAAAAATAACTAAAAATCATGTAGATTCATTCATACAATCATTTATTTCTTGAGCTTTTTGTTCATCATTCTTCCATTTCTTACTGCGCCGTGATGTTCCTTTGTTATTTAGCATCTGACAACACGAAACTAAACATTGGTCAATATCCGTTCAGTCCGGTTGGAATATTCCTCTTCTCGCTAGCATGCAGTGTTAATTCCTGCGTTTATTTTTTACATTGAGTATTTTAAATATTTAAGAAACTAAATAAATATTTTACATTCTTGATAAAATGGACAACTTTAGAACTGTCCAATTAAAATAATAAAATTTAGGTCTGGGACTTTAATACTAGAGCAACTTCTTTGGTGGTATTTCTTTGTGATATGAATATCGTGACATGAACAGCGTGTGGATTACAGTTATGGTAAAACATATATGGGCATCTGGCTTGTAATAGAAGTACAAATGTAGCAGTTGACGATAAAACGATTCACGCTTCCACGATAATACGTGTTGCGTCATGTCAGGTAAAAATGGATACCACCCCCTTGAGGTTTACTTGTATTTCCTAGAATGAAATGGATACCTTTACATTATTGTAATACCCGTTAGCGAAATATTATTATGTATGTGATATAGAGGATTTGATTAGTCTTCTTTCATCTAGTAGTCATCTTCTTTTCGGGCTTATCTATAGAACTCCATTGTTAGCGTGCTTGACACAGGAGTGAGGGTAGGATGGGTGACCCGTTGGGAAGTTTACCGGTGAGCACGTGAGTGAAGACAAGCGTCTTTGGAAAGACCCGTGGTGGTTTGTGAGGCCGGTCCATTGATCTAATAGCGTCTGCCAGGCCGGTGAGCCGGGGCGGAATGCGTCCTGAAATGGTATTAGAGCAAAGCCGTCCGGGCTGGCATGGGAGCCCAAGTCTTTATGCGGCCTTGAGAGTCTGGAGCCTCTTACGGGGCCGTAGGAGCCACCTCTACAGAATCTCATTGCGGATGGTACGGTCTGGATGTGTTGTATTTCCAGCGAGGGGCGTTGCCGATATTAAATGGGGAGGTTATATACCCGATCGCAAAAATGTGTGTGTATGTGATATGTTTGATATGATTTGATTAGTACTATTCATACCGTCAAGATGCATCTTACTTCGGAAAACTCGTCACCTTAAAACTCGCGTTGTTAGCGTCTTGACACAGGGTAGTGTAGGATGGGTGGCCCGGCCCAGGAAGTTTACCGATGTGGCGTGAGAGTGAGGACAAAGCGTCTTTAGAAAGGCCGCGTGGTGGTTTGTGAGGCCAGGTCAGTAATCTAATAACGTACCGGCCGTGGCTGAAATGTGAGTGTATTCTGCAGAAGAAATATTTTTAATTAGTATAAAAAACTAGGGTAATTTTTTTATGATTTAATGATTATTTCATGATTTCTATACATAGTGAAAGTGAAAGAAGTGTTTAGTACACTTGATAATCGAAGTAATGGGATCGAAAAATACAAATAAATTTGTAATGTAAACTGGTTTAAAGTTAAAATCTCACGTGTCATTAATAAAATTATTAAAAATTGTGATATTTAAAAAAAATGAATACCATAATTCTGGATCCGCCCTGTGAAAAAACCTTGGCCATACCATAATTCATATTTCATTATTAATAATTTACACCAAAAGAAAAACTTGATCAAAAGAGAGTATTGATAATTATTCCTCTAAATAATAAATGATGGAAAACTTCTATATTAGATCAACCCTTCTTTGTTATATATACGTACATAGTACTAGTATCAGTTTTATGAGAACAATTCACCTGCATATTAGTCTCCAACTTTTGACGGTCTCAGAAGTCGGATCTATCTGTATCAAATCATGACTCCATTTGATATGTTAGAAAAAATGGTTAATTTCATCTCATATATTTTTAAAATGTGGTCGGTATTAGAATTATAACACTTGAATACTAATTGATTTGTGTGTTAGAAATCAGTACGTGAAATGTGACAATAATCTCCATTACTTTTGACTAATATATACTCCGTATATATCTGATTTCATTTTATTAGACCACGATTTGTGTGCTAATCCTTCTTAAAATCATGCATTTTGATTTGCGCTTTTGAGGATAAAATTTGTTCATATCTCTCGCCACTCAAATACCGATTTGTTGATCGTTTAGAAGAAAAATATTTTATTAATCAAATCGTTGATTGTCTGATTTTCGATGAGAGAAAGGATATTAAACAATAGAAAAAATAATATTGTGAGGCAATCTGAAAGCTTGATACGAAAAATTCGTTGATAAATAAAAGCGATCCTTTATAATAAAAAATTATTTACCTAGCTAGATGATCAATTAAATTATTAGCGGAGGGAGTATTAAATTTCTGAATCAGGATAATATTTATAATGTATATGTGTCTCGAGATGCATGGGATAAGATGAGAAAGAGTAAAAATAAGATCATAATACCCACCATGAAATATACTTAAAATACAAAAACAAGAGGCTGTTCTTCAGTAGTAAAGGAAGCGAGAGTGTTAAATGTCGACACCACAACACTCTTTTTACGGTATGGGTTTGAGTCACGCAAGTCATGAGTGGCGGAAATGCAAGTATTGAAGTGGTGTAAATGAAGCTCTCGTCTCACGACCATAGTTGAAGCGCATCCGCGATTCATCTTAAATGGAATTGAGAAATGAGAATCTTGAGTCATTAATGTAACGATTTGGCTTTTAAGATAGAAAAACAAGGTAAAAAATAAAGAAATCCATGTGAAGGAGGAGAGATACTAGATGTATAGGGTTTGCAAAATTAAGCTACAATTAAGGAAATGAATATGTTGAAGTTTCTAAAATAGGAATGTTTTCCACATGGTTTAAAATAAATTAATCACACATAATGATAGCTTTTGACTAAACTCGTATTTTCACCAATACATTTACCACAATGAAATTTCGAGCCCAAACAGTGAATCGTGATAGCCTCACAGGTGCCTTAACCATAGTTTAGTGGTAAGTGGCAAGGTAATTGGGGTGGAGATATTCGACGTAATGCGATTCGAATTCGTATGGTCATATCTTTGTTGAAATATTATTGTAGGGGTTCTTACGGTTTCATGTTTTTTGGTCCTCTCTCTTCTGAGAATTTAGCCCAGGATACGTTAATAGATTTATAACTTATAAAAAATTTAAAAAGTGATAAGCACCGTAGATTATTAGTAATACACTCGTATTTTTTATTGTATAATTATGAGAAATTTTGATTCATTTACATGATAATTTTTCTTTGTTTTCGTGTATTATGCTATTTATATCTCAAAATAATTCTTGATATATATAAGTATTACTAGTAATAAGATAGTAACTTTGATCCGCGTAATTCTATTATTTATAATTATAAAAGGTAACAAATTGTGTAGCTTTGTTACGTATGTTCGTTGTTATAATTATAAAAGGTAGTCATAAAATTGTTAGTAAAAAATAAGAGTATAAAATAAATATACTTTTATATATTTTAAGAGTATTAAAGATCGTCTGCTCCTGCTTAAATGCGCTCATTTCGTACCTTCTGATTTATAAGATTGTATCAATGTATTATGAAGATCATGGGTAGGTATACTTGAGCATGACACTTAGGAGGCATGAAAAGGATGCTGCTTGAAAGGAGGTAGAGGATCTTCGACGTAAATTTCTAAAATTATGAAATCGTAAAAACTGAAAATATTATCTACATATTTTAAACTTTATTATCCAAAAATACAATTTTCATTCTTAAATCGTCAAAATTTCTCCATCTTTTGTCTTTTTAATTAAAGTTGATGCTCTTGATAAATGTCATCCTTGCTCGAATCAATTTACTCTATTTTCGATTCTTGTTATTTCTTATTTTTATTCTTTGTTGATCAACATCTTTTTTCTTAATTATCTGATACTATTTTTTATCTATATTTATTCAACGATGTGATTTCAAATTAATAGTTTGTCTAAACTAAAAGAATATTAAGCAAGTTAATGTTAATCTTTTTGTATCTTCTCTAATAATTTTATTGCCTAAATTAAGAACTATTATGCATAGTTAAAAGTAAATAACATGGCTGTCATGCTCATTTATTACATTACGTGAGAATTAATTATGAAGCTATTTCGAAGATAAATGTGGAGTTTAAGTTTGGAACTAATTTCTTATTGCACTAAGCTATGCAGTTATCAAACATCCTCGTACTTTTATCTTGTCAACTTGCTATCTTCATCTTGTCAGGTGCTCACGAAAACACTTTTTTGCCAATAAAATTAATAAAAACTCATTTAACACAAGGGTAAAATAGGAATTATACATATATTAGATGTTCAAGGTATATTTTGAAATAACATAACATGTGGGCATCTTTAATAATTTTTAAAACCTTAATCTTCTTTATTTTTAATAATTCTTAAAAAAATAAAATAAATTCACACCGCTTCCCCAATAACGCCCCGTCAACTTCGCCGTATTTCTTTCAGTATTCCTTTGAGCGCTTACAGGAAATCGCCGCCATCTCCTCCCGACCTCTCCCTCGACCCAACCTTCAAGCATAGAAAATCATAGACATAACTGTAACTGCGCTTAATCAAGCATTCAAAACATAAATAAATAAATAATCATTTTTTTCTCAATTTTTCAATGATTGTTAATAGCATCGGGTCGATTTTTTGCTTTCGATTCTGATAGCCGTTTCTTATTTCTTTTCTTGATCTTTTACCGAGTGTTTGGGGAGGGGGGAGGGGGAGGGTGAAGTGGGTTTCGGGGGAGGAGGAGGTGCGTCGGTTCGAGGGAAGAGGCTGGCGGTTTGAGGGGTTGTTGGTGGATTGCGATGGGGAGGCTGGGGGTTGGGTGAGGAGGTGGTGGTGGTTGTCGAGGACAAGCTGGTGGAGGTAATGGTTGAGGAGAAGGGGGTGGAGTTGAAGGGCCGTTGGATGCAGGAGGGAGGCGATGGTGGAGAGGAGAGGAGGCGGTGATGGAAGAGGAAGGGGTGGCCGTGGTTTGGGAGTTTAAGGTTAAAATGGATGGTGGTTAGGTGTGTGTGGGTGGGGGTGGGGTGGAGGTGGGGGTAATGCATTTATTTTTCAAGTATTATTAAATAAGTCCAAATGTTATGTTATTTGAAATTGTACCCTAAAAATCTAATATATATATATATATATATATATATATATATATATATATATATATATATATATATATATATATAATTCTTTTTATCCGCTTGTATTAAATGAGTTTTTATTAATTTTATTGGCAAAAATGTATTTTCAGAAGGCAATTTGATAAGATGATTGTATTAGGAAGCGAGTTAATGAATGAAAGTATGAGAGAAGCGAGTTGACAAATCGGGCATAGTTTAGGGGGCAATAAGAAATTAAGTGCTTTAAGTTTTCATAATGATCTTTACGTTGTCAAAATATCGGCCTTATCAATTATGTCTGAAATGTGAATTATTTAAACTTTTTAATACATTATGTTTGATATTTTGGATGTATTGCTAACGCTCTTGATAGTTTTTGATTTGAGTAGTTTTGTCATATTTAATAAGTAATATTCAATATATGGGTAAAATAAATAAATAATGTAAGTATGTGATATCTAGTAAAAATTCAATAATGTAAAACTTATCATATATTTACCTTATATATAACTAATTAGTATCCACGTCATTGTTTGAATAAAGGTAAACAAAGTTTGCTTAAATTTATACATATATTGGCATAATATAATATGAAAAACTTTATGTATAATAAGTAGGATATTATACGAATTATTTCATTTTAATAAAATGAATAAATCTAGTTTAGAAGGTAGTACCCGTAATAGTTTTTATAAATTACTCTGAATGAAATATGTATAAAATATAATTAAATTATTATAGTAAAATAAATCTAATAATAATAATTTTAAAATATCATGAAGTTTTAGAAAAATAAATAAAATCAGTATACATCAAGTTAAGTTACTATTTGTAATTATTATTTCATATATATTAGTAACAAAATATCTAATAATGAAATTTATATGTTATTAATTTATAAAGTCGCGTCGTTATGCCGATTGATAAAAGTCAACTTTGTGTGTTTTATTTCATGATAGATTGTCAGCTAACGAGAATAGATTTTTCTTAATAGTCTCAGCATCACTTTTTGAGTGTAAAATAGAATGTGGTTTAGAAAATAATGACAATAATAAGAATATGAGAAAATTGTACGTGTATGTTTACCTTATATTTTCTAAGAATTATAATTTCAATAGTATTGTACTTTTAATATGTAGGACAACCTCCCGAAATTGACTTAAGATTGTCAAGTTTTTGAATTTATATTAGTTGACCTTTATAAATTTGGACTCCAATATTTTTTATAAATTTGGACTTCAATTGTTTGTTGTTATAATTTTTAGGGAATTGTTTAAAGAAGTATATTGGTCATTAATCGTAATTATGGTTTTTTACAGATACAAATTCAATACGTGTTAGTTGTTATAATTTTTTAGGGAATTGTTTAAGAAGTATATTGATACGTCTGATATTAGTATGGTTTTCTGATTACAAATTCTTATTTTGTATAAGAATACTAAGACAATTCCTAAGACAATTATGATTTATGATATTCTAAGATATTTGAATATGTTTGTTTTTAGATACATTATTACTAAGACAAATATGATCATCTAAATAAATTACTTGATCCTATATCTTTGAGAAATCTAACTAAATAATCAATATAATTTTGAGACATTTAAATATAAAAATTACTAGATATAAATACTAAATTTATTATCTCTAAAAGATCGTAAATTTTATTTTTTAATAATTAAAATTATTTAAATCTCAACCAACAAATTTTTCAAAATTATGAATATTATATCACTACTTCCGAATTTAAAAGGTTGTTGATTTTATTTTTGATAGTCGATTATTAAGAATTTAACCTAAATAATGAATCTTCATCTTAAGCCATCTACAATAGATCGTTGATTTTTTCGATGGTCAAAATTTTTTGAAATTTCGGCAGCAAATTTAAAAATTATGAAACGTCATAATACCTCCGTCTCTAAAGGTTAATTGATTTTATTTTGAATAATTCAATTATTTAAAAGTCAAATCACAAAATTTAAAAGTTATAAATACTAATTTCATCCATCTCTAAAAGATCATTCAATTTTCTTGTTGATACTCAAAATTATTTAAACTCCTTGAACAAAACTAAAAATTACTCCCGTCTGCATATTACATCCATCTACAAAATGTTCTTGAATTTTTCTTTTTGATAATTAAAATTATTTAAAACTCGACCACGAAAAACCACCAAAATTCAAAATTTATAGATATTAAATATAGCGTCATTCTCTAGAAGATCCTTGATTTCTTTTCAATAGTCACAATTATTTAAGCTCACTCCGTAAAATTGATAAACATAGTTACTACATCTTTATTCGGCCATGGCTAGAGATTTTCATGGTAAAATTAATAAATTTTATGATCTTAATAATTGATATACAAGCTTTGATTTGAGATGAAAATTACTATGTGCGGTAACAATTGAAAATATTATATATTTGATATACATTTCAATTTATAATATAACAAAAATTTATAAAGTATTTGAGTTCAAAATTAAATGTCAACTTGTCATAATTATTACGTCATTCATACATAATTTGAATACTTTTATCCATCAAAGAAAGATTGTCTAGATAAAATTTTAATGATCAAATTAATAAACTTTATCATTCTAATTTATATACATAACATTGATTTGAATAACAAATTACAATATTTTTTAGTAAATTACGTTAAACATATTAATACTTTAAATATTTTTCATCGTATATTATATAATACTCGCGTGCGTAAAACAATGCAAGAGGTTTCTTCTTGCTTCGTATTAAACATACAGCAATGCGGTAGATTTCTCTGTGGCTTAGCAGTATTAAGCATTAGGTTTTACATAACTATTACATATTAAACGTTATATGATGACTTTAACTTGCTCCTTCGCCTAATATTATTTTTTACTTGCTATAGCGTTATTTAGCTACAAATCTCCAATAAGATCAAATTCTGCAAATTATATTTAATTAAAATTTATCAAAAATATAATTATCTACCCAATTTCATTAAAGGGTATTTTAGTCGGATTCAATCGCGAAAAAGAAAAGCTTTAAGGCAATTTCGTCTTTAGATTATATAGATAGATAGATAGATTATGTTGTAGAACAGCATTAATCACTATCATCAGCAAGCCCACACAATTATTGAAACCCTAATAAAGTAATAATGCAAAACCATCCTAATTGGTCCGGCCCAAATAACCAGTCATAACTGATTGTGTGTGACATTACAGGTCCGCTGACAATAGTAAATAAATATAATAACCACTGTTATATGGAATAAGAATCCAAGACTCGCAAGCTGACAATGACCCCTAATATTACATTGGGTATTCCCGGAACTAGTTAATGCAATAACGAAAAATAAAACTATTTAACTAACAATTATCGAATAAAATCATAGTTACAATTATATTTGTTAGGTAATCATGAATCGTTGGCCTTTTGAGAATTCAACGGCAAGTAGAACCCGAGTTTGACTCGATGAAGGTTCAAATGGTTGTCGAGTTGGGTTTTTGAGGTCGGGTGTCACACGGGTACCAAGTTATCTGATGACACTACTCATATGCTAAGATTTAATAAAAAAACAATCTTTTAAATATTCCTATTTTATCTTAATTTCTTATCGGGTAATCCATCGAGCGGGTACTAATTTCGTGATCGCTAGCAACACCAATAAATAATATCACGCTTGATGATAATAACGAGCAACACCAACAAAAGTTATCACACTTGACGATAATAACCAGTAACACCAACGAAAAAGATACATCACACTTGAGGATAACTATAAAAATTATATTCCTATTACTAGGTAGGTATTGATGTTGCTGCAACAATTGAAGTTTTCATTAGGGGCACCAGTTGGTCATGTGGTGGCATGCTTTACATGCTTCTCTGCCGCATTCTTTGCATATTCTGCCTGTTTTTGAAGCTCAGCTTTCCCTATTTTCACCTCCTTCTTATGTTTCGCCAAGTCTTTCCTCACTGGATCTCGAGTACTCATCTTCTCCCCTATAATTAATAATAACATACTCATCAATAACTTCACAAATTTTACTATAGTGTCAACAAACTTATTCTGAGGACAAAACACCTTAGCTAAAACATATATTTTCGATCCAAATCAAAATTATTATATCTAACTACATCAAACTAACATCCGTATATTTTACCAAATTGCGATTTCAATAGAATTATATGTCTAATTAGAAATTAGATAATAATAATAATAATAATATATAGTTATTGATAATTTCTACCAAATAGTTTTGAATATATATATATGAAAGTAATTGAGACGAATAAAATAAAAAAATAAAATCCCCTAGTCATATATAAAAGTAAAAAATGTAAGTATATTTTTCTTTTGATATATGTGCATTTGGTGGCGTGCATAAAGATATTACAAATTGAGTTGATATTGGAGGAAGATATACACTAGAGTATGAATTTTTTTTAGAACCTAACAATCGAGGTTTTATGTCGAGGTTCAAATCTCCGTCCTCTATCTTATGAGTTAGTCTCCAATACCAATGGAATTTCAATATTTTGGTTCAAACACACCAATATATGTTAAAACATTAAAGTTTGAGTATAACATAGATTTGGTAAGTAAGAAATTAAATTGAGACCTTTGCCTGGATTGTGGCCTTTGTCTTCTCCATGCTACACTTTGCAGCGGCACCTACATCAGACACCTTTTGCTTGGCTGACATTTTCGACCTTTTATTTTCTTTATAGATGAGCAATCAAAGTAAGATTGTTTTCTATCTTCTGTTTTATGAATTAGAAGCAGTATATATAGACAACAAAACTATAGAAGGAAGAATAATTGGTGACAATGTGACATGCATGAGTAGATAATAAAAGCTGCCGAGTGCCGACATGAGTTTAGATAATAATAAAAATCAATGATGGTGACATGACTAGTGCTATGTCGACAACGTTTAGATATTATCGAAATATCGATATGGTATCTTACCACATATGTATCACATTGCTAAAGGTTAAAATAGAGGTTCAAATAAATAAAAAAAAAATTAATACTTTTTAGTTTTATTAAAATAAGTTGTTTGAATTTTCATAAAATTATTCATCCATTCTCTTGATCCCCTAAATTTATATTTTTACTATTATTTTTTTAATAATAATTGAATATAATAGAAAATAAATAAGAGCATGTGAAAATTAATCCTCAAAATAAAAAATAAAAATAATGTTTGGAAGTATATTTTAGAAAAAATTTACAGAAGCGTGTACGTTGTTGAATGTATTTACTTTTTAAATTTTATTGAAGGCTGACACCGAGGTTTAATTCCGTATTACATTTACGTGATTGGCAAATTTAGTTCGACGTCAGAAATGGCCAGATTCAAAACAAGCAACTATGTAGGGGTATTTTAGTCAAATAACCCCACTTCTATATTTATACACATGTATGAAATATTATTTCTTACACTCTGTTGCCCAGTATAGTAGTTAGGAAGTTTAAATTAAAGAGCTAGAAATTATCGTTCATTTAAAAATTACTATTTTGACTAAAATACCCCTACGGAGTTAGTGTTTTAACGGTCATTTTAACATCGAGACCAAATTTCGCCAGTATCGAGATGATAAGAATGGAGCCTGAAGATTAAAAATTGAGTGATGGAATGGAAATTCAGTGAAAGGTAAGGCGTGGATTGAATGCGCTTTAGCGGCTTTATTGAAATATTAAAATTAGTACATTATGTACCATATTTGTCTCGAATTGATACTCCGTACTTATTTGATTTTTTGTACAAATAGTTTTTATATAAATTTGTAACTCTCTCAGATTTGAATGTAGTCGAATTATATGACTGTGTTTATTGTTTATTATGTTACAAATATACATTTTCATCCTTAAAAGATTGTCATATTTGTCTTTTTTATGATAAAAGATTAATAAATTTTCACGATGCTGATTGGCATTCAAACTTTTATTTGAATCAAAATTATCGAGATTAATAGTAAGTATGTTGAAAATATCACAAATTATTATATTTTTTCAAATAAATATATAACACACTAAAAGTTATTTGAATTCAAAATTAAAAAAATTCAACTCATTAAAATCAAAATGTGAAAATCTTTTAAGTACATAAGAAGAAAGTATATATTAAGGATAATTTGGTTTTTGTAAAAATTTCGACTATATATTGAGATTTTTTAGGAATGTGCAACAACCATTGGCTATATATACGTGTTAGATTAGAGTTAAGCTCCCCATTTCATGTCCTCTATTCTCATTGACATCCCATCATCAATACAATACAGGGAGGTCATAAAAAATTAGAAGATTTAAATCCCACAATTCATCAATTCGTTTTAACAAGGTATGCTTTATGTGATGATATGTTCATAAACATATATGGTGTTCATGTTCTTTACGTAAACATATTTTAAGAGTATTGAATTTTTTAAATTGAAATATTAAAACTTTAGATCGACTCTCATTTGAATTCGAAATAAACTCTTATGTTCATAAACATATTTGGTGTTGATATTCTTTACGTGATGATATTTAAGAGTATTGAATTTTTTAAATTGAAATATTAAAACTTATGTAGATCATTCTCGTTCGAAATAAACTTTTATGTTCAAACATATATGGTGTTCATGTTCTTTACGTTATTATATTTAAAAAGTATTGAATTTCTTAAAAATTGAAATGTTAAAACTTATAATTAATCGACTCTCATTTGAGATAAACTTTTATATTCATAAACATAAATGGTGTTCATGTTCTTTACGAGATGATATTTAAGAGTTTTGAATTTTTTAAATTGAAATATTAAACCTTATAGTAGATCCACTCTTATTAGAAATGAACTTTTATGTTGATAAACATATATTGTATTCACTTTCTTTACGTGAACATAATTTTTGAAATTAAAATATTAAAGCTTATAAATAAATCTTTATTGTGTTCTATCACGCATGATCAGGAATCAATTTTCTAGACGCCTAAGTAAAGACAGCCGCAACTTCTATACGTACAGTAAAAACTCTATAAATTTATAATATCGAAGCGATGAAATTTATTAATTGATACATTATAACTTTATCGATTATTAATTTAAAGAGTTTCTATTGTATCATCTTCTTCTTCAGTTAGAGAATGAGTAAGGTGAATAATTCTGGGTCAGAAATGGATTTAGATAGGCCCTTAATCACTGAGGTTACAAGTGTTGATGATGCTGTTACCCTATGCTTCAAGTCCAATCCTCCAGAAACTTGGAAAAGGAATATTTATTTGTTTCCTCTATGGTGTCTGGGAGTTATCATAAGATACTTAATCCTCTTCCCATTAAGGGTTATGGTATTGATAATAGGGTGGATAATATTTCTTGCATGTTACATACCTGTACATGTTATATTACAAGGCCATGATAAGTTGAGGAAGAAATTAGAGAGGTCTCTGGTGAAGCTCATGTGCGGTTTCTTTGTAGCATCATGGAGTGGCATTGTCCGGTACCATGGGTCGGGACCAGGTAACCGGCCTAAGCAGGTTCTCGTGGCTAATCACACGACGATGATTGATTTCATCGTCTTGGGGCAAGCCACTGCATTTGCCGCGACTATGCAGAAGCATCCCGGATGGGTTGGATTATTGCAGAGTACCGTTCTGGAAAGTATAGGATGTATCTGGTTCAATCGTGCTGAGGCAGAGGATCGGAAACTTGTGGCTCGGAAGCTAAGGGAACATGTCGAGGGGCCTGATAACGATGTTCCGATTTTGATATTCCCGGAGGGTACGTGTGTGAATAATGAGTACACTCTTATGTTCAGGAAGAGTGCATTTGAACTAGGGTGCACAATTTGCCCAGTTGCAATCAAGTACAACAACATTTTTGTTGATGCATTCTGGAATAGTTCAAAGCAATCTTTCACCAATTATTTGCTCCGACTTATGACATCATGGGCTCTTGTGTGTGACGTTTGGTATTTGGAGCCTCAAAATTTACAACCTGGGGAAACATCTATTGAATTTGCAGAGAGGGTGAAGGACATGATTTCTGTAAAAGCTGGCCTAAAGAAGCTCCCTTGGGATGGTTATTATTTGAAATATTCTCATCCAAGTACTAAACATCAGGACATCGTGGATCGGGACATCGCCGTTTAGAAGAGAAGTAAATAGGATTTAAGTCTGTTATTTTGAAATCACTGTCACATTATAATTGGAGTGCCGTCATCAATAAGTGGAGTGAGAAAATCGTTGACCTAAGTCTGTTATTTTTCTGCAGTTTAGGTGGCTATGAAATGCAGAATATCTGGTACCAATTCATTTGTATCATGTATGGATTGTCCCTTAGAATTCATATTGATATGATGAAACTTAAGAGTTTGTTGATTTATACTGCATTTTGAAATTCATTCATTTACAAACGTTATCATATACTGAATCTTGCAATTATTGTGACTTAACCACACTCACAACAAACATCAAAGCAGATATTGAAGCACTCGAAACAAGCAAGAGCACCACAGAGTTGTGTGAAAGTAACAGCACATCTGTCGCTAAGCCGACTGCACGATTGGATGAAACACATGCAGCAGCACTGATCCATCACTCGGCCACAGCAAGTGGAAGCTGCCTTCAGTATCATTTCTGAAGTTTCGTATAGTCGTGGCTCTGAAGCCGATAGGGGCAAATTTTCTGTAGTCGCCTTTAAGTTACCAAAGCCGACGCCTAGGGGCAACAAGTTTATTGTCCTTGTATCTCCTGCATTTGCGAGTTTCTGTGCATCCATTTGAACTATGAGATCTAAAGTAATGAAGATGATACAATACAAGCAGCAAATGATATCATAGATGAAAATTTAGAAAGATTGCAAATTGCCAAAATATTCTAAGTAGAAGTTCTATTGTGCACCCTAGTTCAAATGCACTCTTCCTGAACATAAGAGTGTACTCATTATTCACACATGTACTCAGTAAAGATCAGTGCCGAGCTATCAATAATACAAAGTGAACAAACGCAAACAATGCAATGAAAAACATAATCCGCATTGCAAGATAAATGGCTCCAGATAATTTTCAACAAATACTAGGGGATGTAGAAAGTATCAGCTTATATGATTGAAAGAAATATGTCAGTATTCTAACATAACATTTTGGTTTTTGCAACAGTTTGTCAAAACCATACCTCTTCTGCATCAATTTTGGAAGGTTGCCTTTTATCCTTCTCATTGAGAATCATGCTAGTATACTCCGAAGGCACCCCAGTATGCAGGCTCAAGTTGGCAATCTGTATAGTGACAAGAATAATTAATAGTAATAGTAAAATCACACCACCCCAAGAACTTGGCTGCTTAAACAAGACATGTATAATAGCAAATTGTATAGGATAGCCATCGATAAGAATACTTGTCGCAGAACGTATTTCTAAAAAAAACGAAGTAAATTTGGTTATCAATCCAGCAATATCGATATAGTTTTATCCTTATTGGGAGCCAAGGCCTTCAACTCAAGTTCTTATCCACAAGTACAAGTTCCACAGCATGCACAACTGATGTTAGTATTATATATTTGGTCATGTTCCAGGAATTTCCTTAGTACATCTTTTTTATTTGAATGCTATTTCCAGCTACAATTTGGCACACAGATTCAAAAATTAATCACAACAAACCTTCGACTTTGTGTCTTTGTTTCCCGAAAGCCATGCCTGAGCTGTCAAAGCATCGATTATTCGCCTTGCAAATACCTGCGGACAAGACCATTACTCTTGTGGCTACATAATGTTTATATCGGCGCAAGAAAATTATGGAAAGGAAAAGATATGGTCACCAGACATTATACTTGACACACATATCCAGATTAAGCATTTTCATTGTAACAACTTATTTAAAGCTGAGAATAGCATGTGAAGGAAAAGATAAGGGCAGTAATCAGGGTGTCAAGGTGGTCACTATACTAGTAAAACATGGCCAGTTCAAGTATAATCAATGAAACAAATTATTTCAAACTGCACTCTTTAAACATAGATTAAATCACAGAAGACCATAGGTATCATGGAGCACCACTCGACGAACTAAACTAGCTAGAATTACTTACCTACAAATAGTTAAACATGGTATTTCATGCCAGAAAAGGCAGAGACACTATATAGAGATATGTAACAGGGTCCTCCATGCTTTTTAAAAAGCAAAAGAGACACCATAGGTATAGCAAGGTAAGCATATAAATCTATAACTACACGGATACCAGAAGAATTTTCGGAAAAGGAAATTCATGTGTTGAAGAAATTTATAAGTTCGGAATTGAAGCATTACTTTTTCAATCTGCATGCCTTTGTCTTGCTGCACTTTCACATTAACAATATAACTCGTCATATCTGGGAGGATACCACGGATGTTGACGGAATCAGGAAAATCCCCACTAAATCTGCCGAAGACAGTCAATGGGCTTCCTGCTAGTAAATCTGGAACTTGAAATGGGTGCAACTGCAGAATAAGAAGGTTAAAATTTCATTGTAAGCACACTACAAAAATATTCATCCAAATTTAATGTGATAATCTGGTAGAAATAGCCTCAAACAATAAAAATATCTGAAGCTTATACAACAAAAGAGATATCCAAGTAATTGAATTTTTTTAATAAGTATAAGATAACCATAACATGCCCCATTGCCTAAATAGGGGGAGAAGGGGTTGGATTATATGTAGCCTTACCCCTGTGAAGTTTTTTGATATCAATAAAAAGGAGAAAAACAATTGTGTGAGCAGTGTAGAGATAAAATAATACTAGTATTCAAAATCCTTGACTATAGATTTGTGGTAGCATGAAGCAAGCTTAACCAAGCCACCAACCCCTCCAATAGTGCAAGAATCAAAATTAAATGGCAAAATAGATATATGACGTTGGTTAAATACAGAATATGTAGTAGACATGATCGTTTAATGGTGACAAAAGTACCTCAAGAGAATCAAGTTGTTCGAATGCATCAACATGTAGATCAGCAAATGTGACAGAAGATGCATTTTGTAGAAGCCTTTCCATCCGACGACTTATTGATTCTAAAAGAAATCAACATTTAAGATAAATACATAATCATACAAACTATATTTCCATGGATAATGAACATACAAGGAAGTGCCCTATCCTCAACCGGAATGAGAATAGTCCACCTATTGTCCATAAGATTATTGTCATTATGTAAATAAAAGACACTACTGAGTACAAACGGACATGTAATGAACCTTGTCTTCAACATGCTTTCATCCAAACAGATTTAAAAAGAGATGTTAAAACAAAAAAATGATATGATTCAATGATGTAAAAAGTAAACATTGGACCGATAATATGAAAGATAAAAATTGAGACCAAGGGAATACGCACGTAGATCATAAGCAGCATCATAGCACCCTCTTCCTATCTGTGCAAGCATTTGTAGAAAGTAGTGGTTACAGTAAGAGCCTGTTCAGAAAGGGGATGATTTAGTCGATTGCATGAAAACACTATCATGTAAATTTATAAGCTAGTTAAAACAGGAAGAGTTCACAGTTGAAAAAATATTACCCATTACCCAAGGTGTCATTAAAAAGAATATTTCATATGTACCAACCATAGAGGCTGCAAATGCACCATTTGCTAGGACTTGGTGAGAAATATAATAACTTTCCAATCAAAAGAGAAATAATAAAACCAAACTGGTAATTATCGGCTAGGAGAATCTGAACCAAAAAAATAATCGGTTTAGCAGGCAGGCAAAAACTGACTTAAACAGTTTATCACAAATCCTAATGTTTGCAATACATCATAAGTGTCTCCAGAGTTTAAAATCGCATGTTAAGCCAAGCAGAAAGATAGTCTAAAATGGAATCAGAATGAGGCACATAGAGTGTTTGACTAAGCTCTTTCCTGCAGCTTATAAGGGTTATACAAAATATAAGTCTTAGTTCCTTGGCAGTAACTTGTTCTTAAGCTGCATCTTTTTCAAAAAAAATGTATCCAAACATCCTTATAGAGCTCAAGTTACCGAAGGAATGGAAGACGGATTACCTATGCCAAATGTGCAAATTCTTGGACTGTTCAATCCTCCTTTTACTAGATCACTCCTCAGGACTTGACAAATTTCCTTTTCATCTTCACAGGCCCCATCGGTAATGAGGAAAATGAGAGGGATTGCTTCAGCACTTCCTGACATCATCCTAATTGCCTAGAAGAAGATAAATAATTACACCAATTGCATTTAAATTGGCTATTCTTTGAATATATCAAGTGATCTATTATTCTCCGTACACAACATCTTCAGGAGCTAAATATACAAAACAATTCTTATAATCAATTAAGGAAAATTTCATATCAAATCCTCAAACCTGCCATGAATATTGTTTGCCTGGGAGGTGAATTACAAAAAATAAGATTAAAACATTAAGATATGGTCACTTATTTATTTTCATATTTAAACCCATTAATGATGCGGCAGGGGGGGGAGGTCATTGTGGTAGTAGTTCTTCAACAATCAAAATAACCTTTGGCTTTAAAGTCCTTACGACTTCTGACGAGTCCAACAAAGGATTTGGGATCTTTCAAGCAATGCTGCATATACCTGATGCAGAGGAACTGACAGATTAGTTCCACCCTCGGCTACAAAGTTAGTGTCAACCCATTGGATAGCACCATCAATTGCCTCTGAAGTTGCCGGCACCAATGACTTTGAGAAAGACGAGGAACTGTGATTGAATGCTATGATATTAAAAGAATCTCCAGAGCTCAAGTTCTGCAGAGCTTCTAATAATGCACACTTAACGTTTTCAAGAGGGCCTCCACTCATACTTGAGCTAATGTCAACTACATACACCACTTCTTTCGTGAAAACCTAATAAACGAATCAAAATATGGCTCAATTTGCTTTTAAAGTATTAAAAGGAAACATACAATCAAACAATCAAAGCAACTAGCAAGGTAATATATGGAGAACTGATTAGATTTGTCATGCGTTTGCAAAAAGATGTGCCGGTTCAAGTTAAGGTTGTCCTACGTTTGATCTCAAAACTTGGTAAAAAGGATTGTTTTTCGAAAGAAATGAGTCAATGTTAAAAGTGAATATACATATTGGAAACGGTATTGTGATGAGACATAACATGATATAAAAACATAACCTGACTGACACTAACCTTCTTGTTTTTGCTATTTCCAGGGAAAAGATATAAACAAAACATCTCTCTTCGATCAACATCGTGCAATGAAGGAGACTGCAAGAACAGATGGCCAGATATGTCGCGAGCAGAAACCTAGAATTCATTCGGACGACGTACAAAGTAAATCCTTTGGTAAGATTTTACATGAACTATAAACCACTATTTGTTGAGAGACTCGTATTAAAGGAACTTCAGAGGAAGATCTTACATTGTATGAAAAATTAAAATCATTTGAGGACCATCTCGAAACTTCTCTCTCATATAGCAATCCAAGTTTCCCAGCTTGCCTACTTATTACCTGGGATAGAGAATGAGAAGAAACATACACATAAGAAATATTTTATGCTCGGTTACCTGCCAAAATTTGACAATTTCAGATTTAAACAGTCGAATGCTTGTTTAGTGAAAAAAGGTTCAGAATACTTATTTTCAAACAATTGTGTCTGCACAGAGAACTAGAGCTTGTTTAAAGCCAAGAGAAATCCAATGCACAAACGATTTGTTTGAGGTAGTCCTATAACTTTATAGCCAACGTAATTAAAAAACTCCACTAATAAATGGTTGCTACTCAAATTATTCAGCCTACCATTGACAAATTTTTGTTCAGTACTTTCATAAGCTAACTGAGAAGATCAACAATTAAAGATTAAAAAACTGGATCGTTTTGCTAGCCAGCTACGCTTGAGCTCGTACTATTCAGCCTAGCATTGGCATTACTACGCTTAAGCTAGAGACATACTATTCTATCTGCATTCACTGTAAACATTAGGCTAAGCAAATACCTTCAAATGGTGACTAGCACATTCACAGGTAACCTCAGTTCCTGTGCCAGAGTTCAAACTCAATGCAATCTTCTCTTTTTTCGATATCTTCCCTATTGGATTTACATAGGAGGGAAAACTGAATGGTAAATGTAGGCTGAAACAACCATCTTGATACAACAATCTCTGTGTCCATCTTACTTTGATCGAGAGCAATGATCCCCCGGCAACCTTGAAAAACACACCAAATAGTATTAGGGGGTAGACGGTAGATTGTAAGAAAATCGATAGATCAGGGGGGAGGACGAAAAAAACCTTGAAAACAGAAAATATGTTGTTACCTTGGGGATTTGTATCGTATAAATCTTACGTTTCAACAAGAAGCCATCTTTCGCTTTTGCAGAACCTTGTGTTTGTTTGTTGTCTTCCAATCCAATTAATTGTGTTTGAAATATTTTTTCAGGACTTTCAACTTCTACACCTAGAACTGAACCCTGTTAGCCAAATTATGCTTCTTTGAGAATTAACAAGTGAAAGATCTTAACAAAAATAAGGTTACATTACATAAACGTAATAGTATAGATTTCCCATGCATATAACATTGAGAATATACAAGTAAACTGATATGTCCATCAAGAAAGGGGCAGTTGCCCCGACAATTAAAATTCTATTATCCATTTTTTATATAAATTATTTCATCCATACCCGTTTTATATTATTCCTTACTATTTTAGTATCAACTTTTTCGATTTTTTATATAAAAATTCTGATTCGGTCACTATGTCATCAAATGTTTTTGACACCCTTACACAAGATCATAGGCCTCGTTTGAATGGCAATTGGAATTTAGTGTTTGCATTTGTTCAAATTTATATTGTACAACCTTCATTATTTACTACTCCAATTTAAAGAATCAACATCCTTGAAGATTGATATTCCTTCCTACCCATTTTTAAGTGCAATTTCATTAAAACAGTAAATGGGGAAATCAATGAGCTTAATCTATAACAGTGAATTAAGGAAATCAATGACATTAATTTTATGATTTTATTTCATTTTTATTAAAATTAATGACAGTCATCTTGCTTGGTCGGTACGCCCTTGATACCACAAAGAAGCTAATGGTGGGATTAGTCGCGTCAATCGAGGTTATTTCGGCTGTCGAATGCACCCGACATAGAGAATATTTAATCATAGCATTTCACAGTATTTCACAGTCTGAGTTGAGCTATGTTTGATGCCTAATTTCATTCTTATTGATTAATAGATTGGGTCACCCAAAAAACCATTAAAAATTGGACAATAATGAATTTGAACAGCACTCAAATATTTAGAAAATAATCTCTTTCGATCACTTCTTCTTTTCCATCATACTATTTCAATCATGTTTAAAAAAATCACTTAGTCATTATTTTTGTCCATTTATCCTTCAAGTTGAGAATAATGTTAATTTTGGTCAATTGAGTGCATTGTATAATTTGGCCATAATGATTAATATCTAATTTTGAAATTTAATTTATCTCTTAGTTTGCTAAAATATTGACATTATATAAAATTTGGCCCACCCAGAAGGCCAGAACTAATGAAAAAAAAATTATTTGATAAATTAAAATTATATTTTTTTAAGTAATATTTTATATTTGGAGCACCTATAATTTCCTTCTGGTTCCACGCCTACTGAAATACTCACCACAAATACAGTGGACAAACGATGCAGGATAAGACACGTTTAAAATACAACAAAAAATACAAAACATATACTCCATCCAGTCCAGGTCAAAATGATTGAAGTTTTCAAATATATCGAAAAATGATCATCAATTATTGTTAAACTATATTTTTTAAAAACGATTCTAATTATATAATTTTATATTTATTAAAATAATTACACTTTAAATATCAATTTATATTAATAGATTTTTCTGCCAATTCTTTTAATATAAAATTGATATCATTAAACTTGATTTTAAAAATATTATTTTTTGTAATTTTTGATAATATATATAAAAAATAATTAATGATTAAAATTGTGTGTCGAAAAAATGAAAAAAGTTAATTATTTTAAAATGGAGTTAGTAATAATTCTTAAGCATGAATCAATGATTGGAGAAAGTAATAAAATACCAAAGTATTAAGAGAACATCGAACAGCCTAGCACCAGAGTGGTTAGAATGCCAGGTGAATTAGAGGTTACAGTGAATTAGAGGTAATGGGTTCGGTGCCGGAGACGGTGGGTGGAATTTAAAAAAAAAAAAAAAAATAGGGAGTATTAAAAAAAAAAAGAGAAGTGATGTACCTGTTCACCCATTGGTACAGCAACACGACAATGAGAAGATTTACTAGCAGTAACACAATGTACCCTCCAAGTCCCCTTGACAGTAACAAAAGCAGTATCCAACCAACACTCCACCTCCATCTCCACCCCCTTCATCTCCAACGGAATCAACGCCGGAGGCTCACATTTTCCATGCACATACGGCTGGTAGCTTCGAATATCCGGGTTGTCCACTATCCCGGGTTTCGTTATCACAGCGTACGCCATTGGACACGTTGTTTCATGTTTTGATTGCATTGACTCGCTTTCCGGAGCTGCCGTGCTTATCGGTTTTTCGGTTCGGATTCTTTTTGAAAGTTTCAGCCCAAGATCCACTGCTTTTGATATGTCCTCTGCCATTTTGTCTTTTCGAGTGTGATTTCTATGTTATGTATAATAAGGCTAAATTGTGAAAATCTAGATAAATTTTGATGATGAATTTGTAAGAGTATGATAGGTGAGTTGAGGGTATTGAAGTCACGTTTTGGTTAAATCAAGGGAAGGGAAAGGTATACTTCATATTTATGGAAATGAATAATGGGAATTTATGAGGGTTAATTAATTGAGATGATGACTGATGAGGCTTTTGGTCATTTTACATGCCATCACTTTGATATTTTATTTTGTAGTAGATATGGTATTTTATTTACATTCCACGCTTCAATAATGGTTTTGGATTGTTATGCAACAATATATGTATGACATTATGCTTTATTTTTGGACTTTTGGTAACAAATTAATTAAAACAAATTAGCAATATGATATTTTTGGATCCATTCGGGACTTAGAGTTTAAACGTCGACTTGATAATTTGTGAGGAGGTTCATTCGGGATTTAGAGTTTAAACATAAAAAATGTCTGATGTCCACAAGAAACTTACATAAAGTGAAATAAACTTTTATACGGTAGTTGCAAATATTCGAGCCTGAAATCTTCGTTGTCGAATATGTTATTGTTGGCACATTTATCGTTAAATGCATACGATACTTGTTATTATTACACAAATATACCATAGGTTTTCATAAAAATTACATATAGCGGACTATCTGTGCTTCACTTCAATTTGAATGTATCAACGTTGTTTGAATATTATACACTTTTGTTGAGGTAAACATTAAAAAAACAAGAATGCAAATGGACTGTGTAAAATAACTTAGTGGTACATCTTATTAATTAATTCATCCAAAGGGCCAGGTCACTCATTAATGTAAAATAAATTATTAAATCACTAATGCCTCCAAATGCATGAATTCAACCAATCAAACGAAATTTCTTTATTAATTTTTTGAACTACTTCACTTTCAAGTCCCTTTTGGAATTTTCTTGAAAGGAATGGATTGGTAATGAAATATAAACATTGATTATTGTCTACCACTCCTTTAGTCCTTTATAAATAATCATTACTATAATGTCTACTAAGTGGTGGACATTTCATTCCACACTTACTGATAAAATTATTATGCAGGAGCTAGATTATTAACCTTTTTTTTCCTTTATCAACTGTTTAGTACATCATTATTATCTTGTGATAATCCTTTTCAATCACTGCTGATGCCTGAATTAAGAAATGCATTTTACTACATACGGTCATATTTTTTAATTTATTCAACAATAATTTGATGGTATGGATTACCTCAACCGCTTCTTCTTTTCTTCAAAGAATTGAATGAGATTAATTTTAATAAAATATTTGAATGTATAAATATTTGCCTTGAAATTTTATTAAAATTGAAAAATCATCTAAAAAATGAGTCTTGGACAATTATAGCCTTATCAAATTGTCTTAGAAAGTCAAACTTAACATCAATTTTGATGGAATGATCAAGTGAGACATTTTTTAAAACATGTGTGATCGAATAGGTCATTTTGATATATATGTAATCGAATGTGAATGTTTTGAAATATGTGTGATCAAACGTGTGATTATTCCGTATAAAAAAAGACGTAGGCATTTAGAATAGTGGACTAAGTGGAGTGGGGTGTAGAAAATGTCAAGGAGACAAACTTATATTCGGCCATGAAGACTATAATTCAATTGCAAGTTAACTGATTGCCACTAATTTCAAATACCTATCTATGTCACTGCAAGCTTCACCCAAATCTAAGATACAAGTAATTTTTATTTCTTTAATTTATGTGTAAATGATTAAAATAATAATTGAAAAAACAAATGGAATATAATTGACGCACAAATTTGATTTAATCAGAATCAATACCATAATAATAAAGTAGAATAAAAACTGGAGGGGACTGGGAAGTCCCTACGATGGGCTAAAGCCGAGAACAGGATATTGTCTCTTACTGTAAAGTGTGGTTAGATCATAAATGGAAATCTACCTTCTTTAACTAAAATGTGCACCATATGTTGATGAATTTAAAAGCATACCTATGGAATATGGCCAGAGTTATGAGGTTGTTGGATATAATCAAAGCCAATTTATTTATTTCTGAAATATATGTTATATCTACTGATGTGATGTACTGGAGACTTTTCATCTTTGGCAGTAGAAATGCATGGTCAGAAATGTGGCAAATTGCCATGTTGAAAAGACGAACATATCTAGTTGTTGGTAGGTGCAATATGCAACACATTCTTTTGTTTCTTTCCACATTGTAGTAGAACCCAATATATTATTACACCTAAAATGATTAGTTGTTAGGTATAAGTATCTTTTTTCATCTTTCTTGATTTGGTTACCATACCTAAAAATCTACTTTTATAAGTTTTCGAATCGTATGTAATTTTTAGTGTGACATAAAATACAACAGACGACAATTTTCCAATCAGATAGTTGCTCTTTTACAATGAGTACACTTGAATAGTTGATGCAAATGTTCTTCTCTTGATCCTTGTTGAGTTGTTGGCAGTTGCTAATTTGCTACTATTAGCTTATGGGACTTGGGCCAAAGGTAAGGGGCCAACTAATGGAGTTCTGGAGGCTGAAGTTTTGGGCTACTGGACTTCTTTCAGGCCAAAACTAAGTACTTGTAAATGGGCTGTACAGATTAACTCAAACCTCAAAGTAAGACTTCTTTTCGTCACTTTTCCTTTCCCTTCCCACTTCCACGACTCCGTGAGTGAACCAAACATAGTGTTACATTTAGAGATGTCCGAGTCTTAGTAATTCGTCATTCGATGTCCTTTGACTTCAATACTTATTTATAGTAACAAAACTTCAATATGAATTCACATTTTCATGTTAATTACAAAGAATATTAAAAAAACTATGTTTGGATATATTTAATCAATGTTATATATATGTAACCCGATATTTGAAAATCAAATAATTAAAATTGACTTGTGTCTTTTATAAGCTAGACTAACTCATAAAATGCCTCTAGAAGCATACCTCAATAGGTAAAAAGCTAACATGATGGGTGGTATCCCTCTCCTTCCTCTGCAGCATAGAATCTAGTCTCACAATAGCCCAACCTTATGCGAGGTTGTTAATAGAAAAACCATTATCTGATAATCAATTAAGGTATGCGATTTACCTACTAGTTATAGCGAGACATGAATAGCGCAATCCTTCATCCCGAGGTTTCAAAATTTTCAATAAAAAACTAAGAAAGTACTAAATAAATATTTTTCCACGATTAAATACTCGTATAAGAAACATTTGTTGAATCACGAAAACTAAAATGCAGAGATTTAGATAAAGTATAAGTAGTAAATACTAATGACTGCGTTATAAGCTGAATGAATATTTAATATATTAAGTTGTTTGATAACATTTCAAACAAAAACACATCGAGTTGCGTTAACAATTTTACCCAGCCTCTATTTTATTTATATATACTCATATATTAAACGTATACTCTGATAGATAAATAATTAATAAATATTATTAATATGAATAGAATAAATATGATTACTAAAATATATTATTATAATAATTATTATTATTATTATCATTATTATAATAATTATTATTATTTATTACTATTATAATCATTATTATCAAAATTATAATAATTATTATTACAATTATTATTATTATTAATTTTGTTTTTATTATTATTGTTTTATTATTAATATTAATATTATTATCATTTTAATTTATTATTATTATTATTTTAATTTTTGGTTTTTATTATTATTGTTTTTATTATTTTTTATTTTTATTATATTTATTATTATTATTTAATAATATTATTATTATCATTTATATTATTATTCTTATGTTTAATTTTATTATTATTATCATTATTTTTATTATTAATATTATTTTTATTGTTATTATTATCATTATTTTATTTTTTATTTATATTATTACACTATTATTAATATTAATGGAGAGTTAAGTGAGATGTAAAAAATATTATGAAATGAGAAGTATGTAAATTTGGACTTTATCAATTTTAATTTTTTTAAAAGGAAAAAATTAAATTAAGAATTTTAACTTAATATTTTATTAATGATTTTGATAAGATCTTAATTTATTTAATCCTTAAAATATTTAATTATCAAACAAACTTAATAAAAAAATAATAAATTAATTAAGTTTAATTTTTTAATGATTTTAAGAAACGGACCTAAGTGGTGTGAGTAGCTGGACAACATAATGTAGAAAGCATAGATTAGACAGACACGTGTACTTGCTGATGTCACATCACACATAATCTTTTCAAACTAACACAAAAAATATTATTACAAATAAAATCCTTGTAATAATAAATAATCACAAATTAAACTTGAAATCTTCATACTAAAATCCCTCAAATTTCGGTGCTTTTTTTTACTCCAACTCCAAGAGAATAGGTTTGTTTACAACGATATTAATTCACTGTCCCAAATTGTTTGTCCATTTTCACTATTAAAAATAATAATTTTGTTGAACAATTTTTCAAGTGTCAAGATATGTCTAAGGATTTGTTCTTCCAGATGCTAAAGTTAATATCTTTTTGGTTTTATTTATTTAGTTTTGTTTATTTGTCTTATTTTTCAGCTGAAAAAAATTTAAAGAATGTGCTGAATTGAATAGGAGTTGATTTGTTTGGGTTATTTGATCATTTGGGTATTTAAAAAAGTGATTTTTATTATTTGTATGGGTTTTATTGAGTATATGAAATACTGAAATTAGGATTTTTTATATTATTTTATAGTGTAGTTATGAAAGATGAGTTTTTTTATTCTTGAATGATGTTATTATTGAGTTAATTTCCCTTTATGAATTTGGTTATCTGAACTATGAAAAATATTATTGAGTGTGAAAACAGAAGGATTTTTTGTTAGAATGAAGGGTTAATTAGAAGGTGTCAGTCATTACTATTCCCTCCATTTCGATTTAAGTGGGAAGTTTTTATTCGACAAAATGTGGACATACCATTGAAGTTATTATTCATTCCTTTAACTTTGTATTTATATCGAAATATCGATAAAATTAGATAATTTACTCTACACACTTGTGTTTTACCAAGTTGCACGTTAATAAAAAAATGTTTAAATAAGATTAATTTAGGGTCGAAGTTGAGTATTTTTTATTGCTTAGTCAAACTTCCCCGTTAAATTGAAATGGAGTTAGTATTAGTTGCCCAAAACATTGAATATGTATCTAGAGGGGTTTAGTAGGGTGGAGTTATACATGTGCTCTAGTTCGTACTTGATGAGTTGACATCATTGGGTTTGTGGATGAAGAGGTAGCTACTACTGATATAAATTTGTTCCTTGTTGTCATTACTGAATTGAATTTGAACTATTATTGGGTTCTAAGAAGAAGTTTTTGTGGTATTATTTGCGTGTCGAATGAGGTTTTTTTTTTTAAAGGTGGCTAGGTTTTCTGAATGCTTTTGTTCTAGATGAACCTTGTGCATTTTTATGAAGGTCTTGACTTTGTTGTCATTTGGTATGGGAATATCTTTTATTTACTAATGATCCCTTTTTTTTTGAAATTTCAAGACTTAGAAATCGAAATCTCATGGCAACGGCGACAATGGCAACAGCAGCAGGTGCAGCTGCCCTTTTGTATTATACATTAAATAAGAAATTGCAGTCTAGTTTGTCACGTGAAGAAGATGACGAATCTGTAACTAATGTAGCGAATGAAGTGCAGTTAGGGATAAATAGGGTTTCACATAGACTAATACAAGCTCCTGTGACGTGGTTGGAGACGATTTCAACTTTGTCGGAGACACTTAGATTTACGTATTCCGAGACTTTAGGGAAATGGCCAATTGCAGATTTAGCTTTTGGCATCAATTTTCTCTGGAAAAGACAGGTATGTATGTGTAGCGTGTAGCCATTGCATATAATCTTTTTCTAAAGTTCATATTCCGAGATTTACTAATTGTTAGGGAGCCCCTTTTGCCTACAATTTGCTAGAAATTACTCCATATTTCTTTGTTAACATGATATGCAACTTTTATTCCAAGTTTTCAGCAATTTGTTTAGTATGACGTGAATCTTTGTTTATTGCTGCATCGCTCTTGATGGTTGCTAATTAGTTTTCATTTTTTCAACTTGTGAATTTCATCTATACGAACTTTGCAGGGGAATTTGCACGTTGCCAGCATATTTGGGGGTAGTGACAGTGTACAGCTTAAAGGATCTGCAATTGTTGGAGAGCTTAAATATCTTTTAGAATTGTTAACTCTTTGTTGGCATTTCTCTAAAAAATCTTTTCCCATATTTCTTGAGGAAACAGGATATTCCCAAGAAAACGTTCTTCTTCACGAACCGAAAGCTGGGGTGAGTTATTTACTTCGTTTATATATCTACTCAATTATATTGTATCACTTGAAATGTTTGTGAGCCACCCTTCCATAATTTTTTGTGGTCGTTTACTGGTTCCTGCGTCATGGAAGAAATGGGAAGGGCTTATTTAGTTTTGAGGATTGACCGATTGAGTAACCACTACATAGTTTTGGGAGTGAAAGGCAGTCCAAGGAAAGACATATTTTAGTCCATTTTTTTCTTAATATCGCATCCATATGAATTGTGCAGATTTTGAAGCCAGCATTTACTATATTGATCAACCATGAAGCGAAAAGTTTTCTCTTACTAATTCGAGGAACTCACAGTATCAAGGATACATTGACGGCTGTTACTGGAGCTGTTGTTCCGTTTCATCACACTGTTGTGCATGAGGGGGGAGTTAGCAATTTGGTGCTAGGCTACGCTCATTGTGGGATGGTGGCGGCTGCACGATGGATTGCAAAGCTAGCAACTCCTTGTCTTTTGAAAGCACTTAGTGAATATCCGGATTACAAACTTAAGGTATTTTTCATTCTTGTCCTCTCTCTGACCCACCATGTTACCTCCACACAAACCAAAAACACCCGGACATGAGGAAGTTTTGTTTGGTTAAACCAGTTATGCTTCAGTTTATTCATAGTTTATTTATTGTCACATTATTACATTGTGAACAGATAGTTGGACACTCATTGGGAGGTGGTACTGCAGCTCTTTTAACTTATGTATTGCGTGAACAGAAGGAACTAGCTGCGGCCACTTGTGTCTCATTTGCTCCAGGTTGGTCAGCTGTTCAATAAGTTCTAATTTCTTAATGGTGCCATAGGTGTTCTTTCATCGACTCGGTACTCGACCTTTACTATGATAATATGATGCAGCTGCTTGTATGACATGGGAACTAGCAGAGTCTGGCAATGAGTTCATTACATCAGTGATTAATGGGGCTGATCTGGTGCCTACATTTTCTGCTGCTTCTGTTGATGACTTGCGCGCAGAGGTCTGTCTCTCACTTAACAACTCTCCCCCAAACCTAATCCCGTTGCCCGATCTCCACAACCAAACAAAAATAAAATGAATTCGAGAGAGAACAATTTCTTTGAAGGTTACAGCTTCAGCTTGGCTACAGCTTCAGTGTAGATTAAATATATTGCCTCACTCATTCTTGAATCTTGATGTCCCTCTATTATAGGTTACAGCTTCAGCTTGGCTGAATGATTTGAGGAACCAGATTGAACGTACTAGAGTATTAAGCACAGTTTATCGATCTGCATCAGCTTTGGGGTCTCGTCTTCCATCTATTGCTACTGCAAGAGCGAAGGTCGCTGGTGCTGGCGCGATTCTAAGTCCAGTGTCTGATGGGACACAGGTATAGTATAATATCAACTTCAATCATTCGTTAAGGGTCAGACTACCTTCTGCCTCATTCTCGAATTAGTTGGAGAGGTCCAGATAAGACATAGAACATGATCTTAAAATAGGAATATGCACAGGGAACGGGGCTGCGCAGTGGGAGTTTGGGGGATGGATGATATGGGTTTTTAGATTGAGTGGGAATAAGTAGCTCCTTAATTTTTGGTTTCTCTTTCTCTTGTTTTGGAAATGGGAGGTTCGAATTTGGTCTGCATGCTTAAAACATTGATTGATGAAGCATGAATTTTTTAGTTAATACGAGGTCATAACGATGCCTCTGTTTACCCTGGTTGAATTTTTTTCCGTCTCTGTGAAATGATGAGTTAGTTACCTAAGCTGTTGATGTATTTATTTATTCTAGGTTGTTATGAAGAGAGCTCAAACCATGGCTAGGGCAGCATGGTCGCGCCCATCACTAACCTTGGCATCTTGGTCCTGTATTGGTCCTCGTCTTCGATCCCATCCTTCTAAGGTGAATGCAGATGATGACGTCTTGACCCCCGAACAAGTTTCCGAACCATTTATTACTGCCACTGAGGTGGAAACAACTGCCACCGAGACTGGGGAATTCCCTGTCTCTTCTGCAGAGGCAATGATCTGGAACTCTGAAAATGTTAGGGATGAGATTACAGAAGAAAGTGTTATGGATAATCTTGTTGATAACGAGGACTTAACAGACCATGATAGACTTGAAGACCGCATGACAGAAGTTGAATTGTGGCAACAACTTGAGCATGAGCTTTATGATGAAGGTGATGCTGAAGAAACTGATGTTATAAAGGAAATAAGGGATGAAGAAGCAGCCATTGCAAAAATGAGTGAGAATCAGCCTGGAGGTTCGGTTCCTGATACTAAGGAGGCGCATAGATTCTTCCCTCCTGGGAAGGTTATGCACATTATAACAGATTTCTCTGAAGAAATTCACCAGGAAGGTGACAATGGAGAGACCTCTGATACAGCAGATAATTCTTATCCAACAGAGGAAAACGTTGGGATGTTCTTAACCCCTAGATCATTGTATAGTAAAATAAGGCTATCAAAAACCATGATCAGCGACCACTATATGCCAGTATATCGAAGAAAGATCGAAAAGATTATCAAAGAGTTGGAGGCAGAGGGATCCTCGGAAGTCCTTGAATCTAATAAAAAACCTGATCATGGAATATCATAGTGACAGAACAGATATATTATAATGTCATATCCATCTGTAGTTGTTTGGTTGGATAATGCTGCTGGCTGGGGCTTTCCACTAGAGACTATAGTTTCTTGTCTTGCTAATGCTTCAGTGTCGTCGCAGGGCATAAATTTTTTAATGTAAGAGTTTCTCCCTCACCCATGGTAGGGTATATTCATGTACATAGAATTTAGGATGGTATTCTGACAATTCTGAGATAGCATTAAGCATTAGAGTTCTTTCAGTAAATATTAGCACTGGCATCTTAATTCTGATGTTCACTATTGTATAACTTGAAGGAATTGGATGCTTGGTTTTCCCTTGCATGTCCTTTTATAGCATCTTTTTCAAATTGGCTCTCATTTTCTGATTCAGATCTGTATCACGAGAAACTGGTAACTTTCGTTCCCCGGTGGTACTTATATACTTAGATTTACTCATCAAGCCGAGCTAAAATTTCCCCAACGTTATTAAGATTAGCCAAGATTAACAATTTACAGGTCAACTATTTCTTGGAAGTAGACATTGTCAACAATTTTCTGCAATGTACCAAAGTAACAGACATAAACATGAGAAAGGAAAAAAAATCTTATCAGAAAGGACAGGTCTTGAGAGAAATCAGGCATAATCTTGCAAGCTGACTAATCATGGTAACCAAATAAGCTACAGCAGAGAGACAAATACCAAAATCAAAGTCTCCTACTATTTCTTGTTTTCAAATGAAGGGGTATAAATTTGTGGAAAAACATAAAGTTTGCACTTTCACACCTCCAAGAAAACACTCCTCACAGTGACTGCATTAATCAAATAATAAAATTGATTAATACTACTTCCTTATTGAATTAATCTGTAGTATCTAATAGTCTGAATCTTTTTGTTAAAACGTTAAATAAATGAATTATTGCTTAAAAATTGTGTCGTTAAAAAACATACCACTTAAATTGGGATGCTTGAGTATATAATCATCCAGCTCATGCATGCATTATAAGTCAATTTGCTTGATAGGTAAGATTGGTAAGAATGTAGAAGTTCATATTTCTTGATGCTTTGGACATGTGGGGCAGAAGAAAGTGATGGAAGGTGACTTTTCTTTCTGGTATGATGGCATCCTAGTGCATGTGAAGTTTGAGTGAGATAACATTCTTATCTAAATTATTTCAATATATTAAAATATTATTTTACAATCAATTCGGAAACAACCGGCTTGCTATCATGATAGTAAGAATACATATTATCCGACCCTCTTATTATAATTAATTATTTATGTAGATGAAATCATCTTTAGAAACACTAGAACATATTAATATTGATGTTGATGATCAAGTAACAAATAGATCATTACAAATGAGATTGTGTATGATATATGGGTTATTTTATTGATGGACCCAAAAAATAATAATTATCATGGATCGTATCGTAGGTTAGTGAAGAACTTTTGGGAATCGTAATAGAGGACACACTCACTTGGTAGGTAGAGTCTCTTTAGATCTCATAAATACTTGATATTTCTTTGATAAAGGTAATGTTACTTTGTCTACGTATTTATTCACACTTAAATCTTGGCATCTTAAATTGATCGTCGGTGTACGTGGTCATCACGTGACCAAGCTTTCGGAAGCCTGCAGTACCACCTACTCCGTTCGTGATCGCTGTGACGAGGGGCGGGGTTATATGAAGCTACTGTGAGCGAGGCAATCTCATTTCATGGCATCTCGGAAAGTTCGGATAGTGAAGCCTTGAAGTCTGTGAATCACCAGCCAGCTTGGCTTGACGCTCAAAAACTTACTGTCCTTGATATGAATTAGGAATTTTCTAAGATATTATTAACTAATCAAGTAATGAGTTGTTTGATTCAGAGAATATAAATGTGGATTGAGGAAATTATGATTGCATTATTGAAATTGAGATCGATGGTGGAAACCATTAACCATGGGAGATTTAGTCGACCAGCAGAAATAGCCAGCACAAGCATTCAGCTAAACAAGGAAAACAGCAGTCTCATTATAATTGATGGTGATTTTCGAGGAGTTTCACCTAGTTTCTTCAAGGAAATAAAACACCACAGAATATGTCTTTCTTATACGGATCTTTAAATATTTTAGTATTTCGGGTTGAGATGGTTCCGCGAGTAATCCTTGGCATGATGCGCCTCGCCGCGAACGCTCAGGCGATCAAGTTAGAGCGAGGATGTTTAAAGTTGGTAATAAATATGGGAGAGCGACGATATGGCATTCGCTTTAATGAAGTAAAGGTTATGGTATTTATAAAGGATGCGGAAGATATAACAAATCACCCCGTCGTTGAATGAATGGCCAACATGTATATCAGAAAAGGAGAGTAACTTGCGATCTCGGGCTGGTGCGCTTCGGTGGGTACTAAGTGAATAAAATGGCGGATCGATCGATAATATTAGTTGAAAGCTTCTAAGTCGATCTCAAAATTAGGGGATTACTTCAAAGCTTCCTAAGTCAATCGGAAAATTAGGGGATTAATACATGGTTGCTCACTTATCTCGTGATGATTTAGTTTTCGAATTTTTTGTGAAAGGTATTACGTTTTATCATTATGTTAAAATCTTTACCAGATAGATTCAAAATTTTTATTATTGTTAATCTGGATTTTTGGTGATTTATACAATTACTTATTATTAGGAATTATAAAAAAATTGTTATAGTAGATTTGGCACAATATTCAAATCATCCAAATGATGATATAATTTTTGTAAAGAAGACGGAAGTGTTCATTATATTGCAAGACATTTTAAGACCCGCTCATAAATTAAAATATCATATTTTTTGTTTCGAGAATTTGTCAATTTGTAACATGCATTTTTTCTAAAATATTTGCTTGATTTGTTAAAGAGTGAAGGGTAAAGTCACATTCTCCTCCACTAGATGATTCTCTGGATGGATACAATGCTCTAGTTCTCTAATTACTTCATATAATAATTATATCAATAACCAATTAAAATATAGGAAATTTCTTTCTATGATTCTTTAATTTGGATAAATGGTTTTTCTTTCTTAAGTAACAATAACCAATTAAACTATAGAAAATTTATTTATATGGTTCTTTAATTTATTAAACCAGTGTTGACCAACATGTCTTCTGTCATTGAAAATGAGATGCCCTTCCTTTGAATTCAGTTGATAGATGTCCTGTTTTTATCCACATAATCTTTAGCTAGGAGGTATGATTTGAGAAAGTCCCCCATGACCTAAGCCTTGATTATTCTATTCTTTTAATTATGTAATTTACTTATTTTGGCAGAGTATGTCTAAAGAGTGAATACAATTTGTAAATGTTCTATGTTAAAAATATTTATTTTTTGCTATAAAACGCAAAGTTGTAAGAAAGCTACTAAATACTCAGCAAATAAATTAGATAATAAGAGCATGCGCATCAGTTTTCCTAAAATTTTCTCTAAAATATATTTAAAATTTTTTATTTTTTTTTATTTTAGGAGTTAATTTTTTATGTATGTACTTTAACAACTTTTTATTATTAAAATATAAAATTCGTGTATTTTGAATTTTCCATTAATATAAAAGAAGGTCGAAGTATGGAGAGAAATATTATAGGGGATGAATCTGAATTTGAGCGTGTGCAAATTTTTAGAGCTCAAGTTATTTTAAGGGAAGGCTGAAAACGTCGTTTATCAGATTTTAAATTTTTTAAATCGTATAGTTTAAAGGGGAGTGATACAATACTCTAACACCTTACTTTATTTATTTGGATGTTAACATAATAACACGTATATATGTACCAAGATGCCAATAAGACATACATCCAAACTAAGTACTCCATCTTTATAAATTAAGTATATATATATATATATATATATATATATATATATATATATATTACTTTGAAACAAACTTAAATTTTGTGACACGTATTTGATGGTCCAAAATTCTTTGATATCATACATGTCTACTATTAGTGGAATGATTCTTATAAGACATCGCCATCATAAAGGAAATTTATTAATAAGTTAAATGTCACAAAACTTACTTGATTAATGACCATTCTTAAATCGAACTAAGAGTTAGCTTCTTGTATTTTAATGACAAGAAATCTTTCAATTTGAGTATTAAAAAAATTGGTCTAAATTATTACGATTTGATCTTTAGTAGATCAAATGTTACAAATTAGTCAATAATATATATGAATCGCAACACGTTGCTCTCTCAAATCATTATGAGATTGCGATCTTGATAGAGAATGAGATTAATATTATTATTAGATATATAGATTTTCAACAACAGGTTAGATGCATGCATATTACATGTGTATGCAATGCTCATCGATCATTGAATGTTTGATATAATAATGCATTGCCTTGAGCCCTGGGTATGAACTAATTAATGGGACCCAGTAGATTGATGCCATATCTCATTGACTTTGAAAGGCAATGAAATTCACCTGGAATAAGAAAGAAGTTTAAAATTTCAATAATGTTTTGATTGACCTTTAATTTATTAGTGTTTTAGGTATTTGTTTTGATATATTATATTTTACAAAATTAATTCGACAAACTATTGAATAAAACATCATCTCGTCCGTCATTTGACTAACACTCTTTATTAATAATATATTATAAAAAGGCTTACAAGTGGGCAAAACGGTCAGCACGGGCGTTGGCTCTGGAGTAACATTTTCCATTTTTTTCCTCCTCTCACCTGTTCATTCTAGACTATACATACGTAGAGAGGTTTCTCCCATCCTCACCTTGCCGACCTCGAACAAATAAAAAACCAATCCATCCGCCGCCACCATGCCCCGGTCGTTTTGTCCATCTTTGTGTTGTGATTGCTTGGCTTCTTCTTCTATTGCATGTGGTTAAAGATTAAAACATTTCACATTCTACCCAAATCCAAAATGCAATTGGTTTATTTTGTTGTATTCCTCATGTATGAAAGTTTATCGCATACACTTACTTATTCAAGAATAATATCAAAGTCCAAAGAAACATTATAGTACATTTTCCAATGTGCAGTTTTACTATGTTGGTTCGTATTCATATTATTTATTGTGTATTGCTGTAGATTTTTATGTACCAAGACATTTGTTACATATAAGATCTAAGTCAAATCTGACAAATATAATATTCGAAGTATTGAAGATATAGAATGCTTATTATTAGTATTTAATTTGTTACATCTTGTTATGTTAATGACACATTTATTTTATTATATTCTTGATACATGAATATTTATTGCATTGATATCAACATTACTATGTATTGTTATATATTTCTTCTTACCAAGACATTTGTTACATATAAGAATTAACTCAGTTCTGACAAATATAATCAAATACTCATTATTAGTGTTTCCTTTTATTTAGTCCATAATTTATGCAGTAATATCTAGCTTCTTCTGGTTTTCACAGATGAATCTTATGGTTTGAACTCCATAAGAATAGATTTTCAGAACAAATCATTTATGATGTTGCGTCGAACTTTCGGGAAGAGGGTTCAGGAGCAGGCAACTTTGAAGCTTGATTGATATGTCTGTAGTTGAATAATCTAAGCCCCATCTAAGTTTAGCAATTTTGAAACTTAAAAGTCTGTAAATATAATACTTTTGCAGCTTCATTTTTTAGATGAAGAATCTCTATTCTTTTGCCAATCAAGTCTGTAATGATTAATTCAAAACAAAATGCATGTTGTTGTTTAGTCTTTTAATGTCGCTAATCAATACGGAGTATTAACTACTGATATAAGGTTACTAACATGTAGTAGTCCCATATTTAGATGGATAATAGAATTGCCTGTCAATTGACGGTCCATTAAGCTAGTATTTTAGTAAAATGATTATGGAGTAACATTAACCTTATTAACTAATACGGAAGTATGTAGTTTGTGGAGTACTTATTAAACTTAACCAAAATTTATTGTGAAACTATATGCATTAACAGTAATGAACTAAACATCATCTTATTTATTTAAAAAACATCAAACCCACGTTCTGATTATAAATTATTAAGAACTAATAATAAGGAACACATTTGCATAGCTAGCTAGGTGTTCCAAATTGGAATTAAGGACATTAAGCCATATAAATCGTGTAAGAGTGTGAAACATGTTAATTGACTTTCCGTGGTTAAATTATCTTTCCTTAGTTCTTAAAAAGATTATTTATTTTATTTTTTGATAGTTAAATTTTTTAAATTTTGATCGTGAATATTTTTTATTTATATTATATAATATACTTTATGAAAATTATATCAGCGTGAAAAATATATTTGAGTGCTTTTTATTAATATATTTTTTTATCAAATATTATATAACATAAATAAATATATTTAATTTCAAAAATTTAAAAAATATAACTATAAAAAAGAACCCAAAGGAATGGATAATTTTGTGATAAAATTACAATTAAGTAGATTTATTATATGTATGTGAACATGATGAAGCCAATATGACTAGCTACTGTTATTGTATCAACTAAAATGACATCATCAAGAAGAAAAGGCAGTAGCTTTCTTGCGTAGCCAGTGGGAGTCATTTCCATAATAATGGAAATACTTTTTTTCTTCATCATTAATATTTGTGTGGTTCAACAATTTATAAATTTCATCAAAAATAACATCATAGATTGCATATACTATATGGAACTAAAACTGAGAAAGTCTGTTGTCAGTGTTGCTTAATTTAGCAAATAATACCATGATCTAGGTGGTCTTTGCTATTCATAATTTGGTGCTTTTATTAATAAGTTGATTGAATTAGTAGAGTTGTCACCAATCTTGCGTCTATTGACGTGTAATTCTTGCTCAGCTTCAAATTGAAACTATGTCTCATAAAAATTAACTAGTTTATGGGGTATCTGACGTATTGCGGTGGAAGTAGGTCATTTATAAAAGTTTCTACTATTTAATTTTATTTTCTGAGGGTGGCCCAAGTTGGTAGAGTAAGTGAGTTTGTATTGTCAACTTTTTTACGGAGGCTATCTGGGCACATTATAAAAATAGTGACTACGGATTCCAGATTGCATGAAACAACAGATGTAATGTGTTGTTAAAAATTTATTACACTATTACCTCCTAAAATCAATTTACAGTAAAAGAAGTATACATGTAACATTAATCATGGATTGAATTGGATATCATGTTATCAGAACTACTGCAGGGTAGGTGAAAAAATCTTGTTGTAAACCCAATAATCTAAGTTTTGTTACAAATTTTATTTTTAGTGATCAAATGACCTTAAGTATAAATTAAATATTGTTATAACTAAGTGTTTGAAATATATTTTTTCTAACAGTTGTAAATTTACATGATGATTCTGTTCAATCAACGTGAGACATGTCTCCTTAAGAAAAATTAATAATGGTTATTCTTGCTGTAGTGTAGATTGAAATGGTATGTGAATCGGCCAACTTGACTAATTTTTCACTAATATTCGTTTCACTTTGAATCTAATAATTCAGAGAGAATATTACCCAAATGTCGTTAGCCCTTTAATGGGAATAACTTTTTGTGTTAAGTCTTCATAAAAAAATTAGTTCAATGCAACGCATTTATTGCATCTAAATAAATTAAGGGATGATGAGAACATTAAAGTCCGAGAGTGAATTGGGAATTCAGAAAGTAGCCAATTATAACTTTGTGGTCTCAGCTAATGTCTCAGTTTAGTAAAGTAAAGTGATATAAAATTCTATTTTAAAATTAATAGTTAATCCCAATTTTGACAGTCAAACGCATTTGGACGTCCATTTTGGGGCCAAAATTGAACTTTGAGGTAATGTTGGGGCCAAAATTCAAATTTTGTCTTTAATACCATTCTCATTTTGAAATATTGTGGAGTCTCCAAGGAAGCTCATCTCAATATTTGGTTTCGAGCATGTCATATGGAGTATTTACCTCTGAGATAGAAAAGTCATATATTTGAGAGGAAAATTGAATAACTTTTTTGTTTGTTTCGTTTTTTGTTTCAAAAATTTGTAAAATAAATATGTATCCCAAAATTTTATTAAATAAATAAAATTACATAAAAGTAAGTCCTTAGTTTAACTTTAAATGATTCCATTTAATATAAATTATAGATGCAAAATACTATTTGATGTGTTCAATTTAGGGGGCAATATAGATGCAAAATGCTACATGTAGTCTAAAGCATGGATCGGAATATTAATACTATAGAAGATCAAATTACAATGCAATATGTTAATACTTGAGGAATATAATAAATCAGTAATGTCTGAACTGTGATAGCTCAAAACAAGTTTCTTGATAATGTGAAATATGAATGCCAATGCGGATCACATATCTATGTATCTACAATAAATCAAACCAATAAGAACCAACATACATGTGATTTTATCGAACAATGACTTTTAATAAATATGCTTGTCTATTAATAGTAGTAAGGCGGATATATTTTTTCTTAATCCAGCCAATAACATCTCTAAGTGACCTGGACATTCCAATAAATTCAGACAAGTAAGGACAACATTGAGTATTTTTTAATCTTATCGTTTAATAATAATCAAATTCATATAAATAAAACATGAATAAATAATCTTTCCCTTATAGAGAAATGGTCACGTAATCTCATGTAATATCCATGCGTATATTCTTATTACAAAGAGCAATATTTTTTTTTATTAATAGGTTGTCCACGTAACCACATTTATTTTTTTAATAATATATTATAAATCATTAAAAACAAGTTGTACACACCATTTATTACGACCCCTTATAACTTTATAATTCTATTGACCCAATCATAATAAATTGGGCTATTAGTTTCGACTAGGCATGGACATGTAAAATATGAACAAAACGTGAAGGATGAGGAAGGAAATTAAGAGGCAACTTAGGTTGTCAAAATGTGAAAGCAAGGTTTTTTTGTGTGAAGAAAACATTATAATTAATTTAGTCTCATTATTATGACTGGAATTCAAAACCACCATAATCTTTAATGAGTTGCATGTGAATGATCCTAAAATTTGAGCTACATTTTTAATTAGATGGCTATGTTTGTCTAAAATGTGAAACAATCCTTAAGCACTTCGCGTTACATGAAATCTTTTCAAAATCTCTGAGAGGGTTTGGAACAATACTAACTCCATCCCAAAAAGATTGTTTATTTTATTTTTTCAATTAGCAAAATTAATAAATTTTATTGTTTGAATTTACACATAATTTGATCTATTTAAAAATTATTTTGTTAATAATAAAGTAGATTATAAATATAAATCATTCAACATATTCTAAAATATTTAAGTTTATTATGTGTTACTGTCGTAGATAAGATAACTAGAGGTTAAGATTGACGCCGACAATTAAATTTTAAAGATATATAGCTCCTTTCGTTTATAGAAGTTGTGTAATTTTGATTTTTTTTAATTTATGGGAATATATTTCCCTCTGATCTTCTAGTTAGTTTATTTTTTAAAATACATATAAATATTGGTCAAACGATGTTTTAAAGATAAATGGATTACCAAACATAACCCTAGATGTGTAGAATATAACATGGTCGGAATATTAGGTCAACTCTCTAATATGCATATAGTCCAGTAATATCCAGCTGGAAATTCCCACTATACATGTGGCATCTCATCTCATATTTGATCATTGTAGACCTTCATGTGTTGGCCCTTCCACTCACCAAACAATCCCCCCTCCCTCCTCCGAGGAATAAAAAATGCTTATTATTCTTGCTTTTATTCCCTCTAATCCATTTTATTTTCCAACACTAAATTATCACCATGATTTTTAATCAGTTTATAAAAAACAAAAAAACTTATTTTTTGTTAAAATAAAAAATAAAAAATTAATTCATGAATAAAATTTTATTTTCAAATATTTAACATAAATTTTTCTATTTAAAAATTAAAGATTTTTTTATTTATTTTATACTCCATCAGTTGAGCAATCTTCACTTTAATGTTATATTGTATAGGTAATACGTTATATCCTTGATAGTTATCAGTAGCAGCCGTGTATATAGAATTTTCGTAGATCAAACTAACTTGTGAGCATGAGAATAGAAGTATAGTTATCAATCGTTGCTACAAAATTATTATTCCATATTAACAAATAAAAATCTTTAATATGACATAATGAGAACTCCGAATCCTCTATCTCTACTCAACGTCGCTTTATGTATTTAAATACTTCATATTTTGTGGGCTCGTATGATAAAACAAAATACATGATGTAGATACATATAAAGTATGAGGTACGGAATATAACATCGAGAGGTATAGAGGATCCAGAGCTAATAATAGAAGAGAAGAGAGAAGCTAAAACTGAACAGTTCAGTATGAACATAAAGATAGCATGGTCTGAAGCTGAAGTCTCTTTCGCCGTAAGTTATTTCTTATGAAGAAACGATGTGATATTCAAGTTTAAATCATTAATAGTTCTGCAGATTGTCTGTTTCTGTACTCGAACAGAGATGGATGGGGGCCGTTAAGATTAGGTATTTAGAGGAGGAAACAACACAAATTCCCACCACCTTGTTGAGTATATAAATATAGAGGGACATGTCTTTCTCTCTCTCTTGCAAAAGCCTAAACACCAATTTTTGTGGGGGAGTGTACAAACCAAATCTCTCCATTTTCTTGTCCGCATTCTTCGTCAGCCTCATTAACTTCTTCACAAAAATCAACCCCCTTTTGAAATCAAGCTTTTAAGCACATAATTAATCAAGAAACTATATATTATAATTGATTTCAATCATTTTATGATGTCTTCTATGTACACATTCTTCATTCCTGAAGAAGTCATTGAAGAAGGAGAGTGGGAGAAAGAAAGATAGATATTTCCCAAAACCAACAAAAAATAGCAGAAGAAAAATTATTATTCATATACCCAACAAAAAAATACTACAAAGTTTGCAACTTTCTCTTCTTTTGCTGGTAATGCTTCAAAAATATTTGTTTTTGTTTCATAATTATTGTCCATTTTGGGGTAACTTAATGATTTTTTCCATTGGATTTAATATTTTTTCAAATTTCCCGTTCTTTATATGATGAGAATCGAACTTGCACGTTCAAGTTTTTACAAAGCCTACTGGTGAACCAGTAGATCAATTCGATATTTTTTTTCATTAGATTGAATCATTTAAATTTACAAGATTTGATAAAGTTGCATTATTATTATTATGTCTATAAACTACACAACTCATTGAAAATTACCATAAAAACAAAGATTTGCATACCCAACAAAAAATCACTTCAAAGTTTTCAACTTCATCTTATTCTACTGGTTATGCTTATGCAAGATTTTGTTTTTGTTTCATAATTATTGTCCATTTTGGGTTTTTTTAATTATATTCAACTCACAAACCAGCAAAAAATAAGTAGAAGAAGAAAAATTATTCATGAAAAAAAAAATTACTTCAAAGTTTGGAACAAATGTTTTGTTTTTGTTCATAATCATTGTCCATTTTGGATAAATTTAATGTTTTGTTATGTTGGTCAGTTGGTGTTTTCATGTTATTACATGATTTGATCATATTATGTTATTATTACATGTCTAATAAAACTACCTAAACTAGTAAATATTAGCAGAACAATAAAGATTATTCATATCAACAGAAAAAATACTTCAAAGTTAAAGATTTAGTTTTTTGCATCATAATAATTGTCCTTTTTGGGGGTACTTATTAATTTGATCCATAATATTTCTGAAAGATTTAGTTTTTAATATCATGGTCATTGTCCATTTTGGGGGTAACTTATTGATTTGATCCATAATATTTCTGAAAGATTTTAGTTTTTAGTATCATGGTCATTGTCCATTTTGGGTTAACTTACTGATTTGATCCATTGTTTTTTCAGGATTTGATAATATTACTTTATTGTTAAATGTCTATTACAATAATGAGTGGAAGTGAATCCATACTCCTCTCTGCAGCTGAGTCTCAGCCACCAGATGTAGACTGTGTGAAATGTGATTGCTGTGGCCTAACAGAGGAATGTACAATCGAATACATCGAAAAAATCAGGGAATGTTATCAAGGGAAATGGATATGTGGCCTCTGTGCTGAGGCGATCAAAGACGAAGCTGGTCGTTGTGAGAGGATGATGATCAGTTCTGATGAGGCTTTGAGTAGGCATTTGAGCTTTTGCAAGACTTTCCAGTCGTCTATGAGTCCGCCCCCTGACCCGACTATTCGTATGATTGCTGCCATGAGGCAGATTTTAAGGAGGAGTTTGGAGTCTCCTAAGATGAGGTCTATGCCGTGTAGTCCAACGAGGGATAGTAATCGAGGGTTGAAGCGATGGGCGTTGACTCGTTCGGAGAGTTGCATTCCCACGCTTTCGTTGGCTGATGGTAGTGATGATGATCATGGAGAGGAAGTGGTTTGAAGATTGATGGTAATGTTTAGATTTTTTATGAAACAGGGGAGGTAGAAAAAAATAAAGTGTAAATTGTGTCTTTATGTGATGAATTGAGTATTGCTAGTAAAGTAAGAGTAACAATTATGCTGCAAATACTTGTGGATTTATTGATATATCTATATTGCTAATTTTTTGCGCTCTTTTCGGGGCGTTTTAGATTGTGCTAATTGATTGAATGTGAATATTTGTTAATTGCATAATTTGTGGAATTTAGGTTTGAAATTTTGTTTAGAGTTTGGAATCATTGAGATCTGTTTATAGCTATCTTGTTTAGGTGGTACATGAATTGCCTTCTCTTTGTTATGATCTCTTTCTAGTTTCCTTCTGATTCTTGAATATTTGGGTAACCAAGTTGATGGAATCTAGTTTCTTGGTAGCTCTTTATGATCAAGTTGAGATGTGAAAAGGAAATCATTTTGCATTGTCAAACTCAAATATTCCAAATTATTGAGATATGTTATTGGGTCACAATTTCAATAGTTGAAGTGATATGTTTATTAGGATTTAGGTATCTAGTACTTAGACGCAGGGCATTTGCATAGTTAGATTATTACTATCAAATAGATAGAGTTTCTTATTACTATGTTACTAGTACTTAGCATTTCTTTATGTTTTTATCCTATGATTGGTACATTTTTATTATTCTTCTAACTAAACATACATTTATCAAATCATGTATTCCTTCTTATTTGAATTACCTATTTGTTGAGTCAATATAACTCATTCAAATAAGAACGGTTGAATTACAATTAATTTGTCAATACATCTTCCGTTCCACTTTAGAATGTTCGAGGCCGAATTTCAAGTAATGCTTACATCTTTCATGGCTCATCAACAAATGGCTAACCCAAGTTGTCTATGTCCTCTCAATTCTATGAATGCATGTTTCATGTCATAACTTAGTCATGTACAACATGGTTTCTAAAATTAGATTCTGTAAGTTCCTTGCTTCTTCACAACTTAGAATTATTATTCAATCAAACTATGAAATAATGATCTTCTTGGCATATCTTCAAGGTGAAATATACTTTGGGAATTGTTTGTTATATCTCCAAGAAACAAGTATAGAATCATATGCTTGCCAGCACAATAACTATATCAAGAAAAGGGTTTTGCCATTTTAGGTATTCTTATGCGCCTATACAAACTCATTACTTTACTAGAAGATTCTTTATATAAATTTAGACATGAGGAATACATGATTCCTATATAAATTTAGAGATAAAGAGGATGCGCAGTTATTTTAGGTCTCGAAAAAAATTCTTCTAATTTTATAAAATTGATGTATCTACTGTAAATGTGAGGTGTCAGTTTTTGTTTGTTACTATTTATACAAGCCACAAATTTGTTCAATCCGTGTATCTTTGAAACCCTTCCATGGCCATTATCAGATGGAAGTACCACATTGTGGGCTCTATATGTTCTTTGATCTTTAAAAATGTAAAGTACCAAACTGAATGCATTCTAACAAATTTCTACTATTACCCTTTATTAAAGAAAACGTATAGTAACAAATTTTTAAATTTTGAGTTCAAATATATTTGAATCGGTTGTATAATGTTTGGTGCAAGATACATCACAAGATGGTATCTCTTCATATTTTATTATTAGCATAGTAACTTAAGCTCAAACTAAATTTATATGTATCAATTAAAATGATAAGAACTCGTAATTTCGATAATTGAAAAAATAATCTGAATGATCTTTGTGAAATAGATGTAGTTTAACTTTATGGGGCTACAATTCCATGATCGTCCCCCTTTCTCTTTTAGAAGTGGAGAATTGAACCAAAAAAGTTCGGTTTTCATAATCATTAGAATGTACACCCGCTTTTCAGGTTTTAACTAGCATATATATTTTGTGTGAACATTTATGTAAAACTTGTTATAATCTCATAGTACTAATTGAAAAAGAGACGGTAACACAAAAGTATAATACATGATACAATCAGTTGGATATAAACGTTTAATGTGATGGATAATTTGGCATGAACATTGAGACATAGGGTTGCCCACCTTCCTTCATATCTTGGCACCTAACTACAATAATGGCTTATGGTAGACAACTCCCTCTATCAATCTCTTTGTCATTATTTCCATTGCATATAAATTCTGGTGTAAGTTTGATTTCCTGGAACATTGCACGAATTTTGGTCTGGTCTCTTGTGGCACCTTGCCAAATTGTAATATAATAATCTATTTTATGGTTAAAAATATCTCTGCATTATTGAGGCTTCAACTACTGGTAGGTCTAGTCTCCTCCCCATTATGTGCAAATGTGTATAATTTATTCATGTATATATGTCATTGTGCCATTTTCTATGTTCCTTGTTAAACATGGTGGTACATCATCAGGATAAAAAAAAATCATTTTATATGTCCCTGTTAAACATGATGGTAACTCTGGATAAAAAATTTTATAAGTGTGAGTTGTGTTTCTGGTTTCATGTGTAGTAATTACTATTAGCTTGAAACATAAAAATGTTAGTTAATGTTCTTCGCTTTCGCATTCTTAATTCTTATATTATATTTATTATAATATTTTACATTGAGTGGAAAAATATATTTCTAAAATTTTTAAAAAGTACTCGTATAACAATTCAATAATTAATAAATTATAAATTTTTTGTGCAAAAATTACATATGATTGAATATAGTTGGAGTTATCTTTGTTATAATATGTCTTGATAGTCTTTACTAACTTTCGTATGTATGTTAATTAACGTATGTTCGTGCTCCAGCATCTTGTCAGGTATATATAAAAAATCTTGATATCTTTCTTAAATGAATAAAAGTATTTGATATAATACTGCATTTGATTTTTTGTTTTATCATAACGATAAGTAAATTCCATTTTAATGCAATGAATTAGTCTACTCATACTAAATTTTTTGTATGCTAATTATTCAATTATAAATTAAAAAACAATTTTTCTAATTCAAAAATTACTATTAAAGAGAATATATATCTAAATTATTATGTGATATTTTTTATATTATATTTTCAACGATTGAATTAAAAAAGTGTCTAGAGTTACAAATCTAATACTCCCTTTTCACGTATCCCGAATGTTGGTGAATAATTTTATTTACGTTGTATAGCGTTTGGTGAAAATGATCAAATAATAATATTTTGATGTACTTTAATATTTACATTAAATTATTCGAATCAATATGTTTATCGATGAAGGAGTAAAAATTTGTATCAATTTAGACAACTTAAATCAAGCGTACCCGTCATTTAGTATGGAGGAAGCGCAATTTGAATATTTTATTTGAAATTTAATTTTTTTTTAATTATAATATATATAACATGTTAGTTTTATGGTTACATAAAAAATATCTTTATCATAAACTATAGATGCAATAAATAATTAAGGGGTTGATTCCGATATATGAAAGAAAATTGAAATAAAAACCAATGTCTTACATTTATTTAATATTGATTAATAATTACTCCTCCATTTTTTGGTTGTCGTTTTACTTGTTGCATAGATTAAGAAAAAGAATAAGTAGTCAAAAATACATATAGATGCAATAAATACAATGAAAATATAAAATGATAATCAATTGAAATAATATCATTCGTTGGTTGTTAATTTAAAGAGAAAAAGTGGTCAAAAAATACTTTGACAATGTAAATATGCTATTTACACTCTATATGAAATATAATTCATCGATATTATGATTAAAAAATACATGCATGAATATGTATATTATAGGTATATAATTAAAACTTTATTGATGAGCATTCGATGTACAAATCGTCTAGTAAATGCTTATTTGAATGAATTTTTGTGACCTTTTATATTAAAGTTGTTATTTATGCCAAATTTTTAAAAGTTTTCATATCAACTAATATTAATCACATATATTCTATTGAGGTTAAACTTTTATTAAAAAATTATTGCACAAGATATAGTTTTTAAAGAGGAATGTCATCTTTATTCCATTGATTTTCAATATAATTCATTTGGTGTATTTAGCGTGTTATTCAGAACAAGGGCGTCCCCAATGTGGCTTTCTTTGGTTGTTTTGCGTGGCTAAAATTGAGAGAATTTCATAAAAAGGTATTGATATTATTAAGTTTTGTGCAAATATTATTGAGTCAATCCTCAAATAAAATATGTTAAAATAAATACATAAAATAAAATTGAATGGTAGAACTTTGAATAATTTATCTTTCTTGTCGATTGAGAGTGATGTTTAACAATAAATAAAATAATATGAGGTTCATTTTTATTAAAAGAGAAAAGTGATATTTTAATAAATAAAATTACATAATGTGCACTTTTTATTAAACCTTGAAAATGAAAAGTACGTAATTGCGTAAGCTTTTAAATCTATTATTAAAATTATATTATTAAGAATTATAATGGATCGTATAAGCATGAACAAAATGAATTATAATATAAATAAAAATATAGTTTATAAATTTACATAAATAGTGAATTACTTTATTTATTATCTCAGTTTAAATGTTTGAAACATAAATACCACGTACATTTTACTAGTAGAATCAAATATTTGACTTGATGATTGGATTACAATTTACATGTATTAGAGGAATCGAACTAGAATATTTAAGTTAAAATCCAAACACTTTTAACTAATAAATTTGAGAATTTTCGAAAATGGTTATCACAAACTGGAAATTTTTTGTTCAATCAGCAATTAAATAACAAGTCTACAACTCGAAGTTGTGTAGCAATAATCAAGCTTATAAGTGAAACAAGCATCGATCATCAAGATTATAAATCCATATTGCATTCGAATCAACAAGCCTAAAAGTACAAGTCACAATCTAAATTCAACTATCTAGTGTCTAAGTATTTCATGTCCTGTAAATTTGGTCTATATATATAGTTTATTATCATGTTAACAAATGTAACAAATGCCTTGCATAGAAGGGAAATATACTAAATATGTTATCTTTCTTTTCAGGTTGTGATATATCAAGGGGTCTACACAAACGTTTTATTTCTAGAAGTGTTCTTCATGCATTGCATTTTTATTCTTCTTGCATTGCATCTCTAGGCTTATTGGTCAAAATTGAAGGCTTGCTTGGATGGTGATTATGGATTGATGATGCCCATGTCAATCATGCCATCAAACAATTATTAACAACTTAATTTTGACATGTAGAAGTGGACAAGAATATAATCAACATCAGTTGACTGAGCAATAAACAATTAAGTGTCTTCTTGATAATTACTTGATGATTAGGTAACCTACTTTTCAAGAAGAATAGTGCATTATAATATTTTTTTGGAAGATTTCAGAAATTCAACTTCTTGGAAGTATCTCCATCAGATGGTCAATATTGGTTACAACTGCTTAATGATTTTGCCCCAGTAGGCATCAGCAAATAATTAACAGATTTGAGAGAAGGTTTTACAACTCTTAAATATTCTCAATTACGGATTTAACTGAAGAAATGACCCAACATAGAAATAAATAGAAACGTTACATTCATAAAGCCGACAACACTTCTCACCATGGGCAAGATGAAAACGAAGAAATCGGTAGTTGAACAAGGCTCCCAGGCTCCCATTTTCTAGAATCCATATAAGAATCCTTCTGATGGGTTTGTGCAGAGTGCATAAAAACTGAAATTACCGAAACTAGAAACACTGATAAAAAAAAAACTCAAGATATAATTTCCACTTATTATTTTAAGTAAGGAGTACATTGCATTATAGGATCATTCAGTTCTTAAAGTACATATCTTCGCTGAGAGCTTTGGTACACAGAATGTGAAGTGGCTGATGAATCTGTGGATGATCCAACTTCATATATGAGTAAATCCTACACACAAGCAAAATCCAATAAATAAATAAACATAAATCCTCATGCAGAAGTTATAAACTTGTGTGGTTTGTTGATTGAATGGTGAACTTACCAGAGCAGTGAATTCTAGCCGAAGTTTATTCCTTGTGCCAAAGGTAACTCGTTGCCATAATTGATCGTGCTGCGAGGAAAAGCAACATAAGATTTGAGTAGCCAAGTTGGGAAATGCAGCAAGGAAGATTAAAGAAGTGTATTGAGTTACCAAGTTGAGCGCCTCATATATTGCTTCCAAGAATCACTTCCAGCTTCACGACCACCACCTGTGGCCTTCTCGCCTCCAAAAGCCCCACCGATCTCTGCTCCATTGGTAGGTATGTTCACATTCACAATACCACAATCACTTCCTCGGGGACTGCATCAAAGATGATTGTGACTAGGGTCGTCAATACGATTCTCATTATTTGCATGGATAGTGAAAAAGACGGACAAAAAAGAGAGGAAATGTGCATGGGATACTAGTATTCATCCAAAAATAGACATTATAGAGTGATTAAGTACTTGAACCTTTCAATTCGAGGGAACTATCATACTCACATTGTTAGGAAAAATGAACAACTAAACCCATAGAGTAGCATATCATGTATGGAAAAGATTAAGTTGAACTATCATACTCACCCAATCCATTTGAATATAACATCAGGTCTGCTGGTGAAGATAGAACTACTGAGACCTTGAGGTACTGAGTTGTTTATTTCAATTGCTTCCTCTAGAGTCTGCAAAAGTGGTATTATTCATAAATTAAATATAAAGTTAGTGATATAAATTATTTTATTTATAAAAAAAGGATTTAACTGCTGCGAGTGGGTACCTGAAACTTCATAACATATAGTACTGGACCAAACAGTTCTTCCTTCACTATAGCAGCAGTTGGAGATATTTCAACTATCGTGGGCTGCACAAAGTTTCCTTCAGACATTTCAACAGATCCACCGGTGAGGATCTTTCCTCCCTGCACAACAATACATGAAGCAGATCATGAGACACTGAAGAAAACTAGTACTTGCCCTTGCAAGCAGCAGGATTGATCTATCGCGTAGTTTATTAGTACTAGTTAGACAAGTGAATGTCATAAATCATAATATTGTGGATAAGAGGACCTCCCTGAGCAATGATAGCCTGTACTCCTTTCTCGAAATTTTCCCTTGAAACACGTGTGTGAAGTGGTCCAAGTAATGTACCTTTCTCCAAAGGATCACCAATCTTAACTTGTTTGTATGCATCAACTAGTTGATCAAGCACATTTTGATATATACTCTCATGGAGAAGCTATGTTTATTCACCAATAACCAAGCAAGAAAAGTAACAAGTTCAGTGAGTTCAATGTATTTCAACATATTACCATATAAACAGCTTAGAATTTACTATACCAGTCTACGGCATGTTGTGCAGCGTTGACCAGCTGTACCAACAGCAGCAAATAGAATAGAGCGTGCAGCCAATTTTGGGTCTGCATCATCCATGACTATTATAGCATTGTTTCCACTTAGTTCGAGAAGACATTTTCCAAATCTCTGACTCACTATCTGCTGAACCATTAGGCCGACCTGCATTTGACATCCAGAATCTTATAAATATTCTGAAAGCAAAACTTACCTATTTCCTAAAGTTTCTGCAATGTCATATAAGAAAGACCATTATGAAGAAGTTATAGTTCTTTGCCTTCAATAAATATATTAACTTGGGCATCAATTATAGTTCTTTGCCTTCAATGATGGTGTGTGGCTCAAGCAGTACTTCTAAGAGGAAATATTACAGACGGAGTGACCATCATTATGATAATAAACTTGAGCATCTATAATAAGATTTCTCAAAAATACAAAATTCACTCTCTAAAGAGATGGAATTGTGAATACAACACAATGCATACCTTTGAGCTCCCAGTAAATGATACTAACGGTATACGTTTATCTTCTGCTATAGCTTGACCAATTTCAGCTCCACCACAAAGTGCAGTAAAAATTGCTCCTGGTAGATTGTTCTTCTCTAACACTCCAGCCACCAGTTTGGTCATTGCTACGGTAATCAAAGGTGTAGTTGGAGCCCCTTTCCTGTATCAGTAACATAAGTCAGGGATCAAAAAAGAAAGCCAAGTCATGATTCATGAAGTGGAAGAAGTAGGAGAATCAACAAATACGAGTTCATTCAGTTGAAACACTTTTAGTACTACTTTGTTGAAGTGAATCCAAACAAAACTAAACCAATTTTGACGTACAGCGATAAACTACAGAATGAACATGATGATCAACAAATAGAAATATCAAATAATATGCAACACACAATAAGAAATCACAACCCATGCATCAGGCACTGATGTCCTATAAAACAGATGATAATGTTCACTGAGGGATGTCCCGTTAATCATTTTTCTAACAGATATATACAAAGGAAATCACAGCAAGAAGAATTTCCACCATTACAAAATGGAGAGGCAAAGTTTGGAGAATTTAAACTCTGGTAAACAAGTATGTAATGATCTACAAGCATATATAAGACATGTTGCATAACAGAAACATTTGCCACGTGAACTCGTATATTTTATTGAGAATCAAACATTCAAATAAGGATTTAGTATGGCTTAGCAAGTGAACGCGATATTTACTTGAGAACCAAATCCAGGATTTATATGTGTCATAATCCTCTAATTGAAGAAGGTTCCAGAAACAATAAGAATCAAAGTCTTTAAATATTCGAGGGAGACAGATAGAAGTGTTTTCCCACATCAAGAATATAACCAACAGATCAACTAACTGATTGGTAACTGTACGCCAATCAAGGAGCATCCTTGAGAACTTATGAGCTACTCGTAGCTAAAGAAAGAAATCAAGAAAATGCACCAAATTCTAGTGGTTCAAACAAGTCCTACTAACAGAACACTAGAGTTCTTCCTGGACCTTTATCAATCAAGTACCAGAGGGAGTCGATGCGATGCACTCACCAAACAACACAGTTGCCGCAGACCAAAGCGATGCATGCATTCCATCCTATTTTAACAGAAGCAAGAAGTGAGAGCAAGAAGAGATAAGGTAGGAACTATTCAATTAAATAAATAACCCTCATCTAGGCGCACATTATGAAATATGAATATAAATGTCAGAAACATGCATAAAATATAGGAATCCAGTGTGATTAACGGAAGAGCCACTCTGAGCTGTATATAGGCCCGAAGTTCTTGTCAAATGGAAGATGTTGCTGTTAAGTACTCATATTAACTCCGTTTAATCCGTAACTACGTAGTTATCAGAACAGTGGAAAGTGAACTAATGTCTCGACACACACCTACTTATAAAAGGGAAGGCATGATCACTTTGCCTCAACAACTTGTAGAAGAGCTTACTATTCAAGACATGATCATTCGTTTACGCATAAGAAAATGTAGGTATGAAAACCGACATTTAAAATACACAAGCTATGATGCTAACAATTATTTCATTATACATATATTAAAGACATGCACATATAAGGATAAAGAAACTGCCAATAACCCATGCATATATTATCGATTTCTTGAGAAGTTAACTGAGGAAGAAATCAAATAGCAGTCCTACAACTCATGCGAAGTGTGAAGCTTCTCAATTTATAAATTACATATGTAGTGAATCCTCACCAAGCACAGCACACGGGAAGTTGAATGCAGTGATTACGCCGACTATTCCAAGTGGATTCCACATCTGTAAAGTGAACAAAGATATGCACGTCAACAACTATATGTGAGTACATAACATTAACTCATCTTCCTGGAACTTAAAGCTTGATATATCCAACACACCTCCAACATCATGTGATTGGGACCTGGTAATCAAATAACAATGGTTAATCGACAGAAATAATAAATGTAACAAAAAAGCCTATTCTGAGAACTCATAATTAGTTCATGATATCTAGTGGATGAAATGCACAAGAGGTCATTATACTCACGTTCTGAAGGTATTATCGAGCCATTTAGTTGCCTACTCAATCCCACAGCAAAATCGCACATGTCAATTATTTCCTGCCATAAAGTTGACTCCAGAGTTAGAAACCCACCATTATTTGTATCAGTTGCGTTTCAAGTATCTACCAATAGAGGAACACTGGTATGTTAATGGGAGAAGGTGTGTATTTAACTGATGCTTGGGTAAGCTTCTTTTGGAGCTCTTTTGTTAGCTTGTAATAAAGAAAAGCTCATAGTAAAACTTTTTTTGCATACCTTATGAGATCTAAAAAGGTAAGCAAACATAACTGTAACCTGTAATACTCTGTTGTTCTTCACCAATGCAATGTCTAAAACTAACACTAAAATCATCACCTTGGTTTACATTACAAATTATATGCAAAAAAATCATGAAATTACTAGCCATACGCTAATATCTGAAAATAAATCAACGAAAAGCACTTTGTAAGTCATACTTGAACTTCCCCAATTCCTTCGGCTAGTATCTTCCCCATCTCCAGCGAAACAAGCCTGCCAAGTAGCTCAAGTTTGGCTCTTAAAGCATCACCAATCTGCCTAACAATCTCACCCCGCTTTGGTGCAGGAATCTAAGACAAAATGCAACAACATACAGCTTAACAATTTGGCTAAGAGTAGACAATGTTGTGGGAGAAGAGAACGTATCTACGATGTTGGAGGTCCACATTTTAAAATCATAAAATGTACCTGCATCCATTCTTTTGCTGCTTCAGCACAAGCCTGCAACCCTTCCTCATAATCTTGAGAAGAAGCTTCAACTACTTCAGCAATTACCTGAATCATCACAACAACAGGAGATACAACAAAAGTACAAAACTAAGTATATTGATTCTTGAAATTATTTATTAAAAAAAGACAAAAGTTAGCTATAAATTACAAGCTAATGTTAAAAGTAATTCTGAAAATGATTTATGATCCTTCAATTTAGTACTCTAAACCAAACCAAGCCAATATTTATCCCACTAGGTGGGGTCGGCTACATGAATACGACATCTCCAATCAACCATATATTGGGTTATCAATTCACTTAAGCCCATTGACTCTAGGTACTTTGATATAGTCTTCCTCTAACTCTACCTCTACGTACCTCTATTTGTGACTATCTATTCGACCTCTTGTTACATGATCATACCAATTACCATCTTAAAGGGTTCTCCCTCAATTTCTCCTAAGTTAGAGCAACCCTGCTTTCTCTTTGTGTCTAACTCCACACAACCCCTCGACATTCTCATCTCTAGCAATGCTAAAATTATTTCCAATATTGAGTTATAGTCACAAAAAATCAATACTTTATTAAGACCAACACTCTTGATTTATCATGTCTTCTTCACAGTCAACTCTAGCTTGACTAAACTAACCTTACTTCAGCAAAACTAACTCTAAATAATTGACAATAAAGATTAACAAAAGGGTAATCTAGCAAAATACAAACAATTAAAATATAATTACATAAAACAAAAATTCAAGAAATAAATAACCTGATTATTGGCTGGATTTACTGTAGAAACAGTAGGACCATTACCCTTCCAAACACCATTAACAAAACAACCAAGATTGCAATCACTCAATCCAAGCTCCTCCAAGAACTCATACTCTTTCTTCACAAAACCCATCTTTTTCTTGAAAAAAATCACTTAAAAATTCAATCTTTTTGAAGTTTCTTGAAGTTTTTTGCCTTAAAAATTGAATCTTTTTCAAGTAACTGATCAAACTAAAAATATGGATTTTTATTTGTAAACTTTACCTTAAAAATTGATTTTTTTAAAAGTAACTGATCCAACTAAATGGATTAAAATTTATATTTATAGATTTCACCTTAAAAACTGAATCTTTTTTAAGTAACTGATCAGACTAAAAAGCATGGATTAAAATTTATATTATTACAGATTTTACCTTAAATATTGAATCTTTTTTAAGTAACTAATCAAACTAAAAAATGGAATTTTATTTATAAACTTTACCTTTAAAAAAACTGGATTTTTATTTATAGATTTTAGTATTTTACCTTAAAAATTGAATATTTTTGAAGTGCGTGATGAAACTTAAAAATGGATTTTTAATTATAGATTTTCCCTTAAAAATTGGAGGTTTTTTGAAGTGATTGATGAAAATAAAAAGCATGGATTTTAATTTATAGAAAAGGAGGAAAGACTAAAGAGAGACGTGAAGAAATTGAATAATATTATTATGGACTAGTTAATAGTTCCCTTGTTTGGAAATTAAATGACTATTGTGCCCCTTTATTTGTAAGTGTGATAGTTACAAAAATTATGATAAGAGGTAAAATAGTCATTTCAGTGCTAAAAAGACACTATTTGGGTGTGTGTATATTAACACAAACAAATAAATTACATCAAGAAGACTTCAACCCCAATACTCAAATACCAAAACCCCCAATTCCACCTTTGATAAGCTCAATTAACAATTGGGTAAGTCCAACAATCAATATACACTAATTCACATTTACTTCATGTTAATTAGAGCTTAATTTACATTTTCTTGCATTTATTTTGCTGACTAGGGTTTCATTCATCAAGAAAACGAAACGCTAGTTCAAATCTTGATATAAAGTTTGGAACTTTATTGTGTTTTGTGAATTTTATATGGTAATTTTATGTGTTTAGAATATTGGGTATGAGTCAGTTTAATGCAATTCCCATGTCTAGTAGAGTTTTCAATGGATTATGTGGATTGGTTTTGTTGGTTTTCTTTTTTTATAATAGAGAAGATGTTGTTAGAAATTCTTTTTTGGGACAATCAAGATTAGGGTCTGATGTAAAATGGAGTTCAAGAAGTGGGTTTCATGTACATCGAGTTTATCGAAGTCGAAATATGGTTGAATTGAGTGGTAATGGTTTGAATAATATGAAAAATCAGTCTGATTTGAATGAATTGGCTGGACAACATCCTGAATTGTGTGCTGGATTGGTTTTGCACATGGGTTATGGAAGTAGTTGTGAGTTCTTGAAGGCTCATCCACAATGCACGTCGGATGGGTTCTTCGATTATATTAATTTTTATTACTGTGATTGCAATGGGAGCTCATGGGCGTTCGTGGTTTTTGGGATTTGGCTTGCTGCGTTGTTTTACTTGTTGGGTAATACTGCAGCGGATTATTTTTGTTGTTCGTTGGAGAAGCTTTCGAGTTTATTGAAGCTATCTCCTACGGTTGCTGGAGTTGCTTTGCTTCCGCTTGGAAATGGTGCTCCGGATGTGTTTGCAAGTATTGCTTCTTTTATGGGTACAGGAGCAGGGGATGTTGGACTCAATAGTGTTCTTGGTGGAGCAGTTTTTGTCACTTGTATAGTTGTGGGGGCTGTTTCACTTTGTGTTGCTGACCAGTCTGTTCAAATTGATCGGAAATGCTTTATTAGAGATATTATGTTCTTCGTTGTGACTCTTGCAGCACTGTTGCTGATCTTGGTTGTTGGCAAAGTTACAGTTGGAGTAGCCATTGCATTTTTGTCAATTTACCTGGTATACGCCTTCTCAGTTGCTGCTAATGAGATCCTGAGGAAACATGCAAGGCGGCTAAAATTGGATGCTGTCACACCACTGCTTCCAGTAAGGGGAAGTATCTTTTCCCAGGGGAATGAAGAAAGTGATTCTGTTCATAGATCTTTGTTTGACATTGAGACCGACAACGATGAATCCCAATCCCATGGTTCCTTGCCACAATGGATGTGGGCTTCAAATGTAGCCATATATTCCAATCAAGTCATGAGATTGCCCGATGGAGAGAAAGTATGGGGATGGTCGGATGAGGACTTTGAAACTGAGAGCCCATTGTTCTCATGTTCCAAACTCTGTGCAATGTTGGAGTTGCCTTTGAAAGTTCCTAGACGGCTGACAATCCCTTTGATTGAAGAGGAAGCTTGGTCAAAGTTCTATGGTGTCGGAAGCGCCTTAATGGCTCCAGTTCTACTAGCGTTTCTCTGGAGCACCCAAGGCAGTGTGAGCACACAGAGCAGAATAATTGCATATGTTTTTGGTGTTTCTGTCGGATGTATTCTTGGTGTTCTTGCATATAAGAACACGCAATCTGACCGTCCTCCCCAAAGGTTTCTACTTCCATGGGTTGTTGGGGGGTTTCTTATGAGTATTGTATGGTTCTACATGATAGCGAACGAGCTTGTTGATCTATTGGTGGCTTTAGCTATAATCTGGGGTGTAAATCCTTCGATCCTTGGGCTAACTGTCTTGGCATGGGGCAACTCGATGGGTGACCTGGTTTCAAATATTGTTTTGGCAGTGAATGGTGGTAACGGAGTGCAGATTGCTTTCTCTGGGTGTTACGCTGGCCCAATGTTCAATACACTCATAGGTTTAGGAATATCAATGTTGCTTGGTGCATGGTCTGAGAAATCAGGTGCAGTTACAATCCCGGTAGACAACAGCTTGTTTTACACAATGGCATTTCTCATGTTAGGACTCTTATGGGCCGTAGTCGTTCTACTGAGGAACGATATGCAGCCCAACAGAATGTTGGGTGCTGGCCTTATTACTCTGTATTTGATATTCCTATCTGTTAGGCTGAGTGGTGCAGCTGGTATAATTCCATTATCTTCCTGAGGGAGTGTGGTTCAGTGGTACAGCATTCTCGACGAGGTACCTCGTGACTTTTTCTACTGAGATGCGAGTATTCTGGAACCGAGACACACTGATTAGCTCGAGTCTCGTCCTTTATGGTCACGGACGTTGTAGATAATTATCCACTGTGATGATGCATTTCTGTGTTGTATGCATGTAGATACTTCTTTAGTTCTTCAACAAGAGTTTAATATCAACATTTGCATAAGTTGATGCATGACTTTGTATTCATAAATTTCAGATTATTGATATTTTTGGCTACTATATGCTCTTAAAGAATAGGAAGCTAACCCTCTAATATGCATTCTGATTTGAGGTCTCTGAAAACAAGATGAGGGAAATATGTGAATACTTTATTGGAAAAGTTATGAATATATTCATTTATCATTAGAATACAATCCGAAAATTTTATACTGAGGAAATATTTAGTTACAACATGCTTAGTGCATCTTAGGGGCTCCCTGCTAAGCGGATTAAAGAGGTCGGATTATGTGCAATTTGATTCATGTGATTCAAACAAGATGTTTTTGAATTAACCCGTGACGAAGGGTAAATATTGTCTACTACTGTTTCCATTCCAAAAAGATTGTATACTCAATTTTATTATTTGAATCAGATGGGAATTCATGATGTTTGATTGGAGTTCATCTGTAATTGATAACTATATACAAGAACAAATTTCAAAATCAAGTATAAAAGATGGGATGCCAAATCAGCTTCATAAAGAACACATAACTCCTTAGAACCATGCTCAAATATGTCACAATAAAACAAATCGATGACAAAAAATAAGAATGATTTTGCATTTTATTAGAATCGTGGTGTAATTGTATAGATCAGGATGGTTACATTACATCTATGATGTATATAATACATGATATTCAATTATGTAAAGAACGAGGCATGTAAAAAGACTTGAAAACGAGTAGAGACCGATATTCGGTAAAAAATATCCTCGATCTCAATTAGTGTGTCAATTTTGTACACATCAATCATATAATATCAAATTTAGTTTATTAAAACATTAAGAGGTTATTGCATCAACATTTTATAACATATTGTTAAGTGTCCTTATCACGAGTTAACACGTAAAATGACACTGATACAGTTTCACGATACTCATTGATTTTATTTTGATTTTTACTTTGATATATACTAAGCGAGTAAGCGGTAATGCAGTGTTGATCATTTTAAATTGAAAACAAATTTTATAGGAAGGTTTTAAACATCGGCCTCAGGTTTTCCTTTTACACCGGTCCGTAAAAAAACTAATTAGGCTATTATATTTTGGAGTATGAACTACAAAATGATTTAATAGTGTAACTTAATAACTTTTATGATTGAAATATTTTAAAGATTGATAGGAGTATAAATTAAGTTTATTTGTATATATATATTGATATCTAAAAATATTTGAGACCGATATTAAACAAGATATTTAAGTTTATTTGTATATTTTGAATAAATTTGCATAGTTATAAAATGATAAATAAGAAGATTCGAAGATCGACGTTTAAAATCTCCGAATTTATATATTATGAATGGGACCGTTTTGCATTGGGTATATAAAGAGAAGAGCAAAGTGCAAATCCTTCATCTTCTCCTCTCTTTCAAAACCTACTACAATTAGCTTATTGTCACCGCTGCATATTTATTTATATATATATATAGACAACCTCAAAATAATCTAAAATATTTCAACAATTTAAGAAAACCCTAAACCTATTTTATGTCCTAATCTAAACCTCTGTTTTTTTATTTAATTTATTTTCAAGAATTCATTAATTCATCATAAAAATTGAATCTTTTTGTTTAAGTTTTGTTTAAATCCTGTTTAGTTTTTTATTTGGGTTAAAGGGTTTGTTTTTTTAGGGTTTAAAAGTGGTGTGAGATAGTTAATTTTCAAGAAACACATTAATTTTTTTTATAAAAATATAATATTTTTGTTTATTTTTAATTGTTTTTGTTTTTTGTTGGTATTGGAATAAAGGGTTTGGTTTGTTTTAGGGTTTAAGTGTTGTGTGATAAAGTTATGGATGATCTTGAAAAAGCTATATTGATTAGCTTTGATGAGTCTGGTTCAGTAGATAATGTGTTAAAGTCTCAAGCTTTAGCATTTTGTGAACAAGTTAAAGAATCACCATCAATTTGTAGAATATGCATAGAACGATTGTGTTTTTCTAAATTAGTGCAAGTTCAGTTTTGGTGTTTGCAATGTCTGTATGATTCTCTTCGTGATAGATATGGTTCAATGGGTGTTGAGGAGAAGAGTTTTATTCGAAAGTCGGTTTTTTCGATGATTTGTTATGAGAGTGTTGAGGGGGAGAATGCTGTTAGGGTTTTGGATAGTCCTGTGTTTATAAAAAATAAGCTTGCCCAAGTTGTTGTAATTTTGATTTATTTGGAGTATCCGGTAGTTTGGCCGTCGTTGTTTCTTGATTTTTTGCCACATTTGAGTAAAGGGGTGTTGGTTATCGATATGTTTTGTCGGGTTTTGAATTCGTTGGACGATGAGTTTATTAGCTTGGATTATCCTAGGAGTGGTGAGGAGTATGGTGCTGCTGCTAGAATTAAGGACTCGATGAGGCAGCAGTGTATTGCTCAGATTGTTAGGGCGTGTTATGATATTGTTTCTATGTATAGGAACTCTGAACCAGATATGTGTGCTAATGTATTAGACTCGTTGAGAAGATACATTTCGTGGATCGATATTGGACTGGTTGCTAATGATGCATTTACTCAGTTGCTATTTGAGTTACTTTTGCTAGAGGGATTGCTGGATCAACTCAGAGGTGCTTCTGCTAAATGTATTTTAGCTATGGTATCTAAGCGGATGGATCCAAAACCCAAGCTTTCTCTTTTACAGAACCTGCAGATACGAAGAGTTTTTGGCCTTGTGACAGAAGGTAGTGACTCTGAATTGGTTTCTGCAGTCTCCTCTTTGGTGACTGGGTTTGCTACTGAGGTTCTAGAGTGTCGTAAACGCTTAAACCCTGAGGATGGAAAGGGGATTGCAGATGAACTACTAAACGAAGTTTTGCCCTCTGTTTTTTACATAATGCAGCCCTCTGTTTTCAACACAATTCAGAATTCTGAAGTCGATACAACTTTCAGCTTCATCCAGTTTCTTTCAAGCTATGTTGGGACTATGAAGAACCTGACAAGTTTAACCGAATCACAACAGCACCATGTGGGTCAGATACTAGAAGGCATTCGTGCACTGGTTCAATATGATCCTGTTTACCGTAATAATTGTGATGTGTTGGATAAAGTTGGTAAGGAAGAAGAAGAAAGGATGGGAGAATTTCGGAAAGATTTATTTGTACTGCTTCGCTGTATAGGCCGTGTAGCGCCTGATGTGACTCAGATGTTTATCAGGAACTCATTAGCCAGAGCAGGCACATCTCCTGTAGACAGAAATGTCGAAGAGGTTGAAGCTGCCTTGTCCTTGTTTTATGCTCTAGGCGAATCTTTAAACGAGGAGTTGATGAGAACTGGAAGCGGTTTCTTAGGAGATCTAGTACTGATGCTTCTATCTACAAGGTTTCCATGTCATTCAAATAGGCTGGTTGCTCTTGTCTATCTAGAGACAATTTCGAGGTACATGAAGTTTGTCCAGGAAAGCACTCAATGCATACCTCTTGTTTTGGGTGCTTTTCTTGATGAAAGAGGCATTCATCACCCGAATCCTAATGTTTGTCAGAGGGCAAGTTATCTTTTCATGAGGGTAGTGAAATTGCTCAAGGGAAAGCTTGTGCCTTACATAGAGACAATCTTGCAGGTATTGCCATGTTATGTTTTGGATCTGTTCTATGACCTACCTTTATTTCTACTGCGAAATCTTAGTATTATATGTTAATCTTTTCCAGAGTCTGCAAGATACAGTTGCTCGTTTTACCAGCATGAATGTTGCATCAAAAACTGATTCGGGGTCTGAAGATGGAAGTCACATCTTTGAAGTAAGTACATTGTTTTCCGTGTGAGAAGTGTCATCTTCGGAGCACATCTATTGCAAATGTCTAAATGAATTCTCCTTCTAATACATTCTTTAAATGTTGTCTAGGCGATCGGCTTATTAATTGGGATGGAAGAAGTACCTCTTGAAAAGCAATCCAAATACCTCTCTGCCTTGCTAACGCCTCTTTGCCAGCAGGTAATCTCTTTCTTTGTTGATTGTCTGCACATGTTTTCATATATACAAAGTATGCACATTCAAGCTTGTGGTATTGCATTACAAGCATGCACTAAGAACCATCGTGGAGATGTCGTGATGCAATATCTTACTCTTCCCTTGCAATATTTGTTGGTAAAAATGATAATGCATTTTCACCATCTTATGTTACTGTTGACCTGTGAATTTTAACGTTTTGCTTATTCTAATATGATTGTTATTGTGACCTATCTAGCATATACAGTGAAGAACTAATACCTTATTCTTTTAATCAGGTTGAAGTGTCACTTGAGAGTACCAAAACTCCATCTCCTGCAAATACTGCAAACATTCAACAAATTATTATGGCTATAAATGCTCTCAGCAAGGTACATTTCTTGAAACTTCATACTGCATGTTTACTGTCATGTTTATTCCACATTTGACAATTCAAATATAAAAGGATTTAACATTAAGTATTCTGGTAGCAATGAATAAGCACCTGTTAATACCCTCAGCTCTGCTTTTGCTATTTGTAGAGAGCCTGATATTATTTGTTGTTATTTTACCGAATCTTTAGCTTGTTTTGGTACTCCATCAGAATTTAAATTACTCTATATTCTTGATGTCTGAAATTTTAATGTGTCGCTTAACATGGTCTTTGCATATTTCAGGGTTTCAGTGAGCGCCTTGTAACTGCAAGTCGCCCTGCAATTGGGCTGATGTTCAAACAGGTTGGGTAAATGTGATTCATCATTGCACTTTTCTATATACTCGCAGATATTTATCAGTAAAATACTGAAAATTAGTGAGGATTTGCTTTGCTGATAATTGGAGGCCACAGTTGACATTCCTGTCTCGTTTAATCTCTGTCTAAAATAATATTTTTGGGATATTTCTATTTTCCTGCCATAGTGATAGGTCTGCTATCTTCCAAATGTTTCTGAACATGAAAATTATGTTTCTGTTTTTACTTTTGGCTGTTTTCATGTAGCATCAGACCTATATTATTAGTCATGTGGTAATATACCTACCACTGGAATATTATTATCATCTTCTAATTTTCAAGTTTTTTTGTACGATTAGACATTGGACGTCCTCCTCCAAATACTTGTTGTTTTTCCCAAGATAGATCCTCTCCGATCAAAGGTACCAGTGTTAGTGTTTTCTTTTTTTATATGATACGTTTTTCTTATATTATTTAATACAATCCTTCTCTAGGTCACATCCTTTATTCACCGCATGGTTGAAATTTTGGGAACTTCTGTATTTCCCTATCTTCCAAAGGCTTTGGAGCAACTCCTCACTGAAAGTCAGGTATATTGATGGCTTAACAATAATTTAATTGCTTCTCTTTTTTTCCTTAGTATCGATTAGTCGAGTTGACTCGATTGGATGCTTAGTTGTCGAGTATTATTGTATGGACATTCTATTTCCTGCTATTTGTGCAATTATTTTCAACACTAGGCGTTAACTCTCGGTTTGTACATCATATATTCCTTATTTGTCATCCTGTCACTGGATATAGTGCATCATGTTCATACATCTGGATAAATATGTAACTGAGAGAGTCGTGTAGATATTATACTGAAATTGGTAATCAAAGTATTCCGCTTCTCGGCCCCTTTGCTTATTTTGATTGGAGCTGAAATTGACCAAGTTATACCTTGAGCATAATCAATTTCATCGAGTTCCATTAGTTTAGTGATTCTTGTCTTGTGTCCCTTTGTGATATTTACAAATATCGAACATTTCAAAACTAATATCTTGGTGTTCTGAGATCTAATTTTATTTGTAGAATTTTCTTACCAATTGTTTTTCTTTTCCTGGGAAATATATAACGATTGTAGAGAGTGAATCGATAGTGGACTTGAGCATGGAAGCATGCTCTTTGAGATTCTGCTTTTCAACCCGCTCAAGTCAACTACTGTTTATTACGTAGTATCAATTTTTTTGTTAAACTGGCTTATGTACAGTTCTTAGTGGCTCTAAAAAGTAATTCGATACCTCGAGGCTTAAAGTTGTATATAAATGTTGGTGGAAAACATAAGCAGTATCATGTTTGCAGTTAGTATTTGACCTGATTGTCCTGTCGTTTGATCTCTTGAATAATCTGACCCAGTTGGGATTTTAATACTTCTTACCATGCAGCCAAAGGAACTGGCAGCTCTCTTAGTGTTGCTTAATCAACTCATCTGCAAATTCAGTACAGCAGTCAACGACATACTGGAAGAAGTATACCCTACTATTGCAGGAAGGATTTTCAATGTTCTTCCTAGGGATGTTATTCCCTCAGGACCTGGTGGCGTGACTGAGGTAAATGAGCCTGTTTATACGAGATTACCTATTTTTCCTCTGCAACCTGAACTTTTTGCACAGACACCATTTTATTAATTGATTTGTATTATTAACTTCAATACATTTGGAGTAGTATATTCTTCTCTAATGATCTCGTCTAAGTCCCTTCTTACTCTGTTTTATGTGCTATAAAATATAAAAAACCTATGACAATTGTTCTCAGTTATCAGAATTCATGCTTTGTTCCAGTCATTTGGTTTTATTCATAGAATGCTACCTTATTGATTTAGCGGTATGAATAGCTGATAATTTCTGTTGTTGTAGGAAATCCGTGAATTGGAAGAGCTGCAGCGATTATTCTTTACATTTCTTCATGTTATTGCTACTCATGGTCTATCATCAGTTTTTCTTTCCCCCAGCAGTCGAGGATATTTGGAACCCACAATGCAGCTGTTGTTGTACACTTCTTGTAATCATAAAGAGATAACTGTTAGGAAGGTTTGTGTGACAGTTCTAGTAACATATTGCCTTTCCATTTATTATGTTTCCTGAATTTGGCAGATTTACGTCGTACTAATTTGCAGAGTTAAAATCTAATCAAAATTATCTGTGCAGGCATGTGTCCAAATATTTATCCGGCTTATTAAAGATTGGTGCACAAGGCCCAATGGTGAAGAAACGGTAAAATGTGACCTTTCATTTTTTGTAGACGTAATATCTAGTTGAACTATGTTTATATAGGTTTGGAACTTTCCAGGTACCCGGCTTTCAGAACTTTGTAATTGAGGCATTTGCAATGAATTGTTGCTTGTACAGTGTCCTCGACAAATCCTTTGAGTTCCGCGATGCAAACACTGTAAGTTATCACGTCATTTAAATGACTTTGGTAGTGTAACTTCATTGATCTGAGTAGCAAGTGCTTTCTCATGTTCAGATCTGCTAAAAGAAGCACATTAATGGTGTATGTTGATGTTCATTTTATCTAATTGTGTTTCTTTATTTGGTCTAATGCAGCTTGTTCTGTTTGGCGAGATTGTTTTGGCTCAGAGGACCATGTATGAAAAATTTGGAAATGATTTTCTTATGCATTTTGTATCAAAAGGTTTTCCAACGGTGCACTGCCCTCAAGATCTGGCAGAGCAATATTGCCACAAGGTCCAGGTAATATATATTCTTCAATTATCGTGGAGACTGCCAAGGATAAATTTGATTTCTATTAGTGTTTCATTTATCTATATGATAAAAGAAAAATTATGTTATCTGTTTGCAATAAGTAGAATGGCTGCTCTTTATTTTCTGTAGTGTATGTTTTCACGAAAATATCAACTTTGCCATATGAAAATATATTGATATTTCATAGTATTTTAAGTTGATCCTTCTGAGCTTGAAAAGCCTCATTTTGCTTTGTGCGATGACTGCGGCATTCTACTTTTGTTAATGAGACTACATCTGTGCAACAAAATGGGAATCTTTAAAAATTAATGTGCTAAAATTGTTGCTCTTCGCTTTTGCTTTTGCTGTTGAAGATTGACTGCACTGGTTTAACATCTCGTTCTTTTTATTTCAGGCTGATGACATGAAGGCACTTAAATCTTTTTACCAGTCGTTCATTGAAAATTTGAGACAACAGCAAAATGGTAGCTTGGTTTTCAGATAGCATTGCCACACTGAAAAACATGAATCACCCCAAATGTGCAATTTTCCTCGACCATTATCCACCCGAGGTGTATACTAAGTGCATGCTGCATTCACTCATCAAGGCTCAATAAGAAGTGGTGCATTGATGCTGACACGATAGCAGAGGATCTTTTTTGCTGTAAATATAAGTTTTGCTCGTTCAGCATCGATGAGGTATAATATATAGTTAAGCCAATTGTCTATGCTAAAAACTGGCAGTATCCGCAAGTTTTGTAATCTGTTTCTGCACTTGTGACAGGTGTAAATTTCTGAAGCGGCTCTTTTAATCTTGGCTTAATTTACATTGGTCTTTTTTGTTTTATGAGCATATTTATTCCTGTACGGCTAGTGTTGCTGTTCATATACGAGTCCTCTTAGGTCGTCAAGTAAATCCCAAGCTTTTGCAGCTTAGATTAGAAACGACCAAAAAATTTGATGCAATTTTGGTTAGAACAGATAATATTGATTGCTTGAGTTCCTCGATGATCCGCAGAGTGGTTGTACCACAAGAAAATTTTCCTTTCATAGTGTCATAGTTGACATGGTTTTGTTTCACTACATTTTTCTTGGTTTGTTAATATCTTCATTTGATTTGCACTATCATCAGTGCTGAAATATGTTAATTTTTTCATGCTTTTGCTAATTGCTATTGACTATCATTCAAATTTGTCGAAGGCAATGTAATTAACAGTTTTGAATTAGTGAAATAATTTTCTTTGTTTCTTATACTATAGCTTTAGTTTTTCCCCAAATTTAATTATGTTACCCCAAGTCCAAATACACATTCAGGCTGTTTCTCTACAAGACTTGAGATGATCAAATGGGGTTAATTTATTGCTGAAATGTGATCATATGAAAATGTACAAAATCCCTTAATTTTGAAATAGCAGGTTTTAATGACTTGGGAGTGATATATACACCTAAATTGACAATGCTGGTGCAAATGATTTGAGAGGTGTAAATGTAATAATCAAAATAACTATAGTAAAAAATTTATAAATTGATAATGTCCATGAAATTTATTTAATTTATCTAGTATTAATTTAAAGATTACTAATTTTCGAGTTGATGGAAGATTGCATGTATATTGCAAACTTCTCTAAAAGAAAACTGATATTTATGTCTACTAATGATAGTTTTACCTGGAACTGGACAACATTCTGGGACATTACTAATTATTACCCCATATTTTTTTCACTATCAGACGTTATTATTCCAAATCTAGAATGATCTGAAAAAGATCTGTTGACTACAATAGCATACTTGCATATTCTCTGAAACTCATTATGCAAATCAAATCATGATTGACCTCTAACTTTTTGCCTTGAGAATAATCATTTTCCAATCAAGCTGTGTACCAGTTTGACTTTTCAAGAATCAGTCATTTATTTCCACAAGAAATGTTGCACAGAGTTTTGCCAAGAAAGCACAAACATGAGCAAAACCAAGATTCCAGCAAGACCCCATGAAGAACCCCCAACTCTATGAACAGAGGAAGCCTCTGCTGAAGACAAGATTGAATTCTTGCATCCTCTGTTAATCGAATTCGAAGACGAAGTTGTCTTGATAGCAACAATCAATCCAGCCAAAACCATGGGCAGAACAAAGCCAGAGCTCCATTTCTGCTCGTATCTGTTCTCGTTTTTCCTGTTTATGTATAACGGAGACAGAACAATCGCAGAGACTAGAGCCAGCACCATAGCCATTGGTCTTTGAGATGAACTCTGGCTTGCATATGAATATTTTTCCATTTTCAATGTCTCACTTCCCAGAAATATTACAAATTGGAACTTTCTTTAGCTTTCTTTCTTGGGTAGGAGAAGAAAATGGAAAAGAATATTGTCCCTAGGACAGTGTAGAAACATGGTGAATTTATAGGGGGGAGGGAATTGGAATCTAGTTGGAAAGTTAGAGATTTGAAGACTAAAGGAGAAAAACAGCCGTCCAAAAAGCAAGAACATAAAAAGAAGAGATAAGTAATTGATTGATGTGGAAGAAATGGAAAAGAATTTTGGTATTTAGCCTCACAAGTAAGGTATCTATGTCAACTTTTGTGTGTGTTCATACTGAGACATGAAGGCATTATTTCAAGCTTGTACATTTTTAAATGCAAGATTAGCTGGAATGATTTGCCAGTGGGTCATAATATTTTCAAAAGTAAAAAAAATTCCTGGTCTCACACAGAGGTATATTCAAGAATTTACAAGATTCCAAGGCATTTGGTGGTGACATACAAGAGAACTAAAGTGAATAGTGATGCAAATATTTGAAATGGATTCTTGGTCCCATATGCTTTTGCATAAAATTAAACAATAAGAAAGGGTTAGGTGGGAGACAGACTAAACTTGAAAGGGGGTAGTGGAGTACCAAGTTCGAGCAACATCAACATACCCCAATGCCTTTGAAGAAGCTCCAACCAATACCACAAGAAGGACCTTAAAATGAGGGATAGCAATTAGCATTATGGCACTAGCAACTTAACTATTGTCTTTGTTGGTGAATGCAATGGAAGAGATTGAACATTATAATTGGGATGCTGAACTCTGCCCCTGAAGATACCACATTTTACCACTATTGATGCTATCTATACAATTCTTGTAGCTAGTGGTGATGCAATTTTATAAAACAGTTGAAGCACTACACAATTCCGTGATTGATTTTGAATGGAATAATTAGGCAAACTTGAAGATCGAACATATATGGATGGCAAAAAGGTTTGAAGCTTAAGATTTTCCATCAGCTTAATCGAAATTAAACAACTAAATGAAGCATTTAAGAGAAAGGAATTAAAAGAAAAGTCACCTGCAACTGCAAGGCTGCAACAAAAGACGCATATATAGGGCAAGCGGAGAAGGCACCACCACCATTACGTGTCACCACCAGTACAAGACCCTTCCACCACCATCCTCCATGCAAGGTGTCACTGTCTGTCAATATTAAAAACCAGCACATCACCAGCCATGTAACGGCTCCAGCATACTCCAACTGTTAGCACTATATGCTGGCAACACAAGAAGAGAAGCACAACAAAAAAGACAGCACAAGCAGGTGGATGATATTCAAGGATTCAAGGAGATAATCTTCTTCAGAGGTAGAGTAAAATCTGAACACAGATAAATTAAATAGAGAACAAAAAATTCAGAAAATGTTACAACAAACATAGTTACAAAGACCAGAATGGTGAACAAAATATTAAGTCAAAACCTTGAGGAGCCTGGTCTGGGTTGATAAAAGATTTGGCATCCACCTAAACTACATTAGCATAGTACTTGAGGGGTTTGCGAAGAAATGCTCTCGACAAACTATGGTTGATTTCTCTAAGCTGCTTCCGAGCTTACTACACAAAATAGAAGGGGGCTCCACAGACGTCTTCTGTGGCATTTTCCGGACAGAGATATGATCATCGAGAATCATCATTTTCAACATTTTCCTGCAGCTCTGAGACAAATTTTGCATTGTAGGATGTCAGAATAGTCTACGTTGTTATACAAACAAATAAAAATTTGAGAATAGCATATCCATTAGTGAGGAAAAGGAAGCTTAAGAGACATGCTGGAGCCTGGAAGATCCCACTAGTTAAGGATAAAAAAATACATCATCTAGGCAAATTGTGTACCTGAGGATTCAGAATCGGTAGCAGTTTCTTTATGATGTCTTCCTGCCAAGAAGTAGGAAATACCAAATGATAAATCAAACACAAAACATTAGTTCTTGAAGACATAGTCTCTAAAAACTACCTACAGCATTGACAATGCGAAATGCATATAAACATAATATTATTATACAACTTCCCTAGTAGATTAGGAGTTAAAAGAGAACAACCAGATGGAGGTCGAAAAGGTATAGCCTTCTAGTAAATACTTTCTTGTGCCCAATGGCTCCCACTTATGCGCCTGAGCCGGGGGGGGTGTTGATAGCAGAGGCTGTTTCAGAATTGACCCAACATGTGTAATGAGTCATTTTGATTTATATCCAAGAGCCATACAATATAAAATATTTGACTCCATATGCCTGGAAACTAGTAGATGATTTCAACATGTTAGCAAATTAATACGACACTCAGAATTGCTACATGACATAGATCAACAGGACTAACAAACTTGCAAACACTAATAACATCTATATAGACTAGAGGGTGTTTCACTAAGCTACATTTGGGTTAAAATAAGGATGGACATCATACTTATCTTTTTCCTTTTTGGTATAAAAGCAAATACTATATGGAGATAAAAGATTAATATACCTCTAAAATACCAGGATTTTGCATTGTGATGCCAAGTACACGTCGTACAAGTCCTTTGTAAATAGGTTCATTGATTGTACCATCTCCATTTATCCAAGGCAGTATGGGCTTATATGAGTCAGAACCAGTGGGATGGAGTTCAAGGACATCCTGTTCTAAGCTCTTTGCAGAAGTACACTCATTATGGGTGTAGCCAGCATTACTATCCATGCTTTGACTTCCCTGCAGAGGTTCAGAAACATCATCGAGAAGATTTAGAATAGTGACCCTGTGCATGTCATGTGGATTTTCGCTCATCTTCGTCCGTGAGCCAGTACTGGCTTTATGGCCATCCACGTCAGAAATGAAATTATCGACGTCTCTCTTCTCTTTGGACTTTCTCAAGGTAACTAACTTAGGATCTTGGTGAAAACCAGCAACAGGGATCAAGAAATATTTTGAACAGTATAATGGATCAACCATATGCTCGGAATCAAAAGTGTTCACCTATCACATATCAAAGAGTTAGAAGCTATATCAGCAAAGAAAAAAATTCATTACATTTCCAGCTTTGCAAATTTTTGTTTTTCTCTAAAAAATCCTTCAATTTCACTCCCTCAGTCACGGAACTTATTTATTTGACAACTTGACCAACAAACATGTAGATATTACAAGTGAAAATGACAACATACAATCCTTTTAGGCAATTCAGACGATTAATATGCAAACTCATGTTTTGCATGATAAATATTAGATTTTTCAACCAAAACTAAAATGCATACTAGACCAGGTCTTCTCTGTAACTCTATTGTTCCTAAACTACAATAAACATAAGGAGTTGGCATTTTTAAGCCCTCCCGAGTTAGTCTTAATGTGTAGAAGATAACTCAAAAAGGAGGTGCAAAATGGAACAACCATAGAGAACAAACGCAAAAATCTAATCCCCCAACTAGCAAACTATTTCACTTGAATGAAAAACTTCATCATCCAAAGGCATTTCATTTCATTCATTGCATTGAAGTAACAGATTGATAAAAAATAATACTTTCTCCGTGTATATTTAATGAACTACCTTGACTTTTCACAAAAACTAAGGAAAGTGGTTTACTTAGCGTCTTTGCATTTTTATACAGTTGTTAAAAGTTACTAATGGTATTAGGGAAAGCACATGGTAAATATATAGAAGTTGGAAAATTTGTAATGTTATACAAGTACGAAAATTAGAGCTAGAAAATGTTCAACAAAATTAAGGCAATAGCTCATTATTCTAGCAAAAGAGCTTAGGAAGTCATTCATATAAAACGAAGGAGGTCCATGCTACTTTATATTGTATCACGATATATAATAACCTCTATAAATCTCCAGCCAACCTTTAAGAAGGCTACAAGACTGTTAGATCAGGAGAAGTACAGATGTTACATAGCATTCCCTGGTCTAAAACTGGTGTACTTAATATTTCATTCTCTTCTCGATCTAGACTAGATTACTCCAACTTTTGTTAAGAAATCTTGGAGAATAGGGTGACAGATGTCAATTGATAGTAGAAAAATTATGATGATATTCACAGTCAAATAGTGTTTATAAGCACATGACACATCATATATGTAACATTAAAAGGGTTTGCCGTGTTAGCAATCGATCACTATCATTTGTCAAAGTAGATCAATAACAAACAAATATGACCTCAGAGTTGCCTACCTCTATTTTATTACATGTCACTACTCACCACTGCTTGAGAAGGCCGGCAAAACAAATTTGAATACTATACCATTAACTTCCACTGTTGGAACAAATTTGTTTTTCTTCTCCATTACTGTTCTCTGAAATTGTGCTCACCTCACAATGTGAAGTGGAAATGTTGTTTGTTTTAGTTAATTATCGGCAATAGTGTGCCAGGATGATCTTTAGCTAAATGAATTCTTACAAGTTTTCTGATTGACCAATGCCTTAAGAGTTTTGTAGTTTTCAGGGGTTGTATAGGGCTGTGTGGTGGTTGAAATGATACTATTGCCAAGAACTTAGTGCACCTACCTTATTGATTAATTGATGCATTTATATAAGAAACAAAAAAAGCAATATTTGAATTTGCATAATTTAGAAGGGCAAGTAGCCAAGTACACACTGAATGTGCAACCATTACGAGTCCCCATCTCATAGGTTAAAAATAAAAGTTGACTCCAATATCCTTCCATCTACTAAATGCAATGTCAGAAATTTTCTTTTATATTTTAAAGTTTACACAAAATCACCATACCCCCTTATTTGTGCAATTGTATTAACAAAGTAGCCTTTATTACAACCTGGGTAAATAATACGACATGCTACCTACAAGGAATGAGTATACGGTACTTAATGGAAAGAAGAGGAATGAAACTTTCTCATGCAAGCACATGATCTCTTCAGAGAGAATTAGTCAATTAGATTATGAAAAATTAATTATACCCAGCCTGCTTCGAGGAAAGAGATGTAAGGCAAAAAAAGGCCAAAGTGTTCACCTTTAAAGCTTGACCAAAGGCTTCAAGCACCTCGATTGTAATATCCAACATCATTTCCCCTGAAAAGGAGAACCATGAGCAAATAAATATGTTGGAAAGCTAGCATATATATTCCAGTTCCTCTGAATGTGATGCAGAGATTAATTGAATGGCAAAAAATAATAAGTCAGACACCTTCAATATTCATGATCTTGGAAACTTCTTTAATGCTCAAACCTTGATCACCAGCCTTATGAATGGCTACACAAGCTTTCCTAAATAGATCAGGATGGAAAGAATATGCATTTTTTTTAGACGAACAAGAAGACAATAGATGTTGTGCAAACGATGTCATAGCTTCCCATGGTAATTCAACCTGTGAATCAGTCAAATGGAGGCTGTTCCCAGAATCATGGGCTTCATTTAAACAACTATGTTTATGTAGATGAGTCAAGACGTTACAGTCTTCCATGCCAGATCTGCCCCCCCCTTCGTTTTGCTCAGTTATATGTTTAGCTTTAGCATAGTTGTCTTTGAACAATTGTAAAGCATCCATCCTTGAAATAGATGCAAGATTTAACCACAACTTAATGCCAGGAAAACCTTTTTCTCGGCGGGAGATGATTTCACCTTCTCCAGGTATTGAGGATCTCAATTTTTTAGACTTCTCACTGCTACACAACTCAGGGTCATCATGCTTGCGCTTGAGAGTTTTGGCATCTTCGGCTTCTCCAACTCCTTCATCTGGTAATAGTGGTGTGATTGAAAATTCGTCCAGAGAGATTAGAGAACACAAATGCATTAGATCGCCACACTGCAACTCTTCTGAAAGTTCAATCCCGTCTTCTGTCAGTTCTTTCTCTTTTTCCTGAAGCCAATGGGCAAACTTAGCAGCTCTTTTTCCTGTATTAACAGGAAAAGGAGACAAAGATATGCTTCGCAAGAAGTGCTGAGAGAGTTCAAATGGACTATTACAACTGCCACCAATCTGTTCCAAACAAAAAAGCATTGTTCTCTAAGTGCATATGAAAAGGGAAGATACTGGACATGCATATGAAGCGGCTTATAAAGGAATTAGATATGGTCCAAAACTTATTGCAAATTTCTAGTCTGATTTTGACGTAGTGAACGAAAGCAAATATGGAAAAGTTTCATATCATTGGATCGGTTAATAATATTTGAGAAAAAATTATATACCATAATTTTCTTCTCCCTGAGGTAATTGAATGCAGCAAAAAGATCATGCTCAGAATAACGCCGTAATGTTTCAGCAAGTAAAGCTGGTGCCTCTGGAGCTGTTGATGTGCTAAGAAAGATGAGTTTGAATAGCTCAATAGCATTTGAAACAGCAACAGACTTGTAAGCTGTCTTATTGACACTGCTTCCTTCCCTAAGAAATTTACTATATCTAGAAGGAAGACAATTAGTTCCTGATCTCTGACCAACTTTTGGCTTTATACCACATCCCTCTGCTTCATTACTAGGTGGAGATGAAATTAATTCAGTATCCTCTGTATCCTGAACGTGGGAGGAAAAAAGGTGTAATTTAATCTCGTGAACTCGACAACAGCATTTAGGTTGGAAGTAATTCAGTGTGCATAGATAGAAATTGTGCAACATGCAAATATCCTGAAACTAATAAAATAACTGATGCAACGTAAAGTGGTAGAATAATTAAAGCTCATTTCTTTTCTATGTTATCATGCAGGAGTTAAAGTGAAGGATGAAAGCAAGACGATAACTTAATATTACAATAAAAATCTGTAATACGTAGGAGTAATAGTGAAGGAAAGATATAAATTGAGCATCAGACAATTCTCCTGAAACTAATAAAATAACATATAAGATAAAAGTGACGGGTTTTATCTCATCTTATCTCTTTTTAAATTATTATGCAGGAGTTAGAGTGAAGGATGAGAGCAAGACGATAACAAATTATTGAAATAAAAATATGAATGCATATTTCTACTATCAGTGGTATAAGTGTAAAACATTTAGTAGCCTCCACTTCAACCATAAAATTCCAAATCAACCTCCCTTGAGAAACCAATTTCAAAAAGTTAAGGGTGGGTTGCCATTCCAAGAAAAATGCTGCTCATGACCAGCATGGGAAATAGATGACCTGCATATATACTTGAGTATAGAGTTGAGTATACCTCAACTGCCCTGGATGTCTCCTGTTTACCCGTCTTTTTGCATCTCAAAACATCATTAAGTGCAGTTTGTATATCAGGCTCATCAAAATTATCCCAAACTTCTTTGGACTTTACATTTCCAGAACCATCAGAGATATTATGGTGATTATCTACACGAACCATCCCACCACTGTCACCAGTGTATGACGAATTGTGCTGGAATTTTTCGAGGTATTTGGCATATCGATCAGTGAGTTTATTACAGAGTCGCATAAGGGACTTTCTAAATGATGGACTATTGTTTAATATTGTCATTCTTCTTCTGCAGCTATTTGGAGGTGCTGGCAGATTCGAAAGAGAAGCCCAAATGGTACGATGAAAGTTTGCTCCAAGAGCAGCACGGTGCCTTGCATATTCGATCACTAGTTGTCTACAAGAGATTCATTCAAATGGAAACACCGTTAAGTTTAATTTAACAAAGTTCTCTATGTATTTAATTCATGATGAATACACAACCATACAGTACAAAAGAAAAATGTACCAATACTGAGATTAGTGAGTTTAGATATCATGGTGACATTCCAAGTTCCAACTCAGTATGAAGTTGCTTTATTGGTCAACAGGGCAATTAGACAACAAAGGAACTCCTTTAAATTATTAAAAATAATAAGGCACAGCCTTCGACACTGTGCCCTCTAGCTTACTCAAGAATTTAAAGCATCTCGATAACATTACCTGTCTGCAAGTTCTGTCCAAGAGAACTTTCTTTGACGTTTCTGCTTCAGTCTTGAAAGAGCACATTTGAAGCCGATGTTGTCCTCGTCTTCGCTTGGCTCCACATCTTCACTAACCTCCTCACATTCATTAATATGGTCATAATGTAAACTATATTCATCATCTTCAGGTGTTAATCGAGTGTATTGTTCCTCGTCAAATTGGTCACGAGTACACAACTCTCCATCTACAAGCACTTCATCTATATGCTTAGACGACTTCCTGCCCGAAGATCTCTTTCGTTTCTGCGACGATGAAATGATGGAACTTTCCAGCCGATGTACCCCTTGTTTTTTCCCATATAATCTAGATAGCCTCTGATGACGTCGATCATAATGTACACGACAAACCTGCAAGTGGCACCATACAGCAGCTCAGGAATAAGGGAAGAACACTAGAGCTCACATAGTGACCACTCTTTCTTTTTCATCCCAAAATAAAAAAATGTGTACCTCTTTTCTCATCAATTTCATTAGCCTACATCAAAGGCAGACCAAGGATGATATCCAAATAACAGAAGCATATCATATTTTTTACTTGATCGTTTAATTTTCAATAAGAAAGGCTCTTACCTCCAAGGTGGAAGCAACATAGCCTCCCTTACAAGTTACTGCATATACATTATACAATCAAAATAAACAGTGTCTACATAGATAATACGAGCCATCTAAACTAAATAATTTTGTGGATGGACCTTTCTTTTGGGTTTATTTAGTTTTAAGAACAAAATGTTTCACCTTTTGTCCTTTTCCTTCTGGAAATTCATAACAATTAAAATTTCTCAATGACTACATTCTCTTTCAACTCAATAATTACTGTAACTGCAATTTGCAACACATTAAGCACATTGCATAGAAATTAAGTTGACTGTGCAGCAGTGTTACCATAGGTAACAGTACATATGACTCATAATTTTACTATTTTATATTTCATAACATTAAAAATTGAAAATATACTACATCATTCAACAACTTGACTCTGGATAGGTTTTATATCACATAACATATCGAACAGAAAGTATCACAAATGATTGGAGAGATGCAGACCTGATCCATAGTTAGATTAAGATCCTTGGCAATTTTATTGCATTCTCTGAATGTAAGCTTTTTATCTGAATCCTCATTCCCAACACGCTTCAGTAGCTCCGCACGCTGTTCAGCTGTCATAAGACGCACGGAGGCCCATGATTTCGGCCTGAATATCTGAAGAAGATTTAATTTCCAGTTAACAGATGAAAGCATCGAGGCTTCGCAAGAGGAGGGGAGAAAGCAATTGATGAAAATAAAGACACATATATAAAATGATAGGTAATGTAAACTGGAAAAAAAATGTGAATCGATGACTTAAACAAGAATCTGCGACATACAACAAAGGTGAGATTAATTCTTGATGTAACCACGGTCAAATCCTTGAAGCCACATATGCTTTAGTTTACTTCAAACTCCACTTATGGAAATCACAATATTAACATGAACAATTTGACAATCATACTGCACAACATATGATTAAACTCCAGCACCAACCTATGACATAAGTGGAAAATTTCATCATACTTAATAAAAATTACGGCAGCTGTTCCTGCCAGCTTAATATTTTGTCTTCCAGCATTCACTCATATATTTCAGCAGTTCTTGTTACACACGAAGCCCAACAAACTTATAAGTGGAAAAAAACTAGAAAGACGAAACCCAACAAACTTCTCAACACTCAAGGCAGGGATGGTTAGTTGTCTTGAAATAGATCTGCTCGAATAATAAACTGCAGAATAAAGAAATACTTGCATCACCATGCTCAACAAAACAGACGAAATATATTTTCATCTTAATGTATGGAAAACTGTTTTAAGACATCAAAGTCAGGTTTCACCCAATGGAATTGTTCCAAGATTGAATGTTCTAAATGTGATTGATGTAAACATAAATATTGTTCAGACCTCATGTACAACGGATCCGGGGAATGCATGGAGAGCAGCTTTAGTATCAGCTGTTGAGTAACAGAACTCTAAAGTTTTCCAGTATTCATCAACAACTTTTCTGTTTGAAAGGACGAAATCATGTCTGATTTGAGGCCGCATATCGGCAGAGAAGAAACCCAAAGATGACCCAACAATTGAGGCAGGTTCCTCCAAGTAAGGTTTAAGTTCCAAAGCATACGAAAGACTTGCATGAGGGGGTTTAGATATATCATGCGTCCCTCCACTGACAAGGCGAATCAACTGCCAACAAATTTACGAGTTAGTACAAGCATAGAAGATAGCTCTAACCAAACAATGTTTCCCACATCAAAGGATAGATGAATAAGACAAATACAACATTCTCTCCAATTAAACATATTGAAACTATAATTTGGTTTATTCTTTGAGAATATAGTAGCTTCTATTATGCTTTGTGTATGTGTCCCCGAAAGAATATTTATTTTGTTCCTTCAGATTTTACCCCTTTCTTGAATGCAATTTTTCAAGATCTCTAGGTATGTCTTATCACTGCATATGGTTATCGAATGAGTAAAGCATAAACTCTCATTAAGTAACACAGAGCAAGGGTGGGTCACTAGTAGTTAAACCTTTAGACGACGTAAAACGTCAATTAGAAACGAGAGCCGCCCAATGGCTCTAGTATCCATGAGAGACCTGAATTCATGCACAGGAAGATCCGAGAGTCGCACACCTCTTTTACATTTCTCAATCATATCTTCAAACCTCTGAGTCGATCCTGCAATCTGCAAGAATATCTCGATCGGCATGGTCTTCATGGCCACATCTGGTTCAAATAATTTACAGGAGCTGTGAGGATTATGCATGTCATGGCCCTGCCTTCCATATGAGAGATCATTATCCCAACCAGGTGAACTACTGATGTACTCCCATAGAAAGATGTGAAGTATCTTTGTCCTAACCATTTTTGATAGTACAAAGCCATTGGTACGCCTTGCTTCAGCCAATCCAGATTGTGAGTCAGATTTTTTGTGATATGGGATTCTCTGAACATTATTTAGTTCCGGGACCTCTTGCTTGTTCAATCGTGAACTGTTTTGCTGTCGTATTTGCATTTCAAAGGACCTCATTCTCTCATGGATCTGGCCCAATAATTCAGGAGAAAGATCATATGCAGAGGGGTGCAAAACCACTTCTGTTGTTCTGCTGCGGCCACAGTTTGTGATGACAGGGACACTCATATGAATGCATTTGCAATGATCTTCCTGCTGAAGCTTATTCAAACTACGTTCAAGAGTCTTCCTATCCATCATTGTGTTCTTGTCCTTATCCAAACTCTCTAACCGTCTATGCAGCTCAGGTTTTATAAGGAACCTCTCCTCCTGAACAAATTTAAATATGAGAGAAGATACAAGGCATGGGAACTTCGAATTTTCAAGAAAAACAAATGGAAGTGAGTCGGGAAAAAAAATAAGAACTCTGGCAAATGATAGCCACTTACCTCCAACATCTTGAGTATCCGTTGCTCCCTGAGAGAACTAGTAGCACCTAGTGTGAGACAAGGATATCTTAGATATGATCTGCGTCTTCTGGGTTTGGGTTCAGGATGTGATGTTGCGAGTACACTGGATGGAGTCGACAAAACCATTTGTAGATCATCTGAAGTCGACGAAACTATCTGTAGATTTTCCCTAGAAACATCAGCAGTGTTGGAGGCTGAATTTTCACAATTGTTAGAGAATTGCAGCATAGACGTGGCCTGCTCGTCTGTTGTTGAACCATCAAAGACGTCTGAGCCAATCACTATGCATTCGTTCTCACTCACAGTTCCACCATCATTCTTGTTAGCTAAATCATCTATCTCTTGAATCGTATGACCTGATTTTTCATTACATTCTAGATTTTGAGTCTGTGAACTTTGTTCCATACTTCCATGCACAACAATTTGACGTTCATTAGAAGCACTATCTTCATTCTCACCAGTGACTCTACCATTGTCTTCAGAAGCCAAACAATATTTATCTTGAGCAGGTGCAGATGAGCTCACAACATTCCACTCCTGAGGGTTAGACTCGGTAGTTTCAGGCACAAGTATCTGATGTGAGGGAAGAATATTAGATGCTTCAGGATTACAGTTGCCAGATGTCCACACTCTGTATGCCACCCCTCTGTTACAGCTTTCGGCCTTTAGATGCATCCCAAACCTTACGAACATATCAAGAAGCCTATTGTAATACTTTTTATTGGGAATTCTCAGCCTCTTCGATCCCTGGACAAAAGCTAGTACTATTAATAACCGACATAAGCACAGGACACAAAACTGAACTCCCAGAAAAGTATACAAAACAACAGAGATAACCGTACAAAGAAGACTAAAATGTTACATTTCCTTGATTTTGTACTGTATTATTTATGTGTCTACTCTTCCAGAATGGGAAACAGAGAGTGAGTAACTTGAGAAAACAACAAAAGGTAACATCCAATGTTCAGATATGTGGTCCAAGAAGATACCCTCTACATGTATAAAATCAAAGATGAAATGAACCAACCATATCTTAACATTTTAGGGTACTAAATAGAGATGAGAAGCTAAATTGAAGTATATATACAATCATGAACATACTGGTTTAGATTAAATATCAATCAAAGAACAGAAGAACACTAACTTCAGTAATCGTAAGCCCTTTTGATCCTTCGGCGTCAATCATATCATAAATTTGTTGCTCAATTGGGAGCTCCATAAGCTGCTCTGTTACATGACCTCTCTTCCCCAGTTTCAACGATTGGTCTTCATCTTGCTCATTAGATCCATGTGCATGATTCTTGGAATCAAAATGTTGAGGGGAGAATTTCTTTAGCAAACGTAAACAATTGACTTCCTGTCATATGCGCAAATACATTCAGCATTAATCTATTAAATGGGTTACAACGATGGAGATGGATATATAATTATTCACTATAGAAGGATATTTGCTTTGCAACCAATCCAAGTAGAGCTCATTGTACTATACTACAATACACAAGGAGACATTGGTTGCCTTTTCAACTTTAGGCTTGATATCAAAAGCAATACCAACAACTTTAGAACATAGCACATAATCTGATTATAATTGTTGGATTCTTATAGCGTCTATTTGTATTCTAGCAAAAATATTTGTTCTGAATCGGTAAATTGAAAAGGTGAACACTAAAGAGGCAGAGTACTTTCCTTTTTCTAAACACCCATTCATTTATCTGTGAGTGATGGAAAAAATATTACTGTAAATATTTGTTTCACTTATTGATAGATGCCTCTGGTCTTGTTTAGTTTATTATTTACTCACTTGCATCTCTTTTCTTCATTATTCTTGATGAAAGTTGAAAATTCCTTAATCAAGAGGATCTATAATATTCAAAGTCAGGCTTAACGTGTGAGCATAATGGGAACAGACCTACATCTAATTATATATCATCAAGTGTAATCATTCTACTCACTAAAATTGAATCTAAAATCCTTAAAAGATTGCAACAGGAAATTAAAACATGGTAAATGTTTTGAAACAATAATCATAACCAAACTACTAATGCCACTCACATTGTCTGGAAGGCCATTCTCATTGTCTATTGCTTTGTCTAGCTTGTCGCAGATGTCCTTTAGTTTTGGTAGATAGTCTTTTACTAGGATGTCCTCTTTAGCAAGCTCTTCAGAAAAGCCATCATCATTTGCAGCTTCTCCATCAGCAAATCCACCACCAACCAGGTGTCCTCTTAAAAGAGTCTCAAGCTTCCTTTGTTGGTTAACCCAAAGGCTTTGCATAACGGTATAAGTGAAGCATATTGGTGGACACAATTGAACTGTTGTTGGCCCCCAAATCACTTGATGCTTCCTTTGTCGTCCTGATAATTGTTGACTGCCTCGTAATCAATCCCCGAGTTTCAAGCTTTTTCAATATGTAGAAAATGTTATTCCCTTTGATGCCGAATTCCTTAGCAAGTTCACTTTGAGCAATCCCTTCTGATCTGTAAGAGGAAAATTTTATTGGAAACCCCACACAATAGCTCAAATTCTAGTGCAAGTGAAGTTGTATTTGTTCTCTACGAAGAAGCTCATGAATAGAAAGTAGATACGACTCTCTTACCATACCACAAAAGGTGGGATCAAATGTATGAATCGGTTTATTTGATTAGAAAAATTTGACAATAAATCTAATAATAAAATGATGGCTCATTTTTAGCGTATCACGTCAACACTAACCAGTCTTCTCTTCCACATTGGTCCAGTTTGAACCAGAATTTTGTTGAAATATATATACTTGTAAAGAGTGAAGAAACAATAAAATTGTTATACAAGAAATAGCATGTCACTTTCATTTTGGTTTCTAAACCAAAACAAGTTCGGGTTTCCTTGTATGAAATTTCTGGAACTGGTCGGGTTTAAACCTTTCCTTGTATGAGGTTTCTCACAAAGCCTTGAAAAGAGACTCGGCCAAACTTCCTCTCACTTTGACATAATATAGGAGAATACACACTATAGTGTTGAAATGAATTGCTCAGATGGAAAGACCATCAATAACATATACCCCGAGTATCCAATTATCTGGCTCTTGAACGACTTCCTATAATGACTGGAGTCTTCCATTCCTCCTAAACTCATAAATTAACCTCCATTCATAAATTATTACTAATTAGCATAAAAATACTATCTTTTCATATATTTTCACCAAATATTACACAATATACATATAAAAAAATCAACCATCAAAATTCAAAAATTCAAAACTGGACAATCATTTTGGGACAAACAAACCAAACTTGAACCTGATCCAAATATTTGCTCAATTAGCATTAAAATTCTTTTCTATTGTTTCACTAAATATAAACCGACAATCATATAAAAAAAATAACCAACCATCAAAATTCGAAATTAAACTGACAATCATTTGGGACAACCTAGCAATAGCAAGGCGCTCCAAAGTCCTTCTCTGCACTTGCGAAACCTCCTCGCTCTTAATATCATAAATCCCAATAAAACAATCCCTCAGCTTCTCCTCCGCCACAATATTCACATTCATCTGCTCGCATTTCTCCACGGCCCGAACCAGCCCTCGGCCTTAATCACAGTAATCCTTCCTGACTCGAATTCTCCAGCCCGTGAATTCGATCCATTTGGGCCCATATGGCCCTGTTTAAAAAGGGAGGGAAATTAAAGAAAGGGGGTGGTCAGCGTTGCACATGTATTGTTTATGACTGTTGACTCTGAGCGCAAATTTGTCCAATGTTAAAATGTGGCTAAACTGTTTGGTCCTCGTTAGAAATGGAAATTGTCTAACAATTTGAGAAATTGTTGACTTCAAATTGGACCAATTTGTGAGATTCTGGTTTGTTGGTTGGACTCCTTGTGAGATTTTGACTAAATTGGCATTGATTTTGACTAAATTGGGATTAATTTTGGAAGATTTGACTGTTCCGGTACTGATTTTGACTAAATTGGATGACTTTGCGAAGATTTGATTAAATTGACTAATTTAGAAATTGGATCGATTTGGGAAAAAGTTGACTATTTTGAGCGATTATTTGAGAAAATTGTGATGAATTTGGCGGGTAAATTAGATTTATTGATTTATTACAGTGTAGTGAAGAAGATGTTCCGGGACTAGGGTTCGAATCTTGGGAGGAAACAAAACCAAGAGTATATGACGACTGGCTGTAGTTGTATACTTCTATATATAAGTTTTGTTATCGCCTGGTCCGATTCGTAATTTGATATTTTGGCTGAATTTAAAGATTATTTGATTGTTATTGCGACGAGCGGCTTAAGCGAGAACTCCATAAATATTTTATATTATCGAAGAGTTATCTGCTATGGCATTAATAATATTTTTAATTAATTTCGGGGAGTATCGATCAAGTTCTCATTACTAAAGAGGTTTTTAGTCGAATATCACTCAATTTGCACATAAAATTATGCAAAAGCTACAAATTAGAAGAGTTTGTCAGCTTAACATACTTATCAGAAAGGTAATTATCGATTGTTTCGAATGTAAAGAACATTTTACTAGCCACTGCAACCCGTCACGCTCGAAGTCGAGTATCAAAGAGAAATCGATTTCCACCTCAGAATTTACTTGCCCATTAACGTTTTGCTCAATACCTTTTGTTATACTCGTTACTATCATAACTTATATTCCCTTCACACTTACAAGATGGTTCCGTTTGTTTTTTTAATGATCAAAATTGTTATTAGTGTTTTGCGCTTTATTTTCTTTTCGCCCCGAACTTATTGTTATATTTTCAAGTTTCTCCCTAATATTTTTTTATCTTTTTAATTATCCTTCCTCAAATATCCCTTAATCTGAAGTCTCCTTAGAATCGACAACTTAGTTGACAAAGAAAGAATTAGATTTCAAGTATATTAGATTCATTAATAATTTTTCATAATAACTTAACATGTGAATATGTTTTAATAATACTTAGAATAATAATAAAAATTAAATTATACAATACGCCTTTATCATGCTCCACTAATGAAGCTACTTAATTTTGTTGTTCAAGTTCAAGAAATGCAAGAGGTGGGTTCATGTTATATGTTATTACTTCATCTTCAGTTGCTATTGGTATTGGTTCAACTATTTGTGGTGGAGGTAGTAGTGGAGGAGAGGTTGATGAGGGTGGTGGATGTGGTGGTTGAGGACTCCTCCTCCCGCCTCGCCGACACCACCACCCAATCCCACAACACCCATAATCTCTGCCCGATTCAATGAACACCGATTCCACCAAACTGTCCAAGATTAATACCAAAAAATCCATTTTGAAACCACTAATTTGTCAAAATATGAACACCTCACAAATACCCATCATCAAGGATATATGAATATAGATATGTGTACCTATGAATTTGAGGTATTTGATTAGAAACAATAAAAATTGAATCTTTTATAAGGTGAGTGAAAACGAATAAGTTAATATAATAAAATTTGAGGTTTATATATAAAAATGAACTCCACCTTAATTGAAAAAATCAACGAGTTTGAGAAGGTTGAATAATTATTGTACACTACGTATTCTTTTTATGGCTCTAGATGATGGAGGCCAGTTGGGGTAGGAGGTGAAGAGTGTTGGAGATATTGGGGTGAGATGTGGTTAGATTTTTGAGGGGTTGTTAATTTGATCTTATTTATTTTATTATCATTCTGAATATTACTAAAATATACTCATATGTTAATTTATTATAAAAAGTACACATTAAATTTAATATACATGTAATTCATGATTTATTCTTTCTCAAACTAAAATTCATTCATAATTTAATTTCAAACTGGCGAATGAGGGATATTTAAAAAAAAAAAATAGTTGAGAGGTGTATTAGACAGCTTGTACACTAAAAGCCAAAGTTTTAAGCCCTTCAGTACAAATCCTTCATCCCAACTTTTTTTTCATCTCAATCGCACTCTCTTTTCAGACCAGATTTTAAGGTAATTTTCGCTTGTCCTCTCTCTACAATTAAGCTACCAAATTCATAAAAAAATTAATCTTTATTGAAGTTTATCTGCATTGGGTTGTTAATTAATAGTTTCTCAGCTCATTTGAAGTAATGAGTTATTTTTTTAAATATTTGAAGTAATATGAGTTTCTGATTTTTCCCATTTTTTAAATTTAGAAGTAGATTAAGTTTCATGTTCAATTTAAATTGAATTTAGTTTTGGGTTTATTGGAAATTGTTTGCTTTGCAGTTTTAATTTAATATGTCAGACCTAAGAGCTAATATATAGTAAAGATTGAATCTTTATTGAATTTTATCTACATTGGATTGTTAATTGATAGTTTCTCAGCTTATTTGAAATGATATAGTTTCTGATTTTTCCCATTTTTTCAATTTGTAGGTAGATTAGGTTTCATTCCAATTGAAATTTTTGTTACCCATGTTTGATGAATTTAAGTTTGGTGTGATGGGAAATTGTTTGAGCATAATTGGGTATATATATTCAAGAAAAAGGCAAGATAGTTGTTAATTACTTTGGTGAATTGATAGTTGATACTAAAAGAATGGAATTTTAATCCCGTTAGGTAGTGTGAAACTATGATAGTCACAAATGAATGTAGAGGTAGTCAGGGAGAAGGAGGGCGACGAAGAGTTGGGAAGAGACTACAGAGTTTATGGGCTTAACGGAGGAAATGACCCAACATAGAGGTGGATAGCGACGACGTTTTTATATAGTCGACCCCATTTAATGGATAAGGCTTGGTTTGATTTGGTTTAGCATTTTCCAATTTGGTTTTTAGCATAAGCTATTCTTTGCTTAAGCATGTTGGGTTCCTCAATTACTTGGCACTTGAATATCATTCTTCTTTGGCATCTCATTTAAATCATTAGATCCTTGTTCTGAGTGTTGGACTTCTTTGTTTCTCAGGACAGACTGACCTGAAAAAACATGGGGATCCTTGAAAGGATTAAAGAAATCGAAGCCGAAATGGCTCGAACTCAAAAGAATAAAGCTACAGGTTAATTCACAGTTCTTTATAATAGTGGTCTATTTATTAATTAATCAGTGGGGTTCTTCTGTTTAAGTTTTCCTACTTGAATCAAAGAGTATATCAAGAGAAAATGTATGAAGATCTTCTCTTTGCACCTCTATAGCCTATTGTTGATATTTGTTAGATTGAATAATACTTGCCTCTTTCCTTGGCCAGAGTATCACCTGGGTCAGCTCAAGGCTAAGATTGCAAAGCTAAGAACACAGTTGCTTGAACCCCCTAAGGTATGAATTGAATAATATTTGTATTATTAATTTGTTTCTACTCATTTAACTAACTCCTAATCAATTAGAGTTAGATCTATACTATATAAACTTTTGTTTTTCTATTGTTTCACGTGCGAGTGAGATGTTTGAATGGTGAATCAGGGTTCGAGTGGTGCTGGGGAGGGATTTGAAGTCACAAAATTTGGCCACGGACGTGTTGCACTGATAGGATTTCCAAGGTCATCCATCTTCAGTGTTTTATTGCTTCAAATATATAATAACTTGAGTTTTATCTTGCATCATTCTAGCGACAATATCCATTTGTCTTGCATTAAGATCACAGGCAGACCTAGGAATTTGACTCATGGTTTCCAAATAATCTAAATTGATCGAGTGGACATCAATCTAATGAACATTCTTCTTTAAAGAAAATTGAATGTACAATATCTTCAAGTGAAAAAACTAATTTTAATACTGTTGAACATTTGTTTAAACTTAAACCTAAAGAACTATAGTAGGATTTATTATTTCGGACTGGAACTTAGGAAATTTTTATTTTAAAGGACTTTTGTTTGCCAAATACGTTTCCATATTTTTTTTTCCGTCTTGATTTCTTGTCCCAAAATCATTTTCTAGCGGTCTAGATCATTGATTTGGCCAAAAGGTTGAGTAATCTGCTTATTTTTCCCCAAGGAAAAGTCAGGAGAGTGTGAAGGAAATTATTAGTTGTGAAAATATATTCTCCCGTCAGAAGAAGCACAAAGACTAGAATATTGATAGCTTTGGAAATTATTTTGTTGAGGGCAAAGTCGAGAGAGAAGCTACTGATTGCAAAAAAACTAAGGAAAAGCACAAAGACTTGGTGGACCTGGACATTTTTAATGTATATCATAGTGGTTTCCCACTAATCAGTAGGCGATGTCCTGGTACAAGATATGAGGTTTTTATTTTCCTAGATTTGTGTGGTTGCCGTGGATCATCTGGATCTTAATGGCTCCACCAATGATTAAGATTGGTTCAGAATGTTCGTCAACTTTCCTAGCCTCTAAATGCTGTTAGTTTAGTACATCCATTTATATCTTAGCTTGAAGAATGTCGATGATTTCCCATGGAAAAATATAATTGATATGTTCGGATTATCCTGATTCAGTGTGGGGAAATCTACACTCCTAACGCTCTTGACGGGAACACAATCAGAAGCAGCTTCATATGAGTTTACCACTCTTACCTGCATACCTGGTATTATTCACTATAATGATACAAAGATCCAGTTGCTTGATCTTCCGGGAATTATTGAAGGTGCTTCTGAAGGAAAAGGACGTGGTAGGCAGGTAAAGACAGTTATCTGAATTCATTTGTTTTTCTCCTTCAAATTTAATTTTGAGCGGTTTGTTGTTGGTTAAAATGTTTAGCTTTTGTTCTCTTGGGAAAATAACTATCAAACATCACTGTTCATGGGTATCAGGTCATTGCCGTCTCAAAATCTTCAGACATTGTATTGATGGTTCTGGATGCTTCAAAAGTAAGTTCACAAAATTTTCATGTTAATAAATGTAATGATTATATTTTTATCCATTCACTTTAAACATTTATTATTAGCAACCAACTAAGGGCCTATTAGCAGTTTAGTTATTTACTATGGAATATCAATTATGAGTAATCATCTCAGTTGCGCACTAACAGTTTAATTATTCTTTCTTTTTTCTTTATCTTTTCCTTTGTTTCTCTAGTTGTACATGTCTATAGGAGTTACATTAAGATACGTCATTAATTTTTTCTTCGAATTTATTTACCCCCTGTTCTATTTATATCTTGCTTTCATTCTTTGGAAGTCAATGTCTACCTTCTAAAATGTTTTATTTTGTTAATGGAACGTCTTTTCTATATCAGCAATTTCTATATTATTTCTGACTAAAAAATTTCTCTGGCAAGAGATACAGCTTATAGTCGCTACCCTCTCACCAGAAAAAAATGCTTTTAACTTGAAGTTCTCGTTTTACTTCCTTTTCTGTTACCCTAACTCATAAACCACTTAGAAAAGCTCAGGCAACCATCCTACTTCCAACGAGTCTTACTTATGAGCTTGTGTTTAGTTACCTAGAGAGTTATCAAATTGTAATGATTCCAATGTTTTGTGTTATTGTGAAGTACTGTCTTTCAGACCTGGGCTTTACCTGACTGGCACTAACTGAAATGTTTTTCAGAGTGAAGGGCACAGGCAAATTTTAACAAAGGAGCTGGAAGCTGTGGGCTTGCGTTTGAACAAGAAACCACCTCAAATAACCTCATAGTCCCTGATTGCTGCTTGCTATTTGTATTTTGTTCAAACTGCTTCAGATAGTAATAATGAATAATCCACCCCTCTTATTTGTTTGGAAGCTTTACTTGCCTTCATTTGTAACTTGCTTTGACCTCTCCCTTGGCCAATCTCTTCTAGGACTTAGGGTAAAAATGAAGCACATAAGCTGCATCACCTACTACTTCTATGAATAATATTCAACTATTTAACTGCTACTTATTCTGCCATCCACTAATTTGTGACTTTTCTCCATAATAGATATATTTTAAGAAAAAAAAGACTGGAGGGATATCTTTCAACAGCACAAGCCAATTGACGCACATGGATGAGAAGCTCTGCTATCAAATTTTGCATGAGTACAAGATTCACAATGCTGAGGTATCGTATTCCTCTCGAATCACTCTTTCTGATAGTTTTCTTAGCTAAGATCCCATCTCATGGTGTGACTAGGTGCATTTCGCTGATCAATGATTGCTTTCTGCTATAATAGTTTGCATAAATTAGCTCCAGCAGAGGCATAATGTTTGTGCCACCTTCACATCTGTTTTATACTTTATTGACCTCTCATGGTTAACTAAAGATGATATAAAAGATAAAGTCAATTCTGGTTTCTTTTGAGGTCTCTTGTGTGTGTATAGTGGCCTTTGTAATCATCTATATAATACGGAGTATTTTGATAAATATGAAGGAGGCCTTGTAATACTAACATGCCAACTAAGTAAGCAGGGAAACATACTGCAAACCTGTGATTAAAGAGAAACTGTTGTCGTACCTGTCATATCTTCTCTATCTTTGATTTGTGTTTTCATAATCCTTGATACTAATTGGATATGTACGTGCATGAACAATAGATCTTTCATTTCATTAGGACTGGATATTGTCATTTCCTTTCTCTTTTTGTTCATTTGTGTTTACTCTCTTTACCTAGAGTGTTCTGATGGAATTTTCAGATTTTATTCCGTGAGGATGCTACAGTGGATGATTTTATAGATGTTATTGAGGGGAATCGAAAATATATGAAGTGTATTTATGTCTACAACAAGATTGATGTTGTTGGTATTGATGATGTGGATAGGTTATCTCGACAGCCTAATTCAATTGTTATTAGCTGTAACCTTAAGGTACGTTGGACCATTTCCCAATTTTTCTCCAATGTTTTGACTTAACTGCTTCATCATAAGCTGCTACGAGTGGATAACTTTGACTCTTTTTTTATCAACAGTTGAATTTGGATAGACTGCTTGCAAAAATGTGGGAAGCAATGGGTCTTGTCAGAGTTTATACAAAACCTCAGGGACAGCAACCAGATTTCACAGACCCTGTTGTGCTCTCACTTGTATGTTTTCTTCTTGTGCCATTCTATTGCTATTTTTTCTGATTTGTGATATGCTTGCTTTGTGACAGAGTTCTGTTTATTTTGTTGTTGATGATTTGATGAGTTAATATTGTTATTCCTGTTGATTATAAATTTAGGATAGAGGTGGCTGCACTGTTGAGGACTTCTGTAACCACATTCATCGGAGCTTGATAAAGGATGTCAAGTATGTATTGGTGTGGGGTATAAGTGCAAGGCACTATCCGCAACATTGTGGCTTGAGTCACATGCTTAATGATGAAGACGTTGTCCAGATAGTGAAGAAAAAGGTATGTCCTTTTTTAGAGTAAAATCAATATTTTGGCCGGGTTCTCAAGGAACTCTGGTGGCTTGCCGCCATGCGTACCTGTGAAGATGATTTTCATATCATTTCACTGAAGTAGAAATAGTTTCGTGATGAGGTTCTGCTTATTTATTTATTTTATTCAGTCCAGCATTGAAGAAACGTCTCTCTCTTTTCTTCCTCTCATGTAATTTAGGCCTCATTCATTATAAGGGTATATATACCATGAAACAACAATTTAACAGTGTCTTGTTAATGGTGATATCACGGAAGGCGAAGGAAGGGGACGATTTAAATCTCATTCGAATGATCCTGCTCGCATATCAGACAGAGTGAAGAAAGCGCCTCTAAAGACATAAGGAACCAGATGGTGAGTGACCATGTATTGCTGCCAAGTTAGGATTTTAAGCAACATTTATGGATGATAGGTTATATCCGCCTGAAGCATCGTTCCCTGAGCCATCGGTAGTTTTTCCCCCAAATTCCATGAGATGACAGGAGTGGGAAGAACCATTTAGTTTAAGATTATGTGAGATAATTTCTGTTCTAAGTTATGTTGATATGGATATCATTATATCAAGCACTTCGTTGGAACTGTTTTTCTATATGTTAGCAGCACCTGTATGTCATTATGTTCTGAAATTTGTTATAACATGCAGCCCTTAACACACTCTCTAGTAGTGTTTACATGAGATGTTTGACTTATCGATTGAAAAACTTACATTTGATTTGAAAAATAATTTTGTTTGACTAACCCCTCTCCTTGTCCCTTATGTGTTTCATACTTCATCTGTTTTAAATATTATGCATTGTGTGACTATACTGTTAATTAATATCTCATGATATCCACAAACACCTTATGTAAGCATTGCAGAGTAGTTATGGCCCTAATCGGATTGTGAAATCAAATCTTGATATATATATACCACACAAAGGAAAAAAGATAAAATACCCTTAAAAATATGAAAAGGAAATTTTCTATTCTACCTAAGTCATTTAATTGCCAATTTCGCTTTCGCTTAACTTCAAGAATCGAAACAACCTAAGTTAAATCAATTAAATTTAAGAACGAACATCTCCTGAAAGAATTGGCCCATCAAAATATAGCACCATATTATCGGATTGTTTTAAAATATTCATAATATTATTGTAATTTTTCATAACGAGCAAAAAGAATTACAATTAAAGCTGTTTCGAAAACTGGTGGTTTCATCCACCTAAATCCTGGTAGCATTATTTTTCATCCCGACTCTACAGAAAATTAATAACTTTTTTCATTCCATTTCATTATTTCTACTGTCATATGAGATCACTATTTTTTTTCAACTACTAAAAAATCTTTAATACCCCGCAAGATTTGAAGCTAAAATTGCATGTCATTATTTTATAAAATTAGTTCGACCAACTATCAATGTAATTGCTCACCTATTTTTTTTCAATTATCAACTACAAGAACCCTATAAATTAATACTCGATTATTCTAATAAACCTTCAAAGATAATACTGACTGTTCCGACTTCATGTCCGTTAAATTAACACTAGATTTTTTCAAGTCATCTTTTCAAATTGTTATATGTCATTCTTAATTTGTAAATACGAACGATCAACTATCGAATATAATATTATATCGACGGCACCTCTTGATCTGACAACCTATATCTATATCTAACTAAGTAACTAAATTTAATTCTTTCCTTTTAATACCAAGATTCTCCACCTAAAATTAGCCAACTGAGTCAAGGTCGCCGTTGACTTCTCCGTTAAACGACCAAAATTGCTAAACCTATATCGAGCCCGAGCCGAGCCACCGCCGCCGCCGCCTCCAGCTTACAGCGTTCAAACTTTTAGTTGAAATAGTTTTAATATCAATTTTAGTTAAGAGTTGTTTAATTAGTTAAAATTTTGTTGTTCTTAATAGCCAATTAGTTGTTTATGAAATTGGACAATTAAATTGGGACAAGAGACTGAGGTGTGACATATCACTGTTTATTGAGTTTGCATTACTTAATTATTGAGTCCATTGGACGATTAAATTTTGTTAAGAATTGTTTAATTAGTTAATAATTTTGTTGTTTTAATAGCTGCTTAGTAGTTTAATGAGTTCACATTACTTCAATTATTAATTCCAGGAGACTTATCTAGGTTAGACATTTTCGATATGAATTTTGTTAAGAGTTAGTATTTAATTAGCTAATAACTTTTTTGTTTTTAGCTGTTTGTTAAGAGAAATGGAATAATCATAGAAATGAAATAGGTCTGTTAATTGTGACTAGCGTGTCATATCACAGTATATTGAGAGTCCATGTCCTCATATTGTCCACTTTCTATCCCAGGAGACTTACTTGTTCAGAAAAATAAATTGGTGAATTGTTTAATTTGCTGATTATTTTGTTGTTTTTTAATACTCCGTAGTTTGTAAGTAGTTTGGTAAGAGAGTAATGAAATTGGACAATCAAATTGGGATAACCGTGCGACATATCACAGTGTAATTAGTTCACATTACTCATTAATTGCTTATTGGTGGCTTATTTAAGTTAGAAAAAAATTATATGAATTTTGTTAAGAATTGTTTAATTAGTTACCTAAATTACGAGATGTCCATGAAAGTCCATCACTACGCAAGAGCGTCTACCTGAGGATTCCCTTACAAATGCGAGAGGTATGCATGTTTACACCAGTTCACTGCCAAGACTTGTTTCTGTATCTGAATACCACTCCTATAATTTAATTTCTTAACTACTATATGTACACTTTCGATTATGATCGACAATTATTTTTATTCTTCTTAAGCTCAGCTCTACTCCAATTATGATTAGAAATACACCATTTGTTCATTGTTTGTTTTCCATCTCACTATGATTGAAATACGCCATTTATTATTGTTATGAGTTCCTCATTTAACGGTGAAAGTAATGATTATGTGCAATTGCACTATATCATATCCAGCCTGGTCACACTGCTCACTGTCTGCAATGACACCTGCAATCTATATTTTATGTTTATAAAAGTAGAATGATTCAGCTTATAATTCCTGTCTTTGTCCTCCACTGATAATGAAATGGCACATGCTGCAGATGGTCTGAGTATGTCGCAGTTCTTCAGTCCATCTCACCAAACATGTTCAACCATTGCCTTGAAAAGATCTCTGGTATCTACTGATTTATGTTATTTTTGATCTTAAGTTTCTTCTGGTTGCAAACATACAAATCAGTAATCATCATTTGGAATACCAAACATCTTTTAGATTCAGTGTGCTCATGAGAACTTTCTTGTGCTCACCAATGGTACCATAACATATTTTGACTATAGATATTAACGCAGCACTTTCTCCCAGCAAGAGACTAAGAATGCAAGCTTTTAATTTTAAATAAAATGCAACACCAGGTCCTATTGTCCGTGATTCATGTGAAGTTTCTTCATGAAACCATGTCTGTCCTTAACTTTTTCCATTTCATAAAGGCCCAAATTTCATTTGACACAAGCTGATTTAAGAAAACAGAAATAAAAACTGTAGAATCTGTAAACCGTAGACATTTTACTGTAAATTCATCCAAAACATTATTGCGTGGCTTATCTCATGCACAGTTTCTGTCAAGCTTTCTTCAATCTTTTCTATACCACATGCCTTCCTTTATTTTTGTTTGCTCCTTATTCACTAACTGTGGGCCTGTCTATTGTTCTTTAATAGATCCATCATACCTAGAGAGATCTAAGTTCTATTTATTTTGAATTCTAGAGGGATATCCCGAAAATTAAATTAAAAGGGTGACATTTCTTGAGAAATTAGACATCAGTCCACCATGAGTAAAGCTAAAGAGGTGATAATGATATTTACTATCCTTATATGCAGTTGGTTGTTCGTTGATATGTTGAACAAGTCCTTTTCTTTGGCTACTAAGACCTGTTACGTGAAAGATTTTCGTGGGCTGTGTGGTAATATTGAATTGATGACCAAGGTATAGCTTTCTTTGCCTAAATTTTCCTTCCTTTTTGTCTATTGTTTTTGTTGATCTCCTTCCAACCTAGTATTTTTTATCCAACTTTAATTTGAGTCTATGTACCTTTAGTTCGAGTTGTTGTTACACATGTCAGTTAATGTCCAGATAGACTGATGATTAAATAATGTTACATCTTCAATGAGATTAGTAGGACATCACATAATGCTCTTCTTCCTCGTTTTTATTGACATTTTCTTACCTGGGGCTCCTAAAACTGTCATACTTTGACCAAATAACACTACAAACGAGTCATATTTTCTTATTCGTTATATTCATATTACGTAAGATACTTTTTAAATTCTAATAGAAGTTAAAAAGTGTCAATTGTCAACTAATATGAGAAGGAGGGAGATGTGTTTTACCACATGCAATCTGTCATCCTTTGGCACGATTATATACGAGGAAGTATCCTGGCTGATGGCCTCATACATGTATATGAGTATATCTATATTCACTAAAAAGAAACAAACCATCCATTAATGAGTGATTTGTTCTGATCATCAGTGCCACCTTGTTTTCAGATCGCCCTTTCAGATTGTTTACAGTATCTCGAGTACCAAGAACTGATATATTATTTTTGTCCTTTCGTCAATTTTTTTATAACATCCTATTTTTTCAATCCATCATTACCATATCTAGTCGTGATTTACCAAGCTTGCTAGAGTTGGAACTGAGGATCGCGAGCCTGGCTGAGCTATATGCTCAAGTGTATAGTAGGTAACTTGCTTCACCTGTAGTTTCTAAATTTTTTCATGATTGATGAGATGAATAAGTCTGATAATATAATAATTGCATCAAATGAGTATGGTTTGTATGTTACTGTCTCGAGTGAAAATACCTTATATGGGAAGCATCATGTTCCCATAGCTAAAGAAGAAAATCAGTTTTATCCTCAGGACCTCATGATTTTGTTACAACTATAATTGTGCAGATTGCTTGTAGCTGCAATGTCCCGAATATAATCTAATCTAATGTAACATATAAAACCGAAAGTATCTTTATGTGATTTTAATGTAACAACTTGATCATGCTCGGGGCACAAGGCTAAGAAAAGATTTGTGATTGAGCTAATGTGTTTATAGTTGTCGATTCACGTAGCTTAAATTTACTCAAGCCAACCAAACATTTTGAGTTTATTTTATTGTGTCTGCCATCTAACTGATTTTTCAACCGGCAACTAATATTGTCGATTCACCGTAGCTTAAATGTAATGAGTACGGGATTAGTTGCCTATTAGTTATCCATTCACGTAGCTTAAATGTGTTTATCGGATTAGCTGCTCAACATTTTGAGTCTTCTATTTTCCTGAGTTTAGCTCTTTCTGATCTCATCATCACCGACTCTCTCCCAATGTACATTGTCATTAAAATGCCACTGAGTCAGACTATACCTCTTACTGCTGGTATATAAAAGGGCACTATACACACTAAATATCCCATTAAACATCCTTAGCACTTATAAAGAGTGTATGCAACTCACGCCACCACATTGCTTTAACATATTTTGGGACTGCCCTCAACTCCTGAGGCCAGCTTAAATTAATAATTCATGTTGCTATTTTTCATTTTTTATTCAATTATCAACTAAAGTTTCGATAAATTAACACTGATTCTTTAATCAATTCTCTAAATAATATTTTTACTAGCCTGAAATGCTGATATGGTGCATCTATGTTTTTTTGGTTCAACTTTCAGTTGATCAACTATTATAAACCTCGATAAATTAATACTGATGCCTTAATCAAACTTTCTAACATAATATTTTTACTAATCCACTGCGGATACATGATTCTTTAAACTGATAAATTAAACTCTATTCTTTAATAAATTTTCTAAGGTAATATTTTTGCTAGTCCACCTGTGGATAGCTGATTTTACAATTATCATCTATAATAAAGCCCACATTTGTATGGCCTTGCTCGATCCACGAGGCTTTATAAACATTCTTCCTCCTGAAAAACCATCTATGTTCAAGCTCGATAAATCAATACTGATTATATCGAATAAAACTCCTAATTATAATATTTTAATTTGTCCTAATTTGACAGTGCTGCTAAATTAATAATCACGCGATCGCGACGGTCATACGCGAGAGGGGGAGGGATTTTTTTTTGCAATTATTAACCACGTTAGAAACTCGATATATTAGTATTCGATTATTTAATAAACTCTAAAATAATATTTTACCATTCCGATTCGGGAATATGATGCTAAATTAATAATTTAAAATTATAAGATAATACATTTTAATTTATCTAATGTTTCGCGATTACTAATAACCAAATGACATTATTTCAACTCATATCTGGGATGGTAAGTCGCTAAATCTTTTGAAAGTTTCATGAACTATATTAGAATTATTGCTAGTACCATCGCTGGCCGACCATAATTTTTCATTTATATAACAATTAATTCCTCAGATTTGATTAACACATTTCAATTCAGTCTCTTAGCTAAGATATAAAAAATAACCTTGCATAACATGACTCCTATTTTACATGACACATGCTTCCGCAAAGAAGAAATTACTCATGCTCAAAGATGATGACAGAATGGTATGGTGCCAACAGTCCACCAGAGTCAAACTTGTGTAGCTTTTACATTTTGATCAAGACTTAATCTATACGACTTCGAAACAATCACTTATGTATTAAATTACCTATAACAAATGCTTCTAGGCATCACTTCTTTTGCAGATTACTTTATTTTGAACCTAAAATTGTAGTAATATTTAATACATCCTAAACTGATAATGTTAAATTAAGAACGGAATTATCAATTTAAACATGCATTATCCATTCACTATAATCCTAAATAAAAAACACAAAAAAAACACTTGACATTAACCTATTAATCTCAATCACCTGGTCATATACACTCAAACAAACCCACATAGCTGGTATTAAACGATGATCTCTATTTCCTCCTATTTCATGTCAGTAATAGCCGTAAGCTTTTCATTCATGAGTCCACATATTTCATTAAAAACATACTATTTGCTCAATTAATTAAACGCTACAGATACTGTCCCCTACATTATTTCCTATGCCAACTACCTCAGAAAAACTCCCTTAATAATATCTTTAATGCGGATAATTTCGGTAATATCTTAATACAGAGCTGTTAAATCTAAGGTTTTATTCATGCATCATTTTTGATCAAAGCCTTTTCTTCGGTCTTCAATTTCTCCTTCCTCTTTCTGGTCAGCTTCTGACATTCTTCTAGGGTTTTATAAAATAATTATTATTTATTTGTGATATTGTAATTTCTTATAGTACTCCGTATTTTTTATTTTTTCGAATTAGTTCATTTGTGTATGTATATTAATCGATCGTTTTTAGTTCAGTTTCAGCTTATTTTGAGTAATTAATATTGGCTTTCAGCTATTTTTGAGTAATTAATATGGAGTTTGAGCTTATTTGGAGTAATTAATACCGAGTTTAAGCTTATTATGAGTAATATTCCCAGTTTAATAAGTTAAATTTACTGATGGTTTATCATTCCATCTATTAGCATGCAGTCACATATACTTTCCTGTGCTCTATCCCCATGAATGAGCCTCTTAATGAAGGCAATATCTCTTAAAGTAATCGAACCAACCCGAATTGAAGAGAATGAGTTTGCAGCAAAATGCACAGCCCGGGTCTTTTGCAAATGGATTTGGACGGCGTAGAAATGACCGGATTCAAGGAGAGAATAGGCTCTCAGAAAATGTCCGAAAATCTTCTACTTGTTAGTGAGAGAACTCTAATCCATACATATATTATATGTAAGCGGTAGGTGTGTGTGTGTCTCAAGTGGCTTCTTGATATTCCAGGCAAGGAGGAATCTTGAAACCTACTCAATGAAAAATAATTTGTTTATTTGACGACCTGCCTTATTAATATAATGTTTCCAGTGTGTTGGATGGATCTGTATACTATGGAATATTTCATTCAACGAATGCCGAGGACTTTGGTATGTTCTGATAATGTAGGATATCTTTTGATAGTAGTGTATCTTCTTTGTTTTGTGAAAAAGGAAGAAAGTGAAAAAACACTTGGATTTTCTATCATTTCTATATCTCTATTTTTGAGCTATATAAAAAATATGTCTTCTCTTCTGAACTGATAAGATTCAATCAGTTTTTAACTTCCCTGCTATAGGAATTATTTTGAAGATGGCTCGGTTGATACGAGATGGTTCTCAAGGGGCTAAAAGCAATTTAGATTTTGTCAACAAGCCTCCTTCAAAGATTTTGATCATACCATCTAAAGAGCTTGTGCAAGTCATAGCAAAGGTGGATTATGTTAGCCGATGTTTCTCTCAGTTATGATGATTATATGTATATCAGTTATGAATTGTTGATTGATAAGATGTAACTGGATAGAATTGATCTGTCTCCATCCCTTGAAATTAATTACGTTGGTAATATGGATGCCATCCATGGCTCTTTGAACTCCGATGATTATACTAAATTAGCCTTTTGCAAAATTGTACCAGGGTGTTCCGGTAACTTGTGATGGGCTAACACCTGAACTTCTAGTTGAAAAGAAGCAAGAGCTTATGACAGATTCTTGTATATCACAATCTCAGCATGTTGAAATGCAGAGAGAGCTGGGGAGGTGGGTACCAGACGATGATGTTCCTGTACGCCCTGAGTTGGAAAATATATTTGATGGCTCATGGAATAGGTAATCAAATTTTCTTTGTTTTTTATCTCTTGATTTTGTTGGGTTTAGCATCTGGATTTTTTTTTCATTATCTAGATCATCTCGTCCCCGATCTAATACATAGTTAGTTTGTTATAGGGCTTGTTATTTCTTTAACTTGATTTCTACTTGATATATAGATATAAAATGGTTTTTCGAAAGTTCACTCATATGTATCCCTGGATTGAGTTGAGGTGAATATTTTTAAGTAGTTAAGTCCTGATGATTTCATAAAATAACAGCATTTACTTACATCCAAAGGACAACGATAACTGTTGCAATTCTTCTAGTTAATACGGTGTACATGATGACTTAATTCAAGCCTCAAGATTCCGCATTAATGTGGTTATTGTATGACATTGAAATCCATGACTAGGGGTTGGGATCAGTTTGAAGTAAACGAAACCCTATTTGGTGTGAAGAGCACATTCAACGAAGAGTTGTACACTACAAGACTGGATAAAGGACCTCAGATGAGAGAGTTGGAGAAGGAAGCTCTGAGAATTGCTAGAGAAATTGAGGGTGAAGATACTGATGACCACTAGCAGATCGAAATTTCACCATAGTAGTCTTATCTCTTTCACTGGTTTGTTATCTCGTAATCGAACCTCTTGATTCTTTCAGGAAAGAGGTATTCAACTTCACGAGAATCTCGAAGTCGATGAAGAGACTAGATTTTCATCAGTCTTTAGAAAGGTGGATGACAGTGGATATGATGACACCGAGGACAAACTGTTAGATTCTTGCAATGATGAAACATTTAGAGGTGTCTCTAGTTCAATGGTTCAAAATATAGACACAGAACTGGACAGTGGGAAGACTGCTGATGATAGGGATCAAATGGGAGGGAGAACTTTCTCTATGGTATTATTCACACTGGTTCCAATTGAGTAAACTACTAGCTAGTAATTCCATCTTTCCTGTGCTAATCTCCAGGAAGGCTTTTTGATGTCCCAGTTGAGCACGAGCCGAGACCTTTATCAATCTGATTCTGATGATCCAGTTGGACAACTTTCAATCGATCATCCTCCTAAGAATGCTTCTCATCTGGATAGCAGGGTTCACAGAAACCTCCATACAGTTTTGACTTTTGCTGATCAGTATCTGTCAAGTTTCAGTTAGAAAAAGGAAGTTGCTTAAGTTCCAACTATTTTTGGATTTCTTTTTTGTTTGGTGAAGAAAGCATTCATGATTCTGCTTTTCTTATACTTGAATCTAATTACTCTGTTCCATAGCAGGGTTCACAGAAACCAGTTCCCAGACAATGTTGGAGGTAATTACATCAAAGATGATATAGAGAAGAAAAAAGTGAGTTATCTATATGATGGAGACACACATTTCCCAACTTATGATGCACTGTTATTCATGTGAGTAGTTGCTGATATGAAATGCCTGCTTTTGTTTGTCCAGCTTGTGGAACATACCAAGTCAAAGCCTGGTGGTAAGGGAACCTTAGCTACAATATCTGTCTTCCATTGTACTTGTTAAGATGTGTAAAATCTTTTCAGACGTTTGTTCTATCCGTAACATGTTTCCTCTGCATCATGAATTCTTACTGTACTTGTTCTCTCCAGATGCCTGTTCATCACTGATGCTGAAGGAAGAAGATTCTTTTAAAGCTCGACTATCTGCTGATGCATCTTCATATGCTCCTCCTCTTGCGTCTTTGAAGTCCCATGATAAGGGGAGTTCTCCAAGTGAACAGCCTGAGGTTGAAGTATCTTTGAAGGCCCAGAGAACAGCACAGTCTTCAAATTCGTGCCCTGGGCATAGTAGGTCAGCATCGTCAAATTCCGAGATTGGAATAGCTGAATCAACTTCTGAAGGTCCTAGAATATCAGCAAGTTCATCACGCCCCAGGCATAGTAGTTCAACATCGTCACCCTCGATATTAGTAACTGTCCCTGGGAAAGATGACCAAGTTCAATTTAGCTGGGTTCATTGTCACCGAAATCCACCTAAACCCATATGCAAAGGTAAAAAAGCATATATTCCATTTGGTAAAAGTTGCTACCCTGTTTCAATTTACAGTGCTAGTTGACATTTCTTGGTCAAAACATCATTTATTAAATTCGAGTCTGAAAATATTTGAATATTAAAATATTGTAAATACTTAATGCTAAAATGTTAATTATGTTGATTTCAAAACATAGTCAAAGTGTAAACATTGTACTTCATATTAAAACTGTAATATACATCATTCAAATTGAATAGGAGGTACCTCTATCTTCCTATTTGTTATACTTGCTACTAGAATGGATCAACGAAAATTGTGTTTTTAATTACATATGCTGCTATGACTCGCAACTTTATGTATTAATGAGTGTGTTATGTATTCTAATCTTAAGATTAGTTATGGCTCATGTAAGCTTCTCCTCTCACTGTATCCTGTTTGAATATATTTTAGAATTCAAGACTGAACTAAGGCAGTTTCTCCTTCCTGGGCACCCACGAGGCCTGCTTCTCCAGTGCCCGATGGATCCTTCTACTATCCTACTAATGTGCCTACTGTTCCGCACATGCACGGCATGCCTGTTGGAGTTGGGGTATGTTATAAATTGCTCCCTGTCCATTATTATTAGAATGTTTCAAAACACATAAATGGAATGTCTAAATCGATTCCTTGTGATACTTATGCCGCTTATAGTATCCTGGCTTCAGAGCTTTTGGTAATTGCAGCTTGGACCTACTTTATCTCAATAATCAAACCTGTTTATATCTAATCCGTGTCCCAGCAACCCAGGCATATTTTCCTCCTGGTGCGCCTCAGGTTTGTTTTCTCTCCCCGTGCTGTTATTTCATGATTTAGGTCATCTCTATCCAACATTTCCACCCTCTTTCATCTATTTTCACCATCTAACGGAACTATATGGACAACAGATGATGTTTGGCCACCTCCTAAACAACTTGTGTACTTACAACATATCCCAATCGTAGTAAGGATTTCTCTTCTGAGCAGCTCTTTGTTTCATCTTCTCAACTTTTCTTTCCCTGGTTACTTGTCAACAGGGGAGATATCTGTGATATAGCTCGAATCGTGCTTGAACGGTGCTCATGCATGCTTTATGTTTAATTTCATTCAGGAAATGCAATACCAAGGGAGGCAATATAGTGCATAATCTAAGACAAGTCGTGGCCGAGCAAGCGTGGTTGCGAATGACTATTGACAACCCTCAGCTGTTAAAGGTCTCATAGGTCTTGGCAGTTGTGCTAAATTAAATTATACTCCGTATTTGTCTTTGTAATTGCAATGTTGATGCTCTCAAATTTGTTTTGTTCATACACTAACTTCGGAGATTATGCTTTATAAAAGTAGTTGTTTAGGTTAGTTTTGCGCTTTATCCTTAAAAATACTCCAGTTGTTTAGGTTAATTGTGTTTTATCCATATACGGAGTATAATATATGTGAGATACTAGACATCAACTTCAATAACAGATTATAATAACCCATTAGACATTATCCTTATTGAAGTAGTCAGAGAATAAAGGCATTTATATAGTAACAATATTTTGCCGCCTTTTAATAAAATATTTGAAGTGGAATGCCATATGTAGAGTTTGCAGACCCCAACATACTACAGTAGTAGTACAACTTTTATACACTAGACTACTAATACGAGCATTTAAACTCACTAATCAAGAATGATTCAAAAATAGTCCCAACTTTAAAGTATGGTATCGAGTCGATTGAGAATGAATTGTTGATATCTCAAACAATTAAAGTGAATTACTCTCGATTCGAGCAAAGAAATATGTTGAGACAGCGAGACTTATAAACCTCGTATTCATAGTATTTTGCATCTTTTTTTTATGTATAAATATAAATTGATCAAAGTTATTTTATACTCGATCAAACATTCAGATTAGACCGTATTAAAAAATGTTTGATATTCAAAGAAAGCGATAACTATCCCACTGATAAACTTCACCGACTTTAATTCGACAGTTAACACTACAAGTATCAGTTCATCACTAAAACTAATTCAAAGTGCCCGAGTAGTGCGAATGAACAATGCAAAAGTCAATGCTGATCATTTTATCTCTTTGCTAACATGATTTTGACCAATATTATCTTTGTTTTTTTTAAGGAATATTTTACTGAAGAATTTTAAAATAGAAGACAACAAAAAAGATTACATATCCAAATACCAAATTTCAAGTTTGGGATCATCCTTGGAAGTCATTTTCAAAGCTCTCATTATTAGAAGATTAGGTCCCATAATTTGGAATTCAATTAAATTTGAAGGTAAAATGAATCGTTGTTCCAACTTCTAGTGCATAAAATCAAACCTGAACAGTGAAACTATTTAACTTTGATACCATAACATATTAAAAGTATAAAACTATTTCGAGAGTCTTGATATGTAGAGAAAGAGACATGCAACATAATCTCTATTCCTAAGTTTATGAGAATATTATTGTATCTTTCAAACAGGAGGAATGGACTTGATAAAGACCTTCATGAGGAGGTTTCAATCAATGTGATGACATCTTTTGGCTTCAAGATAAAATAATACCGTCCAGATAGTAGCTACTAATAAGATATTAATCAAAATAGTAATCTCTGTCCCAAAGTATTATTATTCTGAATTGAATGAATTCCTCAGAACTCCCAATTGAACTTTTTATGTATAATATAAGTTTGCAAAATTCTTGTGCTAATTATACATGAAACCCAGCATCCCATGCCTCTTTTGAAGCAATAAAATATCAGAATTATTCAAAACATCCAATCACAAAATTTGCCTATAACTCAATAAATTCTTTATCCATATCTTCCCAATCCTCATGTCATGATTAAAACACCTACGTCTAACTTTTAAAAGCAGCCATCGCACGATAACAAATATCTCACAACATCTCTGCATGCATTCTGACAAAGAACATGTTAAGAAAAACGTTCCACAAAGATTGAGATTGAATTATTTTGTATTCATGCAAAATTTGATAAGATTGTGACAGAGTAAGCCAAGAACTCCAATCATGGATAATTTGAAATTGTTCTTGCTTCGATGTATATGCATCTACTGATCTTTTCTTTCTCCTAATCGATTAAAAGTAATCCCAATAGACAATTGATTTTGATCCAAATCACAATTATCATATGTCCAAAAGATTTAATTTAATTCAATTCATTCATTGGTATATAATAAGGATTCGCTGCTAAAAGGCCCAATCAAGATTCAAATTAATCCCCATTGTTCCTCATGGAAATTAGCCACAAGTTTTAATCTGTATACCCAACTACGAACATAAGACGAAACGATCTAATAATGCCGAGATGAATTATCAGAAACACTATAAAGTCAGTTCCTATGTCATGATATCTACGTCATTGTTAATTTTAATATTCATTTTGTTTGTCAAGATCCTTTCCATGATTTAGTAGACGCGGGGTAACGAATCTGGCCTCGCGGGCCATTCGCAAAGTCCAACCATTGTCTGAATGCCCGAGCCCACTGTGTCCACGAATCACCTCGATTCTGGGCGGAGCTGGCCTGACGGGGCCAGTGATCGCCCAGACTGACGACAAATCACGCATCATCCAAAATTATCATAAATGTCATATGAAACGGTACCAATGCGAATACCATCACTAATGAAGCAAGATCGCTCCATCCAAAACTGGCATCAATGCTCATAGCAAAGAAAAGTGTTGAACGTCCACAAATCAATAACATCGACAACATTGACAACATATCAAAACCATCCAGAAATAATATATTAAAACGTCCGTATTAAACATACTAATACGTGAATAAAAAACCATTATTCAACTTCAAACATCATTAAAGGATCATATATATAACAAAACCAAAGGTAAATCAAAACCAACACTAAACATAACATGAAATGTAAATCGTTCAAACATCAAAGTACGTAAGTAAAAAATATTGTTCAAATTCAAACACCATTACATCATACATATGAATATATAAACACATTAATTCATGTCTTTCTTCATGTCCTTCTTGACCCATCAGTACCTATGAAAGTGCATCGCTGAGCCTCACTAGGTTGTCACGGCTTTTAACCCCTTCTAAATCGCCTTAATTATCCCTCCTATACGATCCTCATTTCCATTTACATCGTCACATCCTCCTCCATTGACGCAACTGTTACTCGCCTTCATCGAAATCATTCTTCAATGAAATGTTCTCCTCAAAATTTCTTTAAAGTATTAATTAGGCACCCGCGGATTCAATATCGGGCCTCTCAATAGCCAGAATTTGAGGAAATGGATAGATCTCCTCCCCGGGCCCTCACCCCCAGACTTGGGGTAATTCCAGACTTACTGGAGCCGGCCTACATCCATTGAAATTCCAACTCAGGCCCTCAATTGTCTTTTAAATCTCCACTTAGAACTGAACGCCCACAAAACCGTGTCTGGGAAACCTCATAATGAGACTTTTCCACCATCGAACCCTTATCATCATCACGCCATTTATTCTAAAACAGAACATTTTTACGCCCACCAACAAACGGACGATCATGCTAACAGAGCCTTATTTTATGGTGAAAAACCTGTCTGCATGATAATATTGAGCAGAGGCTACAAGAGTCCCCAAGAATGCAATTGTGCGATTACACAAGCTCATGGGCTCTCACTAAGAATCGTGAAATCAAAATCCCTCGACCACATCTCGATACAAACTTCTCCGCCCATTTAAATTGTACTTATAAACTAACTGGGATCGAGGCTCTACGACATCATAAGAATCTAGCACATTCTTCTTCTGTTTACTCGGCCAGCTTCACACCACCTCCAAACTGATGAATCTTATATGACCCCATCGCCATCATTCTCACGTCTAGTCATAAAAACTCACTTCAAATCCTCCTCGGTTATCATCCTCAGACTGCTGATATTAAATATAAGTCCTAATTGCTGTGGTCACCATTATCTAGTTCTACGATCCATGCCCATAGACTTATAGAATCAGCATTTTATCATCCGATACTATTCATGTCGTACAAATTCCACTTAATTTAACATCATCTAAATATCAATAAGGTTACCTGGGTGAATCGCTTGATCTCGCTTCATCGAGGTACATTCCTTGTCTCAGAGATTTTGCCTCCACTTTCGACAACCCCAATATCCCATTTCGCCTCCCACTTCTACATGTTCTTGTTCTACATATTGTGGTTCCTTCTTCTTCCACTCATGGTCAGTTCAGTCTCTTCTTGGGATCCTGCCGTTGTCCTTGTGCCTCCTTTGGCCTCGAGTGGACGGTCAGCCTCTTTTGTTGTTTTTTTGTACATTTTAAATTGAAGTTGTTAATCAACAATATATCTTGAATAGAACACTTACAAGAAGTTTACGGTCGACATGATAACAATCAAGAAATCCTTGTGTCCGGACCTCTGGCTCGAAGTTGAAATTTGTGAAGCATGACGGCTAAAAAATCGCACCCTTTCAATGATTTGATCTGAACATCATCGTCTCCACTTGTTTTAAAGTTTATCATAGACCTAATTCAACGGACCGCTTTAAAAACGGTAATTATCGTTAAGAGATACCAAACGCGTCGTTGTTTTTAACGGTGGTCAGTTTAATCCAGAGATATTTATCGCTTTAACGAAGATCAGATAATAACCGTTCCATCGCCTTAACTACAAATGAAACGTACCTGCGATGTTATGCTGCATGACGCTTAAATGACATTAGTATTAAAATGATACACTTGTCAAATTAAACAAAATAGATATTTTATTATTAAGTTTCACACAGCCACTGCTGGCCAGAGCTTACATGAAGCTCACAATCAAAATTGTACAACTATATAAATCTAATCAATTCATCTCTGCATTCTTCTTTGCTCTGAGTATGCTTTATCAGGTTGTTTTTCCTTCGTTTTCTTCAATTTCTTCCTCAATGTCACTAATATCATCGAACATATCTTTCTATCTTTCCATGATCATACTATCTTGCATCTTATGCCGGGCGTCAGCCCACTCTTCGATATTGTTACTTCAATCGTCGGCCTTTATGTTTCGACCGCCTGTTGTATCAGAAGCTCTTCGCTTACAACGAGGATTCACTAGCTATCAGATACATAGGTATGAAAATATTTCTTTGCCACCATTAACACCAAATAACGCTCCTTACTTGCCCACCATTTTAATATAAAAATTATTTTATCATTATATTGACTCAATTCAAAAGTTAAGAGTTAAATATCAGCACCCACAATTGTCAAATGAGCGATTGATTGGCCAACCAATAATTGTGCTACTTATATTGTGATCATGTTTGAACCTCAGATTTAATCTCAAGGCACATTAAAACCCACACACTATTGTGAAAGTTGCGCCTCATTCATACCTTGATTGATATTTCATAAGACAAGTATACATATAATGCTTCAATCATCTTTCCATTCGAACAAAACCCTTAGCTGATTAAAGGTACCAATCTTCATATACGACATTTCACATAGAAACTAAATGAATTAATTTAGCTTTTAGATTCAAGATTATACCAATTGTATACGATATGATATAATGAATGGCAATATCTTAAAACAACTTCTCTTCCATTCTGGAACCATATCTCTAACAACATAACCATCTCTACAAGTAATATATGAACGAACATAACGACACATCCTAAAGAATAATAATATTTTGCCTATATCGAATGGAAAACTTAAGATAATCTTTGCTCGATTTCGTAAATTTAAATAATTCATAACAATATTTCAATTACTATATTAATGAACATAATATTCACTAATCGAGTACGATCTCATAAAATATTGTGATTTTCCTATACAAAATATGCACTAACTAAGAGATCAGAAATTTAGCCCATCTAAGATCACAACTAAAAATTAATTTTAAACTTCTTACGCTAGTTCTCCAACCAATTTTTTATATTCACGCTTTTACCGCCCACTACCACAACAAAATTAATCCATCTGGACTCAGCAGTTCAAACTCATCCCAAACAATCTTTATCTATCTTTAAAGAACTAATCAAGGACGCGACATAAACATCTAACATTTAAAATTCACTAAAATCCGGCTTAATATGCATATTTAATTTTCATCCAGAATAATAAATGAAATTTAAGTAACTTATTCAAACATTCAGAATCATCGATATTCAGTGATACCTCCGAATTCGAACATTTGCTATGTTTAACAACCTAAAATATATAATTATCCAGAAGCATCTTCCAATCACATCAATCGAATAGATGTTTACACACATTATAATGTCCCAATTACATCAATATCACTAGTCAAACAATTATTTTATAAGGTAACCCATATGAATTTTACCTTAAAAAGATCTTTCATTTCTAAAATATTTAAAACAGGTGCTCAGAAAGAAGACTTTAGGATACGACGTCGGGGATTAAAGACATTCTGAATCCATTTATGAACGCTATTCATCACAATGATTAAAAGCAGTTAACTCATCGATTACAATTTCATAGCTTAATCCTATAAGCCAAAATACTTTAAAAAGCTATTTGTATTTATCAGCTCCTTGTGTACCATCCCTCCTGTACCCCACTATCTTTAATGATCTTATTTAATTACTTGTCAGTTTTTCCAAATAGCATTTATCGTTCCCTCCCAATCTGCCTTCCATGAAAGAGTACTCTTACAATTTAAACAATGTTCTGTCTCCACGAAATATTTCCAACCATAAAGTCTTTTCCTTTCAATAGTATCCAACAATGTAGTAGTTTAATAACGGATAGTTCATCCACACGATTATCATCCTCTAAATTAACAAAAATTATTGGACATACCACATTCATCACTTTCTAAAATTGACAAGTTCACGCCACACTTAATAACACCATTCAAATTTATAAGAAGTCGATAGATAATAACGGACGACGGAGCGTAAGATTGTTGGACAAATCTTAACAAGCCCAAACCAAACAAAAGAATTATAATCAGTGCCGATCATCTGTTTAACGATCATGAATATGGTAAATGCAGTGGCGCTATTGCCCCTTTTATGAGCCTTCTATCGTAGCCATGAGAACGGGCGATTTGCATTCTAGACTAAATGCTGCATCGCTAGAGAACGGCATCACTTTAAAGTATTAATTATATCCATTGGAACAAACGGGTATCGTCTCAACCAAAATGCGACTCTCAGCGATCATACAATTTCATAAAAGAAGCTGGACAACCAGCGCTGTATCATGAATTCAAACTAATTCCGTCCGAATCATAAAATTTCATATAGTATTGCTGAACATTAACGCGATATCGTTATCCAAATCTACCACGCGATAAGGTAATACTGTTACTATCCATATGTTTATCTATACTAGACTATTTTTCATGCGACAACCTACACCATGTTCATAAACCCGTATCAACTTAATAACAGTTCACAAACTCACAAGTTCACCAGCAGAACCCAGTGAGCGCTACGCAAAGCAGAGCCCCGCGACATATCCAAACGCTGAAAAATCGCCACCTCCCCGCCTTTGTTCAAGGCGCCAACTTTAAAGATCAGAAACAATATTGACGACGATTTGACGATCTAATCCATGAACGCCACAACCTAACCACGCAGGACTTGTAACTTCAAGTTTCATCCCAAAGAACCGAATGAATAATTGTATACCTGTCTCTCTCTCGCGGTCCATTTGTACGGTATGAATGTCATGTATCCTTTAAATACTTTCACATTAATGTCACTATTTAACTCAGAAAATGTTATTTGTTCAATTTGCTAAATGTTATTTGTTAATTTTAACCAATCTTTAAAAGCGTGTCCCAAAACTAGACACCATGAGATTCTAAATGTATTAACACAAAGCTACAATATTGTTATCATTAGTCGCCAGAATTGCTTAAACGAACGGCATTACGCTGCCGACTTCGAGACGGCAAACCCATATTTTCCCAATATTCCTTACGACGGCCGCCCGTTCGCTTACGGCCCGGCACGCCAACACGCATCGGGCCAAGCCGCTAGTGGTCCTCGCCAAATTCCTGTCATAGACTCAACTAATTTCGATAGCCAAAACAAAAATTGGTGGATTAAATTAAAGGTGGCGGTAAATTATATCAAAGTAATGAGACCAAATCGATTTTCGAGACTGGCTTTGCCACCGGTGAAAATGATGAAAACGTCTTTCGGCACAAGAACATAAAGGAGTACGCGCTGATAGAAATGCTGTTTTGTTTTCAAGATTTGTTTTAATGGAAGTCATCCAATAAAAGCTCAAAGTCTAATCTGACCCGCGCAGACTTTTGGTCCAAATGAGGTCGAACGCTTAAAAGCACGGGATTTTAGTTACCGTTATTATTTCTAAAAAATTTGTAACATTCTAGCTTGTACATCTGAACCAAGTTTTATGATCATGCTTCCATTAAGTCTTTATTTTTGAATGAAATTAACAATTAGAGCCGAAAGAGTTTGAGTAGGTCAGTCTTAACCGTATTATTAAAAGTAAAGAAACAAACAGTCAAAAGGATTTAGATTATTGAAGAGCACTTTTCAAATTAATGATTTGACTGGGAGCGATGAGAACAACCAATCATCAGCCCAGATGTTGATAGATGTTCCTCAATTAACTTTCCAAAAGTCTTTATTTGTTGACTAGAAAGTCCAAATTAAGATCTTTCCATACCCAAAGAGAATTGCTTTTGAATTTAGCCTCTATGAAATTCAGGTAGGATAATATTAGTCTAGATTGATCAAGTGAAGGTAGGGTTTTGAAAGTCTACAACCATTTTGGTAATGTAAGAACAAGTAGTCCACAAGACATGAAAAATGTCCCTCGACATTATCCAGATGCAATAAAATCCTGTTATATCCAAATGATACGTTTCACAATCCCCCAAGAAAAGAATCTTATCAATATCATGGCGTTCTAATGGAAATTTATAAATCTGGCCTTTGATAAACTAAAAGTTACCAAGAATCGATTTAATTAGAGTTATTCTTCAAATAAAATTTAAAATTTCATCCTCCATTTAAAGATTTTCTTTATTCTGTCTGTATATTCTAAAAAATTTATTTTCTATTATTGAAAAATATCAAGAGAATACCCAAATAAATTAATTAATAGATTCAAGAGATCCAACAAGTTTTATTTAAGAAGATATACGAGGACTAGCAGTTATAAAGATTTGTTATAACTGATGCACTTGACCGAATCCTTTAGTATCATATCAATGTTAGAGAATGTTTCCATCCCTGTCCATATTAAAAGTTAAGAAGTCGCCATCCTAGTGAATACGAGAAAGAGGGCTGACTATTTTTGACATATACATCTTTAAATTAATAGCAGTATTAAATGACAAATAGATTTGAGAATCCTCCCAAGACCACATGAAGGTTCATGTATTAGTTGTCCGCCATTAACAAAGCAATCGTAACGGACCGTAAAACACATCGATGATAAAGAACCAATTATGAGGAAAATAAAGTTTCTTCCGTAGCATGAATGTTAAAAATCCCAATGGATTCCCATCGTTCCCCACTCATTACCACTGACAAAGACCATGTCATGCCCTCCATGAGTGATTTTTCAAGCTATTATGGTACTATCTTGTATAAGTCTACTATTAATATATCTATTTTGATGTGGGATAAAAGAGAGCTTGGCGAATTGGCCTATTAACAACGGTTTTGAAAAGAAACCTTATATACTCCAGATCGTGTCACAAAGGCTAATAGGTCTTATAATCCAAACGTATCGGGAACATCAATTTTTGGAATAAGAGTAATAAATATATTGTTGATTTCTTTGAGAATATTTCCTTTATTAAGAAAAATCAAGGATAGATTTGATAACTTCCTCACCTTGAATTGTCCAATTATCTGAAAAAAATCATTTGAAAAGTTGGAAACCATCAGGTCTGTAGAGTAATTTGTTAGTGCCTCATCAAGTAATCTTTTTACTTCAAATGAAGGGTCTATTGTCTTCAATTTGGTTCTAATTATATTAGAAATATTATCAACTGAAGGAATTGAACTTCAACTGAAGGAAATTGAGAAGGTTGGACTAAAGTTATTTTACTAGGATTATAAAAATTATTGAAAAAATCATGATAATGACCCATAATTTCATTCTCGTCAAAAATAGTATTAATATCATTAAAAATTATCATTGAAATGATCTGATTTTTGGGGTTTTTGATTGCTTTTGTTTTGATTATTTGTATTTAGGTACATTTAAGTAAGCTCAATAAATCAATTATGGGTTTTTTTTAACTCAAATAATTTTTAATGTGTTATATATTTGTTTGAAAAATATACTAATATATAGTATTTCTTAAATATATTTACTATTAACTTGATAATTTTAATTCAAATAAAAGTTTTAGATGTCAATCAATATTATAAAGTTTGTTAATCTTTAATCATGAAAAAAGACAAATGTAACAATTTTTTAGAAATTGAGATAGTAATTACTACTTAATTGTCTAATACAAAATTCATATTAGACTATCAACTAACTCATAAGATGACATATCGATTCATGAGTTGATAGAAATAAAAATACTATAAAGCTCTAGTTTAGTCATATTTTTTTTCTGAGCTAATGATGGTGGTGTGACTTTTTTTAAATATATTCCGTGATTAAAAAATTAATGTCAAACTGAATGATTCAGATATGGTATCTATTGCTTAGTTTGCCTTTATATCCGTTCAACCATCCCTATTTTAAGATTTATATTTATCCAATATATCCCTGTATATTCAGTCAAAAAAGTAATTATTAAAAAAAAAGAACATTACATGACATAAATAATGGTGTTACAATTAGTGAAACGATTCATTTTTTTGAACAAACTAAAATGCTAAGCAACTCATTTAATTTGAAAGGAATGTGGTATCATTTTTTCTCTTATGTGAATAATACTCCGCACCATCTATCATCTCTCTCACTAACATTTATTTCCAACATATTAAGCTTTTAATGGAATTTATGAAACTAGAATCCAAAATGTCTTCAACTCACCTAAATAAGTAATGTAAATGCTATTAGTTCAACCCACCACCTACCATTTCAGAATCCAGTGTCACTCATTACATCTCTTATTGGTACTTGATTTTTAACTTCCTTAAAATTTAACTTCAATCTTTCATCTCTTTTTATATTTTTCAATAAAAATTACGATTAAATTATTTTATAAATTCATTCTTCGTATAGGTTAAAATAAAATACATACAAATGAAGAAATTGCATAGAAGATTAGCATAATACAATATACAATAGGCATAATAAATCAAAATAACAAAATACAAATAATAAAATGTATCATAATATAATACAGTCTTACTCACTTCAATCTAAAAACCAGAAGTTCTAGTCATAACATGATAAATGATGAATTAATATAAATATGTTAAATATATATATATTATATATTTGGAAAAACTTGTTAACTTAATTTTTGTAGTAATTGAAAATCATTACACTCTTTTTCTCAATAATGACTTGTGACTTAGCAGAAAAATAAAATAAATAATTTATCTATAATTATGTTTTGTGAGGTGTGACTAGTTTTTCACACTCCACTACACGACAAAAAGTCTTCATTGTCACATTCATAAAATAATCTTAAAAACTGTCCAAATGACTATGATGCTATACTAGGTAAGTGACATCCAGATCCTACAATTTTATTTTAAATATCAATTGAATTTTGAGTTTTTTGTATTATTATTTTGGGTCCTTAAATTTTATATTATATATGTGCAATACGTATTTTTAAACATTAAATTAAATACTTTATTCAATGTCCCCATCCTTAATCAATTTTAACTTATTTAAAGTTAACTCATAAATTAATAAATAATAAATATTACATTGAAACCATAAAAATAAACGATATTAATAATAAGATAAACGAACTACATTTAAATATATTAATGTATTATGTTAACAACAATTTTATTATTCAAATATAATTTTAAGATTTAAATATAATTAAATATTAGTATATAGGGTGATAGTTTATTCGATGCTCAAAATTAATTCTAAGAATCAAAATAATATCAAAAACCCGAACGTGAATTGACATTAAATACATTAAAGATAAAATTCGAATACCCATATCTCATTAATCCCTATAATCTAACCTCAAACCTACTACCTACTCTCTCTCTCTCTCTCTGTGTTTTGGACTTTTGGTTGATTCAGAATTCAGAAAGAGTCAAACTCAATTACCAACATTACCAAGAAAGGGAGTAAATACAAGTAGTTAGAGATTAATTGTACCATTTACTCCTTTGAAGGGTATCTATAGAGGGGGACATGTTCAAGAATGCCCAATAACATTTTTTATGAATATCCTTCTGTCCAAACTCGAGGTACCCTTTAAAAGATTGGTTTTTATGATTTTTTATTGTATTATGATAATTGATCTAATTGTGAAGGTAATTTTTAATTTAAGATTGGAAACTTTTTTAATGATTTTGTTGCATGGATAGTGTTATTTTATCAAGTTCTGAAGGTATCCTTTTTGTAATTTATTCAAAGATTGGAGCTTTTTTGTGATTTATGGCTATTTACTTTTGTTTTACATGTTTATAGCTTAAGGAGAGATATGTTCAAGAATGCACAGCAACAGTTTCTTCCATGAATAGTGTTATTTTCATCAAATTTTGAAGGTACCTTAGAGTCAATTTGTCGAAGATTGGAAGACTTCTATAAGGATCTCTTTAATATCTTATCAAATTCTAGAGGTGCTCCTTTAATTTAGTGTCGTCCCATCGAGTAAACGATTTTATGTTTTTACCTTTGACGAATTTAAATAAATCAAACGACTTAAGACCTAAACTGTAAGTCCGTACTTCCTGGTCTTCTTCAAGCAGTCCCGCAGTTTTCTGTTTCCTATCACATGTAAGTTCTTATAAGATTCAGAGATCTCCACTTGTAATGATTCAAAGATTTACGCTGACGTTGGGATGAAAAGACAGTTTTGATGATTTATAATCAGGTCCACTTTGCAAGGTTCCCTAGGAATAGTTGGATGTTCTTGGTTTGATTTGTTTGTGTTGACTTGTGCTTTTGTTAGGTGTAGGTCTACTTTGCTTCCTAGAAAATGTGCTCTTTAGACAAGTGCCAAACATATCCAAGTTCCCATTCAGGGTCTTCTGTTAGGTGTGTTGGTGGTTTCTGAGTGGTGATAATAATGGTGGTTTGGTGAATGGTGATTGAGATCATTTCTGGATGAGTGCTTGCTTTGTCTGCTCAAATTCAGAGATTTTCTTGGTTTTATGTACTTGGTACTGTTTTCTTCTTTTGGTAATAACTAATGAGTTCTCAGATTTGCATGTTTTCTGATGCCTTCTGTTCTTTTCTGTCAAATGGGCCAATTACATCATTTATATCAAGAGTGTTGTATCATTGAGCTATTTTATCTATACTTCTTGTGTGGATGTAGTTATGCATATGTAAATGTTGACAATCAAGAATGATGAACCTCTTTTTTTTTGTGATTTATGCTTATCATTACCTTTATTCTCTGCTAGATGCACTTCATTCATTTTTAATCTATAATTTTGGATTGTAGATTCTCATTTTTGTTTTTTGTGTTTATATCAGAAAAGAATGCGGTTGATGGATGCTGTAAACTGTCATTTCTGGCTTTATATTGTTTTCTAAAAAAAATGTCCATATAAGTCATTCAAATTTGTGTAATAACTGTGTCCACTCTTAAATTTACTCTCTACATTTGTCACCTACTATATGCAACTTAATCATTATATTCATAATAATTCGTGAGGATGGCTTATATTTGAAATTTTTTTGTACTTGAAGTTAGGGAATAAGTAGCATTCATCTAACTCCTAAGGTAAAGCATCAAGTGTTAATATATACTCTTTCAGTTTGTGTACTTTAAACTAGCACTTGCCAGTGAATTTGATACACCGTTGGGAGGGCTGAACCTCATCGATTCACCATGGGCATAATACTTAATAGTTAAAGTCGAGTTTGCCTGCAACAACTTTGATTGCATGTAATGGTTACAAAACCTGTACTTGTTCTGTTTGAATCATGTCCAACAGCGATAGTTGTTGTTGTAGAATGGCTCAATGGAGCAGGTAACAAGGTTAAGAATTGAAGATATCAGGGAACTCTAAAAGATCACTTATCTGAAAATGTCCAGATAAAAAGAACTCCCAGTTTATACCTCCAATGCAATGACATGGTGGGCTTCAACTGATTCAGACGAGCCATCATCCTTGTCATGAATCTAAGTCCTCAAGATGGCTATTCCACCCAAACCTTCCCAGCATGATAATAAATTGGAATTTCAAGTGCATGATCCGAACTCAGGGTCAACTCATTCCTCGGGCCAATCATATCCTGAAGTGGCATGTACGGGTGAAAGAAAAAATGGAGAGGAAAGTATAAGTTTCAAGGAGTCAGGTATGTGGAATATTCTCCTCTCTTTAATGTGGGAAAGTTTCAGTGGGTACTGGCCATATCTAGTAAATCAATAGACAGTCCCAATGCCTCATCAGCCCTATACTGGATTGTGTCTACCTTCACCCCTTTGATAACAGGATTGCTGAAAGACCGCAGATGAATTGCAAAGACTTAATAAACCCCAGTGAGAATAGACAGCTCATTTTGATTTGTTCCATTATATCCAAGAATCATAATAGTAAAAGCTTCGATTCCATAGGATATGGAAATATTATAGATTATCTAAATATTTCTTAACAAGAAATTTCTAGTCATGAAGAGAAATATTATAGTCTTGAATACTCAACCCATGTCTTTGATTTACTGTTCCCTTAGACCTTAAGAACAATCTCACGCTGCTACTTTGCTTCTATATATTTGCACTTGTGTCCGTGTGGGTATTATGATACATTATATTATATTTATCTCCTAGTACAACATTTATCTTTCGTTACATTCCATGGAAAACGTACTGCTATAACCATGCATTTCTATCTTTCTGGTGTGTTTTCTTATAGCCTTGTGTTCAGCTTCCATTTGGAATATTAATAATTTTTTACTGTTTTTTTCAGGATCTCCTGTTATTCAAGGAAAAACAGAAGAGGGTTATATGACATCAACTTTGTCAAGTCAGGATTTTACTTCGCCGCCCTCACATTTTGATTACGGACAGCCAATTGTAAGTAGCTTGAGTGAGCTTTGGATTTGTGAGATCAGCTAGTACCAAATATTGAATATAATTGCCCACATGCTATGGGTAACGATTGCAACACAATTGTAATTCTTCATTGTTGGTTTTTTGCTGAAGTTTTAGTTCAAAATGAATGCATGTTTGTTTAATTTGGTATTGGTTGAATTTACCGCAATCATATAATGGAATATACGAAAATGACTCAAGCACACTACCCACGCTATTGTGTAGTAGTAGATAGTGTTTGCATTCCACTCTTAGGTCAATTCGGAAACAGCCTCTTTGTCATCACAGGGGTAAGGTTGTGTGCTATACTACTATCCGACCCCCTTACCCCGCTTTGGCGGGAGCCTCTTCAAAATCATTGGGGCATGTTACTGTTAATGTATTAATCATGTATATAGGGTAAATAAGTCCAGATTTAAAAAAAAAAAAAGTAGAGTTTAGACGGCATAATTTTTCAACTCGTAGCTATTTGGTTGTGAGCATGTTAACTCATGCTTATTAGTTACAGCAGACCTGTTCAAATACAGCCTTTATGGGTCTGGATAAAATGGTTGCCTAAATTAATTATTCAGTTCAAATAAGTGCAACATTTACTAGCACTTCTTCATCATGTACTGTTGTCTTTTTTGAAGTTCTGACGTTGAATTTGTACATTTCTTTTTGGTTCTTGTCATACATAGTGGGAGTGTCTGTGGGACTGATTTTATAATCTTTCATTTTTCCTTCCTATTACAACATCCAAATTATCAGATCAAAATCGGTTTCTTCAGATTCTTGTTCCTCCTACTTAGGTTTAAAGTTATGCTACCTAGTGCTTTTAGTCAAGTGATTACTGATAAAAAAGTTGCATCATTGAGGATAATCCTTTCCTTAAGGGGAATTTTTTGTGAAAGTTTATCATACTTTCAGTTTTTTTTATATGTATTGATAAAGTAAGTCTTTACAAGGTGCTACACCATTTCACATAATTTTATACTTAGCATCTCAGTCCTTTGTAGGTTTCTACTTTATGTCGTAATGATTCTCTAGAAATAGAAAAGTCCACCTTATACATTAATAGACTCAAAGGATTGTTCCTTCACAATATGAGTATTCAACCTTTGATGCAAATTGACAATTGAATGTTGGATATTTTAAGTGTTGGTCCATGCATGCAAAGTTGTAAATTTCTTCTTGCCTAGTTGCATCGGTGGATTCTGTTTTCATGGTGCATCTACTCCTAAGAATCTAGGTTTCTTCTTTTGAGAGTCTGACCCTTCATAATATAAGTACCTCCAGGGTTGTCGTAATTCATTGCCTGTGAATTTCCCTGGTTTAGCTATGAGACCCTCAATCCTTGTCTTGACTCAGGTTCACCCTCAGATGATGTGCATGACGTCTAATCGGGTACCTCTTCCGCGTGATCTTCAACAAGATGAGCCGATATATGTCAATGCAAAACAGTACCATGCAATACTCAGGCGAAGGCAGTATCGTGCTAAACTTGAAGCTCAAAACAAAGTATCTAAAGATCGAAAGGTATATCATTGTTCTAATTGTCACAATCCTCTTCTGTTTGCACCTTTATAACATATCAGTGTTCCTTTGATCTTCCCAACTAATCACTCTCTTACTTTAATATTGTTCTTTTCTTTCAGCCCTATCTCCATGAGTCCCGGCATCGCCATGCATTAAATAGAGCTAGGGGACCTGGAGGGCGGTTCCTAAACGTGAAGAAGGTCCAAGAATCCAACAACTCTACTAGTGATGCTCAATACAATTCAGTCTTTGCCCGCTCTCAATCAACCAAAAATATGTGGGGTGCTGAAACTCATCAGACCGGAAACTATAAAGAAACTAATCCAACAACCAACTTTTCTGGAATCACCTGCGCCTCCAACGCAGACACTATGTACCAGCAGCAAGAATATGGATTCTCTGTCTATGCATCTCCCAACCATGGAGGATCCGCTACCCGCCTTGGTGGTGGTGGTTTCCATGGTGGCACACAACACTTCCTCTCGGTGCCCCAATAAGGGGTCGACGGGGAAAAGGTTTCACCAGCATTCTGCAATTTGCATTTGTGGACAAATTTGGTTGCTGGTGAAACTGGGAAGTCATCCTTGGCTATATTCTAGCTAAGTATATGAAAGAAGCATTTCCTTCATTACTTACTAGTGCTTTCTACTATTACTTGTGGATCATGTATTCATGTTATGCTTTAGCTTTTAAGTCATTTTATTACTTCATCCTCATTAGGGGAAAAACAAAGGAAGAAATTGTGGTTTTGAGTTATTATTTTCTTGAAGTTGACTTGTAATGGTTGATTGATCTTTTTTGAGTTCATGAGGGTTGCATACTTGCATTAGTTTTTTTTTTTTACCCAATCCGACTCCCATACACCACGTGAAATGTTACGATTCATTAAATTTTTTGTTCATTAATAATAAAAAATACAATTATATCATTTATTAGTTCTCCTATTTATAAAAGCTGCTAGCCAAGGTTTTTTCTTTTTCACATTACCACTACTATATTATCCTTATTATAATATTTTTATTGATTAAAATATGTTTTTAAAGTTTTAAAATGACTCCTATAACAATTCAATAATTAATAAATCCTAAATTTTTTTCTAAAAAATTATATAAACACTTAAACATAGTTGGAAGTTATCTACTTTATTATAATATGTGTAAAAGTTTTACCACTTTCATATGTATGCTACCTGATCATATCTTCATTATCAATATCTTCGCCTAATTATATAAAAAATACCTAATATTTTTTACCAATAGATGTTATTGATATAATATGATTCTTGATTTTTAATTTTATGATAACAATAAGTAAATTTTATTTAATGCAATGAATTTGCCTACTCATACTAAATTTTTTGTATGATAATTATTTAATTATAAATTAAAAAATAAATTTTAATCCAAAAATTACTATTAAAGAATATATATCTAAATTATTATGTGATATTTGTATTACATTTCAACAATTAAAATAAAAAGTGTCAAGCATATCTAATACTCCCTCCATCCCTAATAGATTGTCAAGGTTTGAATTTGGGTTTTCACATATTAAATGCTCAATTCAAATATTTTTATTTTATTAGTATATTATTTGGTGAAAATGATCAAATAATAATATATTTTCAATGTACTTAATATTGACATTAAATTTATTCAAATCGTACCATGCTTATGGATAAAGCGTAAAAGTTTGTCACTGAAAGACTTAAATCAATGACATTAAAATAACTATTATAAGAGATTAAATAACTCCAACTATGTTTGAGTTGTTATAGAATTTTTAGAAAAAAATTTAGGACTTATTAATTATTGAATTGTTATATGAGTCATTTTTAAAACTTTAGAAACATATTTTTTGATCAATAGAAAATATTATAATAAGAGTAATATAGTAATTAGTAATGTGAAACGAATAAACACTCCACCAAACTTTTATGTGTTAGGAGACATATTTTTATTCTTTTGGTGCATTCTCGACATTTAGTTACGCATTCATTTCTTTTAAAAATCATTAATACTCACTATAAGCTTAAAGTAATGTATCATTTATTCAACTAATTTCAAGACACACATACGATTAAAATGCATAAAACAATCTGATATGTTTTTTTTCTTCTAAATTATACCATTTTAAAATAGTAAATTTTGATAATATATATATTATTTTCAATATTAAATAGTACATGAAATTAATTTAACGCACGAACCATATTATTAATAACCGCTTTTTCTAGCCAACAAAAATTGACGATATTGTTGCACTGGCTGATTTATCCAATATAATTGATGAACAGAGCTCACATTATCCAATATAACCACTTTACACAACTATAATATGTTGGTCTGCAATATCCCAAATTTTTTGTTAAGTTTATTCTTTCTAATATGTTTTCCACCTCCTCTATATTCCATAAAAGATTGCCCATTTTTTTTATACTATAATTTCGATCCCATAAAGATGATTTTAACTTTTTGTTTAACTTTTTAAACTTCGATCAGAATATTTCTGTTGTGATATATAATCATTAATAAGAACTATATCAACGAAAATACATTTCAAACTTCTTCATTGATATTTTTTTATGTAACATACAACTTATGGAATGAAGGTGTATTTAAGGTTAAAATAAAAATATTACAACTATAAAAAATAAATTAATCTTTTAGGATGAAGGTGAAGATATTTATATTATATAATATTTTATAAAAATATATCAATAAAAAGAGTTTTAAAATGTACTTTATTTGTATAATTTTCATCAAGATATATTAATACAAATAAAAAGAGCTTACGATCAAAATTAAAGCGATGAACAAAAAGAAAAAATAAACAATTTCTGTGGAATGATGGGAGTATATTACATGCTACAACCAACCTACATTTGAAGGCTTGAAGCCCATCTGGAAAATGGATGGACTAAGCAGCTAATTTAGTAGTAGTAAGTCATAATTAAAAGTGTAGTACACATCAAAATAATGTGCAAATCAAGTTTTGCTCTTGAATTTCCTTCTAGGTTTCAAGTCCACCACAATCACTGATATGTTATCTTTGCTCCCCTTTTGAATAGCAAGCATGGAGAGGTACTCCGCTGCTGCTTGCGATGCAGGATCAACGCCTTTGCCTCTGCTGATAAGAAGGTTACTTCCGTTCTTTTTATGCCAAAGCAGAATTCTCCGCCTAGCTAATTCGCATACTTCTTCGTTTGTCATGACGTCCCATAATCCATCACTAGCGAGAACAAGAATCTCGTCTTCCCTGACACGGGGTACAAACACAACTTCTGGATCTGGAATGATCCATGGCTTTAAATATCTATCACCTAAGGATCAAGAAAAGAATAATGATCTCTTAGTGAGACAGTCACATGCTTCAACATATCATACCTCAGAAATGTACATTTCTGGTTTTCAGCTGTCCTGAAACCTTTTTTGTGCACCTTGTACACCTATTACATTCATGGTTTTCAGCAGTCCTATGAAGCTGGCAAAGATAAAAGAGGTCGATGTAATTAAAATGCGTTGGCGGACATTGCTTAGACACCTACCAATAGACCTTGACATGGCAAGAACTCCAAAAACACGATGCCCGTTCCACTGGATGACCCTTCCCCCTGATGCTTCAATCCTCGCATATTCATCCTCACGATTAGGCTGCAAATGATGTTGAAATAAGCACAAGATGAGGTTGGCCTGACAAAACTGGTCGGGAGTAGAAAGTACAAAGATTTCAAAACGAGCATTTAAAATAGAGGACCACAGAAACATAAATTTGCCCTACTTTATGATCAGCCGACAGTTCCACCACTTCGTTGCCACGATAAAGGACTGCTCGTGAATCCCCACAGTTTGCAACTATTATGTGGGATGAGCTCATTACAGCAACCACAGCAGTGGATCCAACAGTTTCTGGAGCAATAGGTTCTGATATGCAGCAAGAAGCATCTGAACTTGCATCACCAAAGGATTTACCAATTTTACCCCCAACTTCATCGTCAACCTTTAGGAAGCAACGACTGAAGACCTTCTCCCACTGCAATTGCCTAATATCTCCTGAACTAGTATTCTCTGATTTTTGGTTAAATACATTTAACTCCACGGCCAAAGCTGAATGAATCTTCTCCCTACAATAATTTGCAACCTAAAAATAGAAATGAAAAATCACACCTTAATATAAATGGATCTCGGGCAGATTAATATCACCATTCATCTCCAACATATACAACCTTAGTATCAAGAGCTACAAAAAGTTCAAATATTCCTCTAATTACATAGACCATCTTAAGCACTAACCTTCACCATAATCGTTTCAGCAACTGAGACTAGTAACACGATTAATTAAGATATCTACTCTTTTTCCCAACATTATATAACAGGAACAGTGTAAACAAACCTTAACTGATTAGACAGAACAGACTTCAGGTGATTAATCTGTCCATTGAATTCTTAGATGATTACCTCTAGCATTATTCATGAACAGAAAAACCTTTTACTGAACAGTGAACATCAATAACACATCCGACATCTCAAAGGAATCACACTAACAAAGGAATTAATGAACCTGTAGTAATAATAACAATAATAACAATCACTTCAATGCATATATAAAAGAAACACACCTGAGATCCTCCATGACCATCATACACTCCGAAAAAATGAGAAGTTAGATGAGTCAAAGTTTCACTTATTCCATCAATTGCACTGTTACCAATGAACATCTTCATTGGAATTTTCAGAAAATGAGGTGCGACCATAACTGCATCTTCCATCTCAGGCCTTTTTCCGCATATGGAAACGGAACCCCACAGAGGTAAACATTCCAATTCATACACGGTTTTAACACAAACTTTGCTAGGCTTCTTCTCAACGGGCAGTGGAAGAGTTACTACAGATGCTTGGAGCTTAGGCCCAATAAAATTCTCTTCATTTGTGACAAATACCAGCTGTTATGATCATCCTTCTCATCAAACTATCTCCTTCCAGACCGATTACCTTAGCAACTATTTGACCATTATCGATACCCTCAATTTCAACTGCAATGGGTAAGATCATTTCTGACTTAACAACCAGGGGCAAGATGCGTCTCCTGTATTAGTAGATCCTTCAAGCAGCTGATTCCATTGTCTATCGGTGACTGACAAAACTTCATCATCCTCAGTCTCCTGAATTAAGCCGTTTCTAGTATCGACCAGCATGTGCTGAAAACTACGACTTTCTCTCCATTTTCAATGGCACAAGAAACCCATCTTATCAGTTTAAAGTGAGTACCATTGCTACGCCCATCCCATTTAGAATCAGAACCATTATGCCGCATTGAAGATGGGTCGGACAGCAAGCTAGGTGTCTCTGTCACTAATTTATGTCTAGTGATTTCAACATGGTTCGAAACACCAGGGATCTCAGAAATTGAACTGCCTAAACCGAGTGTTACAGCAACTGCAGGAGGCCTCTTCCATCAGCTTGGTTAATTGTCCTCTTCATGTACTAAGCCACCAGATCCTCTTCAACACACTTAATTCACTTATCACTGAACCAAAAAAACTCAACAGCAACCACTCACCTCATCACTGACCAAGTCAAAGATTATAGATCCAAGAAATCAGCAGCAACTATTCAATAAAAGAGTCCAATGAGGAATTTAGGGAGATACAATCAAATAGCATAGAAGATTAATAGACTTAAAGTAGCATTTTTTTTTAATGATAAACTAGTCCTTGGAGATACATGGTATTGACAGAAATCTAAAGGTGTATGAGGAAGATTCAACTAAAGGTGGGCAATGGGCAATAAGAGTAAACATTAGGCAAAAATGGATCTCCACAAGCTCAGTAGAATACTAGGCCAGAAGGGTTAACCAAATTCTTCCCTATTAGATACAAGATAAAACCAAGAATTACCAAATCTTATGTCCACCACCAAACCTTAAATACTCAAGAACATGTGAAAAACTGCAGAAACACAACCTTATCTATAAATCCAAGAACAAAGACCAGAGGCTCATTTAAGAATAAGAATGTGTGGAAAAAGACGACCAACAGCACCAACAATCACAAGAAAAACACTAAATAGATGCCACCTTTTTTACACATGGAACTCAAGCTTCATGGATCTGAGGTAAATAAGAAATCTTTCTCAACCTCCCGTATGATGAATTTATTTCAATCAGTTTCTCATCTTCCAACTTCCACTAAACCAATTTACTAAAAAGTTTCAATCTTTGACAAAAGAAATTACTAAACATGAATTTTAACTATAAGGGTCATCTTCAAATACATCAAAATATGACTAAAGATGAATTTTAACTATAAGGGTCATCTTCAAATACATCAAAGACTACTAAACATGAATTTTAACTATAAGGATCATCTTCAAATACATCAAATATGACTAAACATGAATTTCAACTATAAAAGTCATCTTCAAATACATCAAATATGACTAAACATGAATTTCAACTATAAGGGTCATCTTCAAATACATCAAATAATACTAAACATGAATTTTAACTATAACGATCATCTTCAAATATGACTAAACATGAATTTCAACTATAAGGGTCATCTTCAAATACATCAAATACTACTAAACATGAATTTTAACTATAAGCATCATCTTCAAATACATCAAATATTACTAAACATGAATTTTAACTATAAGGGTCATCTTCAAATGCATCAAATACTACTAAACATGAATTTTAACTATAAGGGTCATCTTCAAATACATCAAATATGATTAAAGATGATTTTCAACTATAAGGGTCATCTTCAAATACATCAAATACTACTAAACATGAATTTTAACTATAAGGGTCATCTTCAAATACATCAAATGCTACTACTAAACATGAATTTTAACTATAAGGGTCATCTTCAAATACATTAAATATTACTAAACATGAATTTTAACTATAAGAATCATCTTCAAATACATCAAATATTACTAAACATGAATTTTAACTATAAGAATCATCTTCAAATACATAAAAAAGACCTAAACATGAATTTCAACTATAAGGGTCATCTTCAAATACATCAAATATGACTAAACATGAATTTCAACTATAAGGGTCATCTTCAAATAAATCAAATATTACTAAACATGAATTTTAACTATAAGGGTCATCTTCAAATACATCAAATTATTCAAATCTGCCAAAACTGATCAAATACTCATGAAAAAACAATACAAGGGGGCTGAAGAGCTTACCAACTGATTATTCTACACACCCAAAAAGCTTCAAGCCTCTATGTATAGAAAAATCAAATGGTTTTCCAAGTACTAGTAATAATATAATCCCTTTATTTTATTTTTTATTTTCCTCCAATTTTGAGTAATATGAGGTGAGGTGATACAAAAGAAAATGTGTAATTTGTGGAGAAACGTTCATGACTAGTGCACTCTCTAAGCAGACACGTGTAGATTCAATTATTTAACTACAATCAATGCAGAGACAGAATACATAAAGAATGCATGATGACTTCTCACAAGACAAACTTCAAGAAGACTACGTGTCTAGGCAACTCATTTATTGCAATTTCACCATATTATGTTCCAGAGTTAATTGTCAATTTACCGCGATCAAGCAAAGCTGATCAAGGACACCAAACGCTGGTATTTAATCTCTACCTGGGCTGCTATACGGGTGTAATTTAGTCTTTGCATCATACAAATTACGTAATTATCGCTTTCGTGAACTTTAAGGACGATATCTACTTTTGGTGATAAATCAAAGTTTCAACTAACGGAGACAAAAAGCACTTAGTCCCTCTTCGGGATAAAAATCGCAATAATTTACCGTTCTGACTTAAAGTTGTATTTATATAATGATAAAGAGAGAGTTCAAACCATAATACAGAGACTCAAAATAAATACGAATAGCCTATACTCAGATCTCGACATCCCAACCCTACCCATTCGGTCGGGTTTTGAGTCGATTTTGGTTTCTTGGCCGGGTTATGGGTTTCTCATTTCAACCCGTCCGATCCGGTCAGTTACGGATATATGGCAAACCCTACCCGTATATTTTTATTTGATAAATACATTTTATTATTTGTATAATAAATACAACTTTCTTTATTTTAGAGTAGTTTTTTCAAAAGAAATTCATAATATTACTTTCATGTATTCTTTTTCATAATTAATTAAAAAATGATTTATGGTTAAAATTTCAACTGATAAAATAAAATGACATTTAAAAATGAATTGATACGATCACGTGAAACCCACTACCCATCGTACTTTTTGAGTTAGGGTCGGGCGGATAACTACTAGAGTGTACGCAGTCAGTTGAGTCAATCAGAGAACCAGTAGGATCGACGGGTATCGTTAAAACCCTACCTATTATCATCCTTACTCATAATATACCTTATAATTTTCGAGTAATTTTCATATTATCTCGATCATTAATCACTATACATGAGTCGACACGTAGCGGACTAAAAAAGCTTTTTATGTCAATAATTATGTGGTTAGGTTAGATTCAAAATATGACATTACAAGGAAAGAGCCAAAAAAATCAAATTAATTGAATCCTAATTTGGTATTATGCCCTTTTTCCATAGTGTAAGCAGGCCAACAAATCATAGAATATTAATTTAGAGATTACACATGTTGATTCTAGCATAAAAGATGTTTGGATGTACTACTAAAAGAAGTCCAAAAAAGGAAAACATTTTTGCTTTCTTAGGTCTTATTGTTGAGATGTATGGTAATGTGTACAAATCAAGAGTCCTAGAAGAAAATTATTGGCAACATTATTAAACCAAAAAAAGGAGGGGGGTTGATGTGTAGAATTTAAATTAGTTAAGCTAATCTTAGTTTTATTAAATGCTCTGTATAGTTTTGAATTTTCATCGAAACAGTTGTCATTTATACATTGTACATCAAATATTTATATGTAAAAAATTTGAGGATTAACAAGCTCGAATTATTACTAAGTATGACTAATGAAATGTTGAAATGGCTAGCTGGCTGCAAAAGATTTGTTGTGTCATAGGCTATATTCTTAGCTAACCATCCTTTTTTATAATTATGGTGTAACTTGTATTAATGACTAGTGGGTAGTGAAAAGGGTAGGATGATTCTTGTTCCATTCAAATTTTGACATTGTAATGGAAGATTAGTAGTTGAAACTAAATTCTCTTCTGCTTTCTGCCTAATTGATTAGGCACCAGTTTCATATTAAAAGGGTCTATTATTCCAGGTTTTCAAGGCTATAGATGAAAAGGTTTACCAAAAGAATAAGAAGTAAGAAGGAAGGTCAAATTTCATAGATCCAATCATATATCCCTCTATGTACAATCATATGTCAATGTTTTGATTGTTTGTATTTGTACATTATATTTTGTAGATTTGTATAATTACACAATGTATGATGCACATAAAACATGGACACCAAGGGAGGTGGATGATCCAGATATCAAAATTATGCACTCCAAATCCTCTACCATTTCACGCTCTTAGTGTAAATGCTTTTATATCATGCATTGAAATGTTACATTACAATTACCTTACGATATCGATAAAACATGATGTACAAACATTTACAATAATATGGGAACAGACTCTAGCCAGAGAGCTCGATATTAGAGATTATGACCAAATACCCCTAAGCTTTTCATCATGGTGAATAGCCTATAACCAAATACCAATACCTCGTTAGTATAGGTTTTGACCAGATATTACCAAGCTATACAAGAAAATATGTGAAATAGAAGTGAAATTACAACAATATTTATCAATACTGAAAGATTTGGAGATTACATATCAAAAGAATATTTTTCTAAAGAACTGTTTGTTTCAGTTCATGGTCTTTTCCCTGAGGGGGTGAAAGATCAACTAATACCTAGCAAACCACAAATGCCTCAGGCTCTTTACTATCAAACCTTAATACTATACTTCATCAAACACAAAACTTCAGTACCAGCTAAAAGTACTCCTCTACAGACATGCTCGACGCACTCGAAGAATGTTACCAGACAATTATCAAATTTTTACACCAGGCAACCTTCATCAATTTACCTGGACTCCTGGGCAACCAAATGTGTAGGGTAATAAGTATTGTAGTCTATTTTAGACCATAAGAAAGTGCTTAAAAGGAATACATTACCACTCAGTTCAAAAGAAATCCACCAGTGACTATGAAGATGAGACGTTCAGTCAATTTGCCCGAAAAATTCCGCGAATCCAATACCTAACCATATAATTTCATCATTCAGATACAGTTGTACAGTGTTGTACAGTTAAGGGGAATTTTCAAAGAGATGGTTGTAATATATACAGATTTCTAAAAGAGTAATAGAGCTCAAGCAAGAAATGAATGTGTACAAATATTTCATTAAAGGGTTGTTTAGAAGAGTATAAGTAATAGACATACCGCTGCATTGTAATGTTCTTAGATCGGTTTTCAATTTCTCTGTAGTATGTGCTGACATCCATAATGTCAAAGCCACCAGCCGAAAACAACGTTGACAGAAAATCCTCTGAGAAGAAGAATGAGCACTGCAGAAAAAGCTTATAAATCGGAATGAGTATGATACACTTGCTAGTAGACATAAGTAAATAAAACTCAACTCACAGTGCCATCTCCACGGAAGAAAAAGTTTTCACTGATGAGCTGATTCTTCTTCTGTAACTTCACCTAAAGCAGTTAGGCTATAAATTATAACCAGGAACAGTTACTTCCTTATTTACTTCAAAGAAGCAGTTGATGACATGAAAAGTGGAAGAGTTGCCTTTCATTGTTAGTTTTTATGCCCATCTCTTTCTTTAGGAACAAACAATGAAAGATGGCAGTTCCCCACCTTAGTTCTCTGATGGATGTGTCTTTATCGTATATATGCAATACACACACCCACACACATATATATATTAAAAAAACTTGATAAGTATCTAGCTCAAAAGTAGAAGACTCACCTGAGCGGAATCTCCGATTGCATAATCTCGAAAAAGAACGAACCCATTTGGCTACAAAATGAAGGTCCCTGAATTGAATATCCAACACAAACCATAGATAGCATGGTAGAAGCTAAAAAGAAAGATTTGAGTACAAAAAAAGGAAGAGCAATGATAGAGCAGTCCATAAATACCTTTAGCACTTTCCTAAGGTTCTGCAGCACCAAGGACATCTTGTTTGGAGAAAATGCAGATAATGTGAAAATCTGGTTCACAAGATAGGACTTTAGGTGGGCACCATTCAATATAATTGCACTCAAGTGACAGAATTTTGATGATAATTTTTTCTTCAAATCTTGTGAGCGAGTACTCACCAATGTGATGACATCAACAGATGAAGGGCTAATGCTGATACTCAAATCGTCAGTTGCAACATCACATACGAATACATTCATCTGACTTGCATTGAAATTTGGATGACCCTGCAATAATTAGACAAGCATTCTTCTCAGGAAACTTCAGAATACAAATCACATGGGCAATGCACCAACATAAACAGGAATTATCCATGGCGAACTATAGACTCCTAGTTTACGATCAGAAATCAGTTCGATTTTTTCTCTTTAAACCCTCATGATCATGAACCACTGGTAGCAGAAACACCACTTATTTTATTCATCCCACCATGAACCATAGCGCTTATATTACTATCAGAATTCAGCCTCATCTTCTCGCTTCATACGACCCCCCTTGTGAAACAAAATTTATGACCCGTATTGAAGTGATGCTAATTAAACATCATTCCATTGACCCAAATTTGTAACAAGTAATCGGCATATAAATATAGGCTAATGCATCAAGTACACACTTCACAAAAGATTCACTAACCGAAAACCCAATAAACATAAAAAAAATAATTACAAATCACAATCACAACACATGAATGAAAAGAGACAAAAAAGAGAAGTGAGTTCTAAAAGACAAAGAAAGTTATAGTTAATATACCTTAACAAGGGAAATTGCCTGGGGTGAGAAATCACAAGCATGTACATACATATTTGGAAATGCATCTAGCAAGGGATAAATAGTATTTCCTGGTCCACATCCAACCTGCTCATCCAAATAACAATCAACCATTTTTTGCAAATTCACCGACTACTTCAATCAATCAATACATTCAATACAACTCACTTAGCTACTTGATTGCTAAAGATTGTCTAGTTTAATTTACAATGGTCAAAACCAACAAACTTTGCAGCTTTAACTTACACAACATATACAAAAATATTTTTCATGTTGAATATTACACAACATATACAAAAATATTTTAGTTCAAGTTTTAAAAAATGCAACCATCAAAAATCAAAACTATACAATCTTTTACAGATGGGGTACTAGCAAAAGCAATCAACATACTCCAAAATAAATTGTAGGACAAAAAAAAAATCTTTTTTAGAACAATACCTCCAGAACAACTTTTCTATCATCAACATCTTCATCATTACTGAAGTATCTTCCCCAGTCCTTCACTAAATAATGCCTATCCTTGAAAAACTAAAGCACCCCAATCCAAAAAAACTCAAGATTAAAAGAGGGTCATAATCATTAATATTATTAAGAAATTGAGTATATTGAGAAGATTCAATTTTTATCAAGACCTTGTTTTGGTTATAATTATTAAGTTTCCATCACCTATGGAGTCAAAGATTTTATATTCTATGACCGTGGATATAATGGAAGATATCAAAACAACTCATTACACTAACTAAGCTTCTTGTCTGTTGTGAACTAGTAGATAGTACGCATTGGGTCAATTCGGAAACATCTCTCCGTTATAACATGGATAAGTTTGCGTACTACTCGACCCCTATCCTGCTTAGTCAGAATCATTGGTGCATGTTAATGTTCTACCAATACCTTATTATGGTTATTCTAACAAGATAAAAAAAATTGGGTACTAAAATGATTCAATTTTTATCAAGGCCTTGTTTTAGTTATACTCATTAACAATCTAACATGATAACTAATCTGGGTACTAAAAAGATTCAATTTTTATCAAGACCTTGCTTTAGTTATAATCATTAACAATTTAACATGATAACTAAATTGGGTATTAAAAAGATTCAAATTCTATCAAGACCTTGGTCTAGTTATAATCATTAACATAATAAAGAAATTGTGTACTAAAAAGATTCAATTTTCATCAAGACATTGTTCTTATTATAATCATTAACATAATAAAGAAATTGGGTACTAAAAAGATTCATTTTTTATCAAGACAGTGCTTTAGTTATAATCATTAACAAATTAACATTATAACTAAATTGGGTACTAAAAATATTAAATTTTTATTAAGACCTTGTTCTGGTGGAGCTTATAGAAGTTGTCCCAGTACTTGGGTGCATGTTTGCTGAAGTGATGCTCATTGCCATTACAGCTACTTGTTAATGGCAGTGATGTGGAAGAGAGGCACCAAGAGGAGGATGATAGCATTTCAAATAAAATGGGAGGAGGACCAATTCCTCAAAGCACCAAAATCGAACTCGAAAATTATGTTAGTTTTTTTATTTTTAAATGCAGAGTATTTGAATATCACTCGCATCTAATAAATAATTTATTGAATCACACATTCTCAATGTCATCTTATTTTAACAACTCTTATTAAATTATCTTTGATCATTTGCAAGATGAGCACCTTATATTTTTATTCTTGGTTGCAAACTCTCTAAGGAAGAAAAATTTGCAAGGTAGAACACAATTTAATATTTTTTTTTAAAAAAAATTTATAACATACATTATCAAAAGTTGTCATATTTCGAATAATAGAGGACTGTTAGTAAAAAAAATTACCATACATTTTCTAAAAAATTATTTGATTCGCATCCCTAAATTTTTATATTTTTCTTATTTTTGAACCAATTCCTTCACGACCCTTATATAAAAATCTGATTTTTCCCCTTAACATTCTTCCAACAACTACATTGCATAAAAGCCTCTACTGAAAAGAAAAGAAAAGGTGAAACTGCATCAATCTTGTAAAACTAGCAAACATAATGAATGTTAATTCAATTGAACATGAACATCTTTAACTCATTGAACAAGCATGCCAATTGACCATTCTGAAGTGGACAAGTTCATTTGTTGAATATCTGTCCAGATTAAGTTGACCACAAGTATGTATTCCTGTCCTTACATGAATCTCGTTGAGAGAACATTTAAACCAAACCCGAAAACTGAAAGGGGGATCACACATTAAATCGAAATGCAAACGGAACCTGGATGTCCTCAAGGTATTAAGGTTCAATCCAATACTTGAGCTTCTGGTCTTCACTCTTATGCTGCTTTTCGGGTCTCCGCGGTCGCAGCTTTCAGGATGCACAAGAGGCAGCTACATCACTTTTGCTTCTTTTCAGCATGATGCATCAACATTTACAGGAAGAGAAAGGTAATGGCAGAAGTCAGGTGTGCGATCTTTCATCACCGAAGTTTAAACCCTCTATCCCTTTCAAGGTTGATTCAACGTTTCTGATGTTGGAGGTGCCACTGGAAACTTTAGGAAGCGCTACTGGGCTTGCGTCAGCCGTGCGGTCACGTGATGAATCAACAATTTCATTTCCTGGAATTATTGGGTCGCGGCTACTAGAAATAGCAGGTCTCCTTGAAGATCCACTTGACATGAAGATATTAGAGCCAGACATCTGCACAAGTATGAAAATGAATTTTCAATCTCGGCAAAGATTATGGAACAGAAGGAAGAATGATTAGGAGCAATGAAATGCTTAAAAGTTATGGTGTCCATGGGAGCTCTGAATGTCTTGACAAATTTTAGACTGCACGAGTGTTTTTAAAGGGCTCATAAGCAACCTCTTGTTAGCTTGTAACGGACCTTGATTTTCAAGCTTTTTGAAAAAAAGCTAAGGAAAAGATCTGTTAAACACAGACTATGAACACTGCAGCTTAGAGAATCATGGAAAATGAGGGGTTTTGTAGGGGTCAACCAAGTAGACTTAATGTGGCTACAAAGATCAGTTAGTTGTTAAACCATGTTATTGCATTAGATACTATAGATCTCCTTACATCAAATGAGGTTGACGTTGAATATAGAAAAACTCACCCGTTTACATCAAATGAGGTTGACGTTGAATATAGAAAAACTCACCCGTTCAGACCATATAACTCTCTGATTGTATTTCTATAACATGTGAGTTTGGTATAACTTTTGAAAATGGCCTAATGCAGAGATCTACAATCCCAAAAAGACGCGTGCAAAAAATTGGAAAGGAAGAGGGGTTAATTGGGAGACACCTACTTCTTTAGTCTTGCTCGACTCGTTCACAGCCGGGTTCTTTTGTCTAGATAAGCCTCCAGAACTCATGGGCAATGGCCCAGAATTTCTATGACGTGATTGCAAGATTGTCGGCCTATCTTCTTCAACACCTGCTAAAAAATTAAAAGTTAAAAGACTTCTATTAGACGTAGACTTGAGTTCAAGACATGATTATGTTCTTACAAAAGAGAGTAGTACTTGTAGTTACGACTTAAGATCCAGCAAACATAGAAAAGATTAGCTGTGACGATGACCCAAAATCAGTATACATACATGTGATTAGCAGACAACTGCTTGAATGTGAGAAAATTAAAGGTAAATACAACGGCCAAAAGAGATCGAAAAGGAACCTAAACGTCTTTCAACATTAGCAACTCCTTGGGGCATTCTTGAACTTGTTCCTGCACTTCCCTGTTCCCAAAAAATTGTTTCATAAGCATCAAAGCTTCTCAATACTTTGTAAAAAACAACAATTCAAAAGACCTGCACTTCCCAGGGTGCGAGATGGAGGATTAGCAAGCTGTGATTGCTGGTATTTCAAAATGGTCCAGTCAAATACATAATCAAATTGGAATCCTGAAGGGAAATGAAAGATAAAATCACAAAGGAGACTAGAAAAAAAAAGATTTGAAGAGTAAAAAATATATAGTAGGCTAATATATGTCAAAAAGTTAAAAATGAAACGGATACTATGCTAATGTAGGTGCTGAGCTATTTTGATGTTCACAAATTAGAAACAGATAGAGAAGCATCCAACCTTCACGGATAAAAAGATCTCGGAAAATTTTCTTCAAGTAGGCATAATCTGGTTTATCGTCAAATCTAAGCGAACGACAATAATGGAAATAAGATGCGAATTCTGCAGGATATCCTCGACATAAAGCCTAAAGAAAATAGAACATTATAGTTAGTTTCAGAGAGTGGATACCATAATACATCATAAATTGAGCAAAATCTCCCTTTCTTAAACCAATAGGTAATTGTCAGTAAAAAAATACCTCTATTGAAGTTGAAACTTTCTTTTCACTGATCTTATCGTACTTCTGTTTCTTGTTTCCAGCTTTTAAGCCCTGCCAAGGAAGACTGGTAATTTGGTGATTATAAATAGAGGCTCTATGAGAATAAATAAATAAAAATTAACAAAGCATCATTTCTGGATGATAATATGCAAATAAGGTATGTCTACAGATTACCTTCCTCTTAAAAAGTACATGATAACATATCCAAGAGATTCTAAATCATCCCGCCGGCTTTGTTCAATGCAGTCAAATTGCAAAATTATCAGCTACTGGTATATGCACAGAATAAGAACCCAAAAACACTCGCAAGTAATTATTAACTCACCACTGTTCCAATCAAATTCTTATTTTCTCTGCATTTAATGGAAGTAGATACATAAGTCCATAAGTTTTAAGTAATTTAGTAGTGTCAGAACTATATGAAAGAGCTTAAATAATCTAAGAATGTTAGAAATATATATGTGATATTTAGTAGTTTAGGTCGAAGGGTAATTTGATCATTTACCCATTTATTAAAAATACAAAATATCTTGTAATGAAAATGAGAATTTCACTTCCTCCGAATCCTCCCACAAACTTCCTCTTCCATATCTCTCTCAACTACTCTATAGCTCTCTACACTAAACCATTTTACCACTCTTTAATTATTTTAACATGGCACTCCCTCCAACTCATTTTAATCAGACGTTTTTGCGATCTTCAAGGGCAAAACTTTAACCATGAATAACTTCTTAATTATATTATGAAAATTTCTTTTAAAACAAATCCAATTATATCAATTTTATATTTGTTAGAATAGGGAATAAAAAAAGTAATTTATGGTCAAAACTTTGACACGAAAACCGAAAACGTCACCTAAAATGAATTGGAGGGACTATCAGAGATTAATCCTGAGCAATACATGCATCTAGTCTCCACACAAAAGAAGAGCACTCAAGTTTTTGATAAGGGATGGGAAAATTCGTCAAAATGTTATACCAAAAGAAAATGTGTAGAACCAGAAATCCAGCATGTGGCGTGCCTTGCCTCTACCATAATAACTAGTAAATAGATTTTGTATAAATTCATGATTGATCACTAGAACAACTTAGGTAGGGGAAAACCAAACTTCGTTAGTTAGGTTGATAATAATATATCTACAACAGAGTTCAGCAAATAAGTTGTCAATACATGCAAAGGACTAATAAATTTTTGCAAATTTGTTTGAAACCAAAGATAAAAAAAAATTATTCAACACTGAAATAAGATAAATAGTTCATTAATGGATATGAACTCAAACAAAAATTTCAAGGGAGCACACCTGTAGGGAATGTGTCGATGGTTTGAGGACTCTCTATACTTCTTGGCCAGTCCAAAATCAATCATATATACCTGTAATATGATAAATTAGGATCACGACGAAAGGACATTATAAGAACAGATATGTTTGAACAGTTATTAATAAAATGTTAAATACCTGATTTGCTTTCCTGCCTAAACCCATGAGGAAGTTGTCAGGCTTAATATCTCGATGAAGGAATGATTTTTGATGGATAAATTCAACCCGAAATATCTAAAATCAGTTAGTAATCAGTGAAAATCGATTACAAGAAGCAATTTAAAGCTCAAACAATAAATCAAATATTTTAACATCATACCATTTGATCTGCAAGCATTAGAACGGTCTTCAAAGAGAGCTTCCTACTACAGAAATTAAATAAATCTTCAAGACTGGGTCCAAGTAGATCCATCACGAGGACATTGTAGTCTCCCTCAACTCCAGAATATTTAACCATAGGTATCCCAGCTATCAAATAGAAATAAAAAATTATGTGTCAACTGGCAAGACAAAAGAATATGCAACCACTTAGTTGCTGAAAGTTAAACCAACACATGAAAAATTCATTACTTCCTCCCTGTAGTAACCTATACAACTTCGACTCATAGAGTAACTGAGGATGCTTTGTCTTGATACTTTCCTAAACATAACAAGACACAAGATATTAGTAAAATGGCATACTTCGACAATCAAACCAGAATAAAGTTTTTAAACACTGTAAGAGAATGTATCATGTTAACCACCTGCTAAAGGTGGTATTCATAACGACAAAAAACACATAGGACTAATCACTAATCCAAAATTTACTAGAATTTATTTCTTCTGGTAGGCGAGATAGCTTCACTCGTTACACACAACACCGATGCATTCAAGAGACAGTATGCAGGAGGTCACATATATCCATTGCGAAATGTATTTGGTTACATTAGATGATTCAAGTACAGTAGTTGAATGTGCTCCAAGAATTTAATTCAATAGTGTGAATAATTAGATATTCATAGATCTTTATTCAGCAGCGACTAAGCATAGTAAAGTATAACAATGATAATACCCCAAAATATGCAAAGTTATAACTGAATACAGTCTTCTTGTATCCTATGCAAAAATAACCATTCTCTTATGTTCATCCAGAATCCTGTTTGATTGCTTGAGCAATTTCCTTCTAAAATGTATCATCGTCTAAATTGGTCACAGCTTCAAACACAGATGTGAAAAGAAGAACAGGTGCAGAACGCAACAAGACCAAAATTATTATTTGGCAAGCTTTTTATTAGACTGATTTAACAAAACAACCTCCGAGTTCAAGCTTCTACATTTATACAATAAGTAACTTATCAGCTTCAAATAAAGGTCTGCCAAAAACCAAGTAAGCTTTTGTATGATATTACAACTTACATAAATAAAGCTAATAGCTTATGTCTCGGTCTTAACTCCCAAGTAAATAATACTCTGAACCTACCTTAATCAACCAATCGAAGTACAAAATAAAAATACAACTTCAAATGCTAAATTCAAAGCCATCCGAATTCAACCAATCCGAACTAATAAACGAAACCTGCAAATTTTCAACTACTACCCAATATCACATACTCCATCCATTTCAAATATTGTCTATGATCAAACTTAACAAACTTTCTTGCCTTAATGGACACACAAAACTCTGATTCGAATCAAAATCATCGCGCTAATGGTAAACTACAATAAAAATACGATATTTAATATATTTTCACCAAATATTAAACAATACATAAACATTTGAGTTCAATATAAAAAGCCAACCAACAAAATCCAAAATCAAACTAGACCATCTTCTTGAAATCAAGTACAGGATTTTGCTCATCATTGATCAAATAGTCAAATTGGGTATCTACAAAAAATCAAAAAAGAACAATCTTTTATACTTACAAGCTTAACTGCAACCTCTTCATTAGATTGAATATTGGTACCTACAAAATACAATTAAAAATTAAAAATCAAAAACACTAAAAAATCCCAACAAATCATTAAAAAAATCCAAAAAATCAGTAAAAAAAATCCCAATTCATAATTTGGACAAATAAAATGAAATATAATTATAATATAATATAGAAAAATAAATTGACCAACCAAGATAGATCTCTCCAAATGAACCAGCACCAATTTTCCGACCAAGCAGGAATTTTTTTCCGACACGAGGTTCCATTACAACATTCGATTGGATTAAGATAAGATGATCAAATCAAGATCAAAAATGAAGAAAAAATTTGTAAATTAATTGAGAATTGAAAAAAGAACAAATCAATAGTGGCTACTAACTTCATTTCAAATTAATTGAATTTTTCAGTTTTCGAATCACAACTTTAATCATCAAATACTTTTTATGTACATTATGAAAAATTACAAAAAATAATATTATGAAAATATTTTTAAAAATAAATTCAATAATATCAAAGCCTTAATACACAATCCCAAAACAAATAATATTATGAAAAAATATTTTCGGATTAGGGAATAAAAATAATTTGTGTCAAAACTTTAACACGTAATTCCAAAATGTCAATTAATTTTAAATGAATGAATTAATACATAATTATTGAGGAATTAGAGAAGAGGAGAGTAAGACTAATGGTCCGGTGAACAAGGTGAAATTTTAAGTTCATTCACAGGCTTTTATTTTTGCTCACCTGGGATAATCTAACAATTGATTTACCCACATTTATAGATTCACCATTTTATTATTAGCATGCTGGACAGCGAATCAAGAGAAAAGATATCTAAAATTTACCTGTAAAATTTAGTGGAATCAAAGTAAATATAATGTAACATCATTTGGATAACATTAACCTAGGTGAATCATTATAACTAAAAATAAATATTATTATTTTGAAATATAAAATTATATCAATGGACATTTTTGCCTTTTTTCATTATTTGGATACATCGATGTCGTAACAAGATCATAACATCGATACGTACACACTCGACCAACCTTTACTTACTCAACAAAAATGAACCCTTTCAAATTTGCTTGTTACTACCATCACCGGATCGCCGTGACTAACAAAAAAGTGAACCATTCCAAATTATAAGATGATTACTCTATTTATACGCGTTATCTTATTAGACAAAATGAAAGACCAACAACCAATAACTGCTACAGGTTATATCACTGACGTTAGACCATATACTTGCTTGAACACTTTAATGCAACATTCATGGCTAAAAGATAGATTTCAATGAAGTACTTCATAAGCTTTAATTTTACCACCATATAAGTTCAATAAAATAAAGATTAAACATCCTAAAATTAAAAGCTAATAAGTGATAGATTGATAGTGTGCCTTCACATGAAACTACTATCGAAGGGAGACATTCTGCACGAGACTTGTGCTTCAACCATTATATTCTCATAATGCAAGTCCCCTTCATCCAAAGGCAATTAGCTCACATATCATAGTCGGCAATCTATTCCTACAAAGATGAAAATAGCCTGCCACTCGACGAAATCATCTTCAAACACTTCAACACATCATTAGGATCTGCCTTTGCTAGCAATAACCTTGTCAATGCTTACACTTAATATTTCACTACATGTTTCTGTCATCCATCTTTTCGCTTTCTTCTACTCCCTCTTTTCCTATTACTCCACTTTGTCAGTAACTCATTTATTTATAGAATCAGCAACAAGACTGCATTAACATAGGGTGGAGATGTTTTCATTGTTCCAAATTCACTGGGCCCTTCAGGTCCAACTTCACTTTGTGACACCAGTAGATCAATGTCTTTAATAAGTTGTCATTGCTTTTGAGCAAAGATCCTTCGCACTCTAATCTGTTAGTCACAACATTTTCTCTCCCTGCTGTTTATCCTTTCCAAAGAGTTCTTTCTAACTTTTCAAACAACGATACCGGGTTTGCCCTTCCGCCGCTTGATTAACCTCGTCGTGAGTAACATTATGTTAATTAATTAGAATTAGATTAAAATATGAAATCAATGTAAAATTCGAAATAATACACACCTTTATAATTTCATTCCATACTTCATCTTCCAGATCCCCATTTTAGTAATTGGATTATAATCCAACCACTTTTTGAGATATTCCTAAAAGAATCATAACACTCACTAAATTTGTTCTTCACATACTTAACTCTAGCTCTGAACTTCTCCTTGGTCCATGTGGTTTCGGAAAACTTTTTTTGAAGCTCCGTCAATACAGCATTATAGGTTGTGGATGTAAAGGATCCACCAGTACAGTTACCAATACTTGTTTGGTATAGTAGTCAGCATGAAGAATAAATTATCCATTTCTAAAAGCACGTGAATTTCTCTCTCTCGAAAGCAAAGATTTTTAGGAGGCATACTACACCAATAAATGACAAATACAATATTCATGATTCAAATAACACTTGGATTATTTTTTATGAATATGACAATGTCACGAGCACATAAAAACATATAATAGACAACACGGGATAATCAAAATTCTCAAATAATCATAGCAACGAAATGAATTTGCATTCGAAACAACAAGGGGGCTTGGGAAGACCCTAAAACAAGAATCTTCTTAAACATAATACTTTTGCTAACAAGAGACAACATGAGATAATCTTGAACGGTTAAACATTATAATTTTTGCCACGCTGGTACCGCACTGGTCTTAAGTATCGGCCCTTCTGTAACGCCCACCACATTAAGATCATTATATGCACTCCCCCTGCCTTCCAAACTATTGTTAGAAGATACCATGGTCTCAATTCTAATCATATATTTTCATCGTGATCTACACCCATCGTGTCTATGGATGACGTAACACACTATAATCCTTGTATTGTGTTCACATCTTAATGTGGCTCGCTATCGACATAATTGGGAATCAAGCATTTCTCACACCAAAGTTCTCTCAATAGCATTTCTTAATGAAGAATGTCGCAAGTTAAACAACTCCCGAAGACTCCTTGGTGGATTTTGTGAGTATTCGGGGATGACAATCGCTTCTCCACGAGCAAGCGGAAAAGTGTAACAACATTCATCATAGGAAATCCCGCATCTCCTAGATAGTATTTTCCTATGGAAAACTTGAAATATTAGCTTTATGTTAAATATTTATGTAAATTAGATTTTTAATTTTATAAGATAAGTACCTCTAGAATGTAATCATACATCTTTGTAATGCATTTTTTAATATGCGAGCATCAGATGTTGTTCCTTCCCAACCAGCTAGTACGTAAGTAAATTTTAAATCAAATGTACAAGCTACCAAAACATTTTGTGAAGTGTAATATTTTCCACTATTTAGAGCATCCGACAAAGAAACTTTATCAACATGGGTTCCATCAGTCTAAGAACTTAAAGTAAGTTCTTATTATTAATATGGTTATAATTAAAACAACTAATTGAATGAAAGAACTAACCACCTATAATATTAAACTTAAAATATGGGTAGAACATCGGTTATCTTCACTTCGCTGAGTCGATGAGCCATCAAAGTTGTCTAATGAACATTTCAATTCTAACACAAAGACTTCAAGACATTGTAAAAGTGAAGACTTATAACTTCTAGACCTTCCAAAACTCGCTAGCCTGTTTCTATTTGTTGTCTTACGCCTCATTGACAAATAAAAAACATAGCAACTTGCTCTTCAAGATTTAAAAATCTACTCGAGCGCAAGTGGCCATGTTTTGCTAATAACTCACAGAAAATATAAAATGCAGTCTCACTCATAGGAATCATATATCTACATATAACTCTATTTGTCATAACTTCCCTTACGAAAATCTTAGTTTCTCTAGATTCGTTATGGATATCATCATCTTCTTCATCACTTAACATGCCATTGATATCCATGATCCGTAAAATGGTTATCATGTTAACAAACCAACTAATCAGTGTAATTAAAATATTATTGTTGTCCATCTATCAAGAAAAAAAATAAGATCCAACATCATCGCACTCACGGTTTGCTGGCCTAACACAACTCAAAAACATAGATTTCAATGAACCAAATGAACAAAACCATCATCAAACTCTACATCTCCTAATACCAAATATTTAATCAAGATAAACAAAGCGAGATAATAAACATACAAGGATTATTGTATACAAAATACCACTAATTTAATTTGTTTTATTAGTTAGAAGCGATGGACTGTAATTACACAAACAATGCAACCGTCTCAAGATTCTATGTTAATAAGTTCTCAACATTATTTTTTAGTTGGACAATTAGTTCAATTCACAATTGAAATTCCAATTCCATTTAGCCGATCTGAGTTAAAAAACACGCAAATTAATTTATTATCAGCAGATTTATTCATACATTTCTTTTCTAGAAAATATATCGAGTGTGGCTGTGATTGCTATGAGTTGGAAAATAATGAAACATTGAGGATAATATATGCACTTGCATAGCAAAATTTTTGGTGAAAAATGATATTAACGTATGGGTATAATTGGTGCGACAGAAATATTTTATATGTTTATTTCTCATCATTGTCTTGAATATCCCTCATTTTCAGGGTGAATACTTGAATTAAATGTTCCTAACCTAGGTGAATCTATTTTTCTAGGTAAACTCATTTTTTGAACTCCAAACAAGGTAAATTAAGATATCCTTCATTTACCCAGATTATCCTCAAACAACGCACCATTACTAACCCTCAAATCGGGTGTAATAAGTTAATGGTAAGCTTTTTAGTTATTTCACCAACTTACCTAAATTCATCTCAATAAATAAAATATTATCCAAACAACATTTTAAAAGATTCACCTAGATTAACCTCAATTAACCTCACCTAGGTAAACTTTTAAGTTTTACCCTCACCTAAATTCACCCCAATCCAAACGAACCTTATGGAGAGAAGGAGAAAACCTTGAATTGTTTTATAAGGGTGCATGGTTCGGGTTGGACAGGTTTAAAACAAACCTAAACCCAAGGCCTCCAGTTTAGAAAATATATTTTGTATTTTTTTTATTGGAAATTAGTGATGAAAAGTACGATTAGATACATTGGCCGATAGGCCCCCGCATCATTTTTTAGTGTTCGCACCCTCCTGAAATATGCTGGTCACCCCCTAAACTATTTTTGTTCATAATAACCCCCCCGACACGTTTTAACACAAAATACTCGAATGAAATGACTATTATACTCCTTACCTTACAAAAATTCACTAACCGTCATTTGCAAATCTAATTCAATCATTCCTAATACTATCTAACTGAGAACCCTTTTTCACTCTCAAAACTCTTCAACTTGAACTCTCAAATCAACCAAACCTTAGAATCAATGGCGAGAAAGAGACGACGCATGAAAGCAGACGAAGACGAAAGTCAGAAGAACCCCGAACCCTTTTTTCTCCCCGAGGTAGGTGCCAACCGTAACCCTTTTGGAGCAGGCGAGCCTCCCAATAATTCTGCCAAAATCAGATATGGTAAGTTTTGGCAATATGCTCGGGGGTGGTTCATCTCTTGAAATTTTATTGCTTCTCGATGACATGCATTTTTGGCCAGGAGGACAAAACGACTTATTCACAATAAAGATGAGGGCGAATAAGCGGTTATGAAGTTTCGCGGTCATCGTGGTGTATTCAAAGTGGTTAGGTACTTAGACTATTGGGTGAGGGTTCGGTCGACTGTCAATGATATGCTAATGTATGCGCCGAGGGACAACACGGGTATTGCTTTTGTATTACAAGAAGCCTATGACTTCTTTAGATGATGGGTTAGTTCAGCTGAAGACCCAAGAAGATGGAAGACATTTATCTGATGGTCTAAAGGTTAGGAATGGGATACTATTACCCACCCTAGTCGGAAGTTAGCTAAGAGTTTGTTATTAGGTGAAACGTATGATCTTGGCCAAGCAGGCCCTCGCCTAAAAGCTACATCAATGAACTGACGAAGAGACGACGTTGTCGCTTGAAAGAAAATACTAAGATACCATTGTTGTCGCGTACCCCTCGAAGGGAGGGGCGTAGAATGCATGCAAGCATTGCGGCCGGGTGGATTGAGAAATGGAAAGCTATGGGGTCAGGATTGAGGAAATGGAAGTATGTGGGTCGCAACGGAGAGTGGAAGTACTGTGGTGGTCGTGAATGGATGAAAGGGAAAGACAAAGGGGTCGTGGAACGCGAGGAAAGTGGAGCCAAGGGGAGCAGAAGTTGGAGGAAAGATAAGGGGGTCATTCAATGGAGGAAAGTGGAGCACAGTGGTGGTCGTGGAATGGATGAAAGTGGCACAAATGGGTCGTGAATGGAGGAAAGGAAGTTGAGGGGAGCAAGAAGCTGAGAGTGGAAGTCGAACAGGCACGGATACTTTCATGAATGACAACAACATTGTCTTTGAGGATTTTGATTGGGAAACTGAAGCTTTCATGCGGGAAGACAATTTTGGTGAAGATTATGAGTCGGTCGAGGGAGAAGAAATGAGGGCGAAACCCAGGAGGCTTACAATGAGATGGCGTGCATGCTACGAGATTTGTGAAGGAATGTTTGAGGATTGGGGCCGCTGATGAATGTGAAATTGGGCCACCGCTATCTTTATTTGAGCACTCTAACCAGTTGCATGAATTGGAGCTTTTAAAGATGAAACTAAAGGGAAGAGAGGAGGTTGGTTCTGGCAGAGGAGGCGTGAAGAAAACAATGATCGCCCACGGTACGACAAAGGAGCTCAATCTTAAAAATCCCGTGTTAGTCCCTAACATGGTCTTTGCAACGGCTGCTGATTTTAGGAAACTTGTTAGGGAGTATGCAGTGGCAACAAAGAAGCCCCTCAAGTTTGTAAAAAATGAACCAATGAGAATTCGTATCAAATGTGTCAATGCGGATTGTGACTTCTTCGTGTTGTGTTCACAAGTTATAAATGACTTATCTATTAAGACAATGGATGTGAATCATACCTCGGGACGCCCATCGTGGCCCAACCATCTTCGTGGAAGTGGCTGGCCAAGAGATATGTGAACAAGGTTCAAGAACCCAACCATATCACGAAGCGTTTCATCGGTGATGTATGACCTAATTCTAATGTCGGTGATAGTCGGGGCACCGCACATGGAAAGCCATCGCGCAGCTGGGTACTTAATGTATGGAAATGAAACCCCAATTTGTTAGATTGTGAGTTATGCAAAAGAGATGATATAATGCATGTAACGAATCACATCATCAAAACAAGAAGAGCAAAAATTCCGCCGAATATATGTGTGCCCATCACCATCAAAGGCGGGTTTTTGGCCGGGTGTAGGCGATTTGTATGCCTCGATGGTTGCTTGAAAGGTTCGTTTAGGGGTCAAATCTAGTCAGCTGCTGGTCTCGACGCCGACAATGGCATTTATCCTTGCATGTGCGGGTGTAAGTGGAGAATACGGATTCGCGGGACGTTCCTCGTGAGGTCACAAAGAGGATCTCGATGACGGGACCGTGAACCCGACTTCGATACTCATGACCCGACCAAAGAAAGGTAACCCCCGCATCTTTAGCCCCCCTCGCACTTTGGCCCCGCATTTTAGCCTCCCTCGCATTTCGGGCCCCCGTACTTTTACCAAAGCCGCTAATCCAATCGTTAATCAATGTCGTGGTCTTCGAGATGCCATAAAGAATGAGTTTTCGACGCAAACACGATTATGTGTCAAACACCTTCACGCAAATTCGAGCAAAAGATTCCCCGGGAAAGTTCAAGAATACGATGTGAAAGGTGTCGAAGCCGCTAATGAACCATATTTTAAAGTAAAGATGCAGCCAGCCTTTAGAATGAGCGTGAGGATACGAGGCACTTTGTTGTATCGGACATCCAAGGAAATGGGCAGCATGCATTGCTCAAGAAACCGCGCAGGACTGGTGAATATCATGAGGCATTCAACGCTATCATAAGATCGGTGACCAACCGACATCACAATGTCAATACTATTTATCATACCATCATGACCCTGATAGTAGAGCAGCGGTAAGAATAAGTCAAGGGGCGGTCCAATGGGTCCAAGGATCATGGAGTGCTGGCAAAAGGGCTATAAGCTACACGATGTCATCAAGGCGTGATCTGATTTTTTTGTTTGGTTGAAGGCGCATTCAGATTTTAATATGTAGGTGAAGCTTTTGGACAACCTTTATTGGTTATGTAACCAAGTGGTCACTAGAACCTTTGTATTTTTCCTCAAGAACAATATTTGGAATGAAATCTTTGCTTTTTTTCACCGTTTTTTGTCATCATTTCTTTATCTTGTTTGACTGAGTTTTTTTACTTTCAGCAAGACATTATGGGGGTATAGTAGAAGGGCTATAGTACAGGGTCTACAACTTATGTGCCAGTTAGAAAGTATAAGTGAGCGTGAAGAGGCGCCTGCGGCCATAGTATAAGGGATCATTCACAACATCAAACACAACAAATTGAACCGCCTTAAGAACATTCATTCTTGACACATACTCAAACCAAATAAAATTAAATTCAAGCTTTGAAATTGCAAACACAAAGTAGTACTGAACCCATTAAATTAATCATCATCATTAAAATACAAGACTTTTCGTGAGCTACACAAATTATAAAAACACTCTAATAGAAGCTCACATTGCCAATCCCTACTCGACAAGCTTGGAAATCCACTATGCCCACAATTGTAATCGCAAGTTGGACTCTCCAAAGCAACAACAAAACACTGGCCACTAAGACACAAATCAACACCAACAAAATCAAAATCCACACTTTTCGCTCTCGCCTTTCTAACTTCACCAACACGAACCGACAAGAGAGATGGGGAGGTTCATCAAGCCACTCCCAAATCGACAATTCACCTAACCCCATTCGCACATCTCACCTAACCTTCTTCCAGATTCTTCGCCGCTTACCCACTCAACAACATATTTCCCACACCAACACCTAATATCAGATTCGTGTGGCCCCATGAAGAAAGCCTCGGCTCGTTTCTTCTAATCTTTCACTTAGGTTCTTCAATCTTCAATAGACAAAATTTAGGTTTGTTCAGCTTAATCTCTAAGTCCAAAATGGGGACCTGGTTTTAATAGATAAAATTTCATTATGCGTGTAATTACTAATGTGTCCTCTAATTATTACAGAAATTACTAATTTACCCTCATTTGTGTTAAACCGTGTCGTGGGTATATAGACACTAAAAATAGTTTGTGGGTAACCGAAATAGTTCGTGGGGGCGCTTAGACACAAAAATAGTACAGGGCCATATGTATACAAAAACCATAAGAGGCCTATCAAGCCACCAAGCCTTAAAGATAGTTGTAGCAGTTACAAATGTTATAATACGTATCTAATAATAGTAGAACCAAACCACTGTGGAAGCCAGGTTACTTTGCCAAGCTATCGTAGTCATTACCCGGCTTATAAAATATTAATCAAATATACATATTGAAAATGAAAAAAAATGATTAAATTAAATTGGAGGGATCATAAAATATATTTTTTGAATTTATACTGAACATGAAAAGTTTTAAAATATTGTGAATCAATGAATATTGTATCACATATATATAATCTACTCATATATAATCATAAAAGATAGAAGTATATTGCACCTCCTCTATTTTAAAAAGTTGTTAAACTTCAAATTTCAACAAGGGACTTTATAAATTTTGGATTCATAGATTTTTTATATATTGTATAATATTCGATGAAAATGAGTATCAAATACTAATATTTTAAAGTACTTTAACATTAATATGATGATTAGATATTACTGTCTCTAAGTTTAAAATATACATGAATCGAGCATAGAAGCTTTTTAGTTTGATTTGATGAATATTAAAATCGTATCGAACCGAACAAACCATCAACATGGTATGACTCAGTCTGGTTGTTGGGATGTCTTTGTGTAATGCTTTGAGAAGCTGAAGATGGAATACCTTTCTGATAGACAAAGAACAATCAACAAATATATTTCTCTGGAATGCTTTGCTTGAATATATAATCCTACATCAAGGAATCTATAGAGGTGCTTTAGCAACAACTATTTTGAAAGAAGTATCACATATGACATTGGGTTAAAAACAAGAAAACAAAGTTTACTTTGTGTTTAAATTGGAGAATAGACCTGACAGTTTTGGATAGGTGAAATGTAAATGGCTATTCCCCAACCTATCTGTTTCTTCTTTCAATCAATAAAATCATAAACTTGCAAAAAAAAGGTATCACATATGACATATCACAAGTGCAAAGCAACATTTGTGAACATTTTCTGATAAATTGGATGAAAATTATGAAGGTTTAACAATTTCATATGAAGTTGGATATGAGAAACAAACAAATCTATAACAATAACAGAATCATGAAAAGAGAAAAAAAAAAAAAGCAAAATCGGGCGATAATTCAGCCTCTCCGAAATAGAATGAAGATCTTCAGCTGAGTAGTGATCTTGTCAAATGTTCCCTTGCTGTAGCCAATGCTTGACTTATTGTCTGCACAGATGGTTAAACGATTTACAACAAGTTAGCGACGATACAAGTATGTGCCCACGAGCAATGTAAACTATTCTATTGACTAAACGAGGATTAATACTTCTGATATCTGCAACATCGTGTCAAGCAAGGAATACATAATCATTTCTCTTTGGAGAAACCTAGCAAAATTATTGACCCCATTACATCCAGCCAAACTATAGAGTATGGCCCTTATCGAGCAAGTAGGATTTAGCAAGTGGTTTTTCAATTTTACTCATGATCATCGTCGTTTTTGTTGGACTCTACTGAGCTTCTTAAAACATTAACTGCATTACTATGCAACAATGAGAAGGACAACATGATCTACTCCACTTTTTACGACATAGGTACCACAGTAGATGGCAATTTATGAATAATGATAAACAAGGTGAAATTGAGATCAACATTTCTAAAGGTTACCTGCTCAGACAAGGGCGCCCCATCATCCATGCTATGAGTGACTACTTTGCCAGCAATTACATTTCCATCTGTTTCGAGTATTATCCCTCCATCAACAATTAAAATCAGTCAGTGAGAAGTGAACTAAGTAGAATGCAGTATTGGTCGCATTTTACCATACATATACTAGTATATGATACAAACACGTACAATCAACAATAGGAACAATGCTTTTAAAAGTAGTCCTTAATCGTCATGTATGAGAGAATAGGAGAAGGAAAGATAATCCATGTCGTTTGAATTTTAATGCCAAGACATTTTATATACTACAGTGTTGTAAACTAGATTAAGGCCATCCAACAATAGGTTATTGAACAATAGCTTACCCTCCATCAACAATCTCATCAAGGCATAGAAGAATCAAATCTAAATTCTCAAGTGCCTCCCTTTGATCAACATTGTTCCTACGCAAGAACATGTCTAATTAGATGACATTAAGTGACTATAACCAACCAATCAAACAAAAGGAAAATTTAGAACTTTTAGAATTAAACCTGAGGAGAAGGACAACAGCATCATGAAACCCATTCAATACATTGGCCAGGATCAACTCATTTTCATCATCACCACCAGTCACAAAGAAATGGAGGTCTTGAACAAACTTGTAAACAATCAAATTATTCTCCAGCATTGCTATCTCCGCTGCAATGTGGCAGAGGAAACAACCAATAGAATGAATTCATGAACAGTACATTTACAATCAAATGATGGATTTGGTTTCTGACAAAGAGTATTCCAGTATATTGAAAAATATAAGTCTTGACTCTTGACTAAGCTATCATTAGCAATGTAAATACATTCTTTAATCATTAAAAGTCATATTGGGTTAATCTTAAATCTTTAATATGTCAATTGTAGCTCATAGCCTGGAATACAACTTACACGCCTTGAGAAAATAGAAAACTCCCTCAACTAAATGTCCCAAAGTGCAGGCTAAATGAATTACAATCTCATATGAAATTAACAAAGAGATGGGTCAAAAAGGAGCTACATAAAGTGACCAGGAGTACATGCAAGCAAATGAAAAACAATTAACTCTAGCATATACCTTCTGTACGAGCACTGGTCTTCTGAGTTTTAGTAAAAACAGATTTCTCAAAGGCAAGCTTTGCAGCATGGGTAGGCCATTCATCTGTATAATACTTAACGGCCACACGGTTCCCTTCAGAATCCAATAGAAGTATGTTCTTTATGGTAGGGCAAGCATCCTACAACATCCGTTTTGATTTTAATTAGAAATTGCACATACTAATACTCAAACAGACTATCTATCTCGCGATCGTCAAAAAAAGATCACAGCTCTAAAACTACTCTTAATTAAACACCAACAAGCATAATGAAAACACCATACTGCATCACACACACTCAGTGCACTGGCATATCTATTCCACCATACTTGCGAGGCTCCTCAGTATTATTGGATGGAAAGCCAACTATTCATTATTTCTGTTCGAGGTGTTTATGAAACAGTGCCAATATATTTCTGCATTTTGCCCATATCAAATAAACTCAAAATCTAAAATATGTTAACTTTGACACTAAAAATGTCTCGTGGGCACACTGAACAAATAGTTCGCCTCCAAAGTTGAAAAGTTCAATAATACAGGGGGTAAATTGACTCATAAGCAGTAGTTCGGGAGTTGTACCGAATTAAGCCATAATATTCACCAACAAAGAACATCAATTGACAAACAATCTAAATTCATTGAAAGAAATCACACTATGTATCCCTCGATCATGGAAAAAGATTGCATCTTTTGAACTACTCTTATGAAACATCAATAAGTAAAATGGAGAAGTAATCCTAGATCAAGCAAATAATATTCAGCAACAAAGCACATCAATTGACAAACAAATTGCACATTCATTAAAAAAATCACTCCTAAACTAAATAATTAAGTTCTTCATTTCCATAAACAAAACAAATCATGATAATCGCGCATACTAATTCGAGTACAGACTATTCTTCTATCAATCATGGAAGAACTCATCTTTGGAACTACTCTGTATGATCATCATCAAGCAATATAATTAACTAACAAAGCACATGCCCTCATGCATAGCTCAACTGGTAAAGAGGAGCGAGAGTGCTAAATGTCAGCCCTCTAGGCTCTTCATGCGGTGTGGATTCGAGTCACGCAAGTAGCAAAATCTCGTATTGAAATGGTCGTATGGAAGTGGTTTAAAGGAATCTCGTCCCTAACCAGTTGAGGCACATCCCTATTCACCTCTCCATGGACTCCGTGGAATCGAGGACAGAAACTCGAGGGGCGCTAGTATAACGATTTCACACTTTTTAACTAACAAAGCACAACATAAATTAATCAAAAATCACATCTAAATTAAATAACTTGTTCTTAATTTCCTTAATCAAAACATGGGCATTGCATTTTATTAAGAATCTTGAGTAAAGATTAGATCTTTACACAAACCAGTAATGTAAAACTCATAAAATAACTCTACATTTAATAAACTTATAAACACAAATTTGCAATAAATTTCCCATTTTGATATCTAAATCAAACAATAACTAAAATTCCAATAACTATATCACATAATTATTCAAAGAAGGGAAAATTTTGAGTTACATTATTCAGCTAAATTTCAAATAAAAACATGGGCATTTCAGTTTATAAAAAATTATTCAGTAAAGATCAGATCTTTACACAAATCACTAATGTAAAACTCATAAAATAACTCTATATTTAATAAACTTATAAACCCAAATTTGCAATAAATTTCCCATTTTGATATCTAAAAAAAACAATAACTAAAATTCCAATGACTACATTACTTAATTATTCAAAAAAGTGAAAGATTTGAGTTATATTGTTGAATTGCATTATAAAGAGCATAATAATATTATTGAGATAAAGAAGTGTAAGAGGAGTTACATACACGAAAATATGCCATTTTTATGGAGATTTTGGTTGAGGGATCAAGAGTTTGAGCTACAAAATTTTGTGGATTTGGATCTTTTCTGGTTTCACACTTTAGAGAGAGACCAGTAGTTGAATCTGGGGTGGACACCAAACAATGTTAAAAAATTATGCAAATAACTATTTTTGCTCTTAATTAAACTTTTTCAAATACTATATTAACAAATAGGGGGTAAGATAGTAATTTCATATTTTTAGCACCCTATTTATAAATGTAATGTTTGAGAAAGTTTCATTTTCAATCATTTTAACACTACTTGTGTGCTTTTAGTCCCACTGGGGATAGAAGTGGCATTTGATGACTGAGGATGCACGACCGTTAGTTAACGACCATATTTTTTTTTATTAAATGAGTTGCACTCGAGAGTTAATCAATAATTTTTATTCGGTAATATTTTCAATATTGTGTATAAAATTGTTATCATTAAGTTTATCCTTAAAAACATATTTTCATAATATTATTGAAAGTCTTTGGATTAGGAGTTTAAGGAATTACTTAAACATCATTCATAGTCATTGGATCATGTAATTTTAGAAAATAAAAAATTGTACCATATTATTTTTTTAGAAAAAATAGAAACTAAAAAAATAAAGAGAAAATAATAATATATTATCCTCGAACTTCTAAATTCCATTCTATTATCGGTGTATTTTCAAAATTCAATTGTTATGCAACAATAAATTATGAACTACGAAGTTACATACTTGTTCAAATATATTTTAATAGACATTTTCAATTTTTTGAGATTTATTTTTGAGCAAAATTGACAAAAGTAGTTTATGCTTTTTGATCATCCGACTCCATTTGATGATATAGGACTTGATTTAGTTTCATCTAGTTTGGTTTGATTTATGCTTTTTGATTTTCTTTAAAAACATTTTCTGATCATGAGTCAATTTGAAAAATGCTGAATACTTCTAACTGCAATGCACTATTTATCAAAGATGCAACATAATTTTTGGGTCAAATGAAACAAATGAAACAAAGACTTCAATAAATTATGATTTCCTTATGATTAATATTTGAAGATTTTTGCCTTCTCAATTTATTTTGTGTAGTTTTTTTTCAAATTTTTTTATAGATGTATCTTAATAAGGATTAGGAACATAAAAAGGTAGTTTATCAAGGAGTCAAGGACTAGACATCACAGAAAACAAATTCCATTGAATTATATCTTATCCATTTTCTTTGGATGGAGGCACCATGAATCTAATAACCATGTGAAAGATAATCTTAATACACGACAACATAAGATAATCCATTGCTAATAACTTTCATATACTATAATAATTTAGAACATTACAAACACTAGTACATGCATAAAAAAAAAACAATTCTAATCAAAATGGAAGAACACCATTTTGCATTTTAACAATGAACTCTTTCTTGAAAGCTATGGACTATAGAAAGTAGGACCACATTTGCATTTCCATCTTTCAGGCTCATAATTTGCATATTGAACACCAATTTTGCCAGTTTTTGTGGGCACTTGGATGGCTTCACATGGCATACAACCATAGCATTTGTTCTCACAAATTGGTGGACTTGAACCTATTTTCTTCACATCTTCAAATGTTGTTTCATTCAGAAATTGGACATCATGATTTGGGACAAAAGGCCTAGATGTCACACAAATGAAACATACCATGACTAGGGATAGACTTGACCACAATTCTTTTCTGCCCATTTCTTGATAAAGAAAACTAATTATGATACAATGATTTTCAGGGTAGCTGCAAGAAGAATGGAAAACAAGAGCGTTCTTGGATGATGACTAGAATGATTACTTGGGTGTATTTATAGTACTCCGTAGAATAAGTTCAAGAAATGGTTCTTCCCAAAAAGAAAGTCCACGAAATCCAATGTATTCAAGCATTGGTAGAATGATCTTTGCTTCACAAACAAGTGAAAGTGATTTTACTTATTTTGTGGCAGAAAAAGTAGTTATGATCCATCTAACTTCTCTGTGGTCACTTCTTTTCCTCTCATCTACTACTACCATTTCTTAGCTTGTCTTGCTATCTTTTCTTTCACATCAATTTACAAAAGGGTAGGAGTTGATGTGGACTTTCTTTTTGGGACACTAGGAAATAAGCCTATGGTAGGTGTACTAGTAGTATAAATAAAGGAAGGGGTGTGGAAGTAAAAATTCTTGTTGCCTAGACTGAAGAGCAACTTTTTCTCTGAGTTTTGCATTCCATAAGTGGAAGAAAACAAATCCAAGAAGATAATTCAATTTATTGTATATTTGTTGTATCAGGATCAGAAATAGTCAGAGCCAAATGTGTAGGAGTCTTGGATAGTTGTCTGTTGACTGGATAATACAAAACCAAAAACTTTCCACTCTAGTTGATAGGTCAAGATCCCAACTAAAAAATGATTAAATATTAGTGTAATGCAAAACTAAAGCTTAAATTTTCAACTTTATTTCTTGGTTAATAACTTTCACATGGATGAGTCTACTCCTATATCAAATGTCAAATTAGTGTCTCGGACCCTCGGTCTTAAAATCATTTATTTTCAATCATTCAATCAAGGTTAAAAGATTTTACAGATGAGAGGAGATAAAAAAAATGTATCCAAACGAAGATAAAAAGGATAGCATAATTTTGCATCTAATTCGAAGTCGTTTATTGCAAATCTCTTTACCCCCATTTATAGTGAGCAAAGTACTACAAAAATTTAATACTTTCGTATTTCAAATTATACATTAATTTTTTTTTCTTTCCCAAAAGATCGTGACCATACACTTTGCTTACATTTACTAAATACTCTCTAATACCAGAAGACACATTTACTTTTACAATTTTTTTATACACGCAATTTATCTCTCACACCTTATTTTCCCTCCAATTCACCCACACAAAATGGTCAAATAAGACCCTATTTAGAATTTTCATTTTTTTTAAAAGTCCGTAATGATTAAGAAATGAGCTAGAGTACCACTTTCAAGATTTGTACTACAAGCATACCTTGGACATTATCATGAATACATTGTTAATCAAAATGATACACTTCATTTATAAAGTAATCAATCTCTTATTGCCACTCCAATATGTGACTCCATCATATCACACTTCCATTTCACTTATCTTTTATATCACATCTTGAACAATCAAAATGGTTGATAAATTTGCATTCAACTATGTACATACATATCCAACAACTTCCACCAAATATATCAACCGTGGACTTTGAGTTAAGCATTTAGTACATGAGACCCCATTCTTTGAACCATTTCTTAGAGGTAATAGCTGTGAAACCTAACAAAAAACAAAGTTTAAGAGAAGAAAAAGAAGCTGATTGAATGATTGCACAATCCAATGTTCTCTTTACTACTACTAGCTCATCAGAATAGCTAGCAATATAGCATCAGGAGCTATATATACTTACCAATAGTGACAAACTTTTTGGGACAAAGGCTTGATATTTTATAAAGATTATTTATAGTTAGATATCATTGCCGAATACGTTAGGCAATGGAATAGCACCATCGTAATATATCCTCATTTGTCATTCCGAGTACAAGTGCTGATTGATCATTCATTACGGAAGCTTTTTGTACTGACTAGTGACTACTGCAAGATTTGATCATTCATTTTCACTTTGTAATAAAGGAACAAATGCCATGATAATGAGCCATAGTATCTACGGAGTATCAATTTGGCTTTTCTTTGTTTTTCATTCTCCACAATTTTGGTTATTCCATAAAATGAAGTGCAGCAGGTAGTCAAATAGGATGTTAATTCATGCAGCACGTAGTCAAAAGCATGTTAAACCCTTTTCATTTCTATTTCATGTTAAATTTTCACTATAGTAAATTTCATGTTAATTGATACCCACACTCAAAACTAATACTCTTATTTTTTAAAATGGTTTTTCTTGTCAAATAATTATCCGAAATTCATTTTTGTTTTTATTAATAGTTTTTATTTTTCAAGTTCTACAAATAGAGTCTGAGTTTGTATCATTATTTGGACACCCAAAAAAATCCGAGATGGAGTTACGTGGATGAAATAGAATGTGAAAAACTTTATAAATGTCTAGCGGCTGTAGCGTTGGTAGATATTAGAGTGTTAGATTATGAAAGAAAAAGAGAATAATTTGATGTGACAAGAAAAAAAATATTAAATATTGCATAATTGCTGGAGATGGTGTAAACACTAATAATGATGTTTTATATAGATATAAATAAATAAGTTCATCAAATACTTCATCCGACTTATTGTATTTTATTTGACATTTTAGATTTCAATATCGATGATTTGAACATGCTTTAACTTTTATTCTATATTCTAATAAATATACATCGATAGCATTTGATTTAATTTCAAAACTATTTTTATAATATTAAGAAATCACTACTACAAAAAGCATTTAAAAAGACACTTACTGAGGGGTATTTGTTAAATTCATTAAACACTTAATCTTAATTAATTCAACATTTACCTGTATGTTTATTTGTTAATGAATTATTTAAGTGCTTAATAAATTAAGTAATTATCAAAATCCTTAACAAAAAAATTGCTTGTACCTTAGCTTATTTTGTACCTCTTTAATCAAATAATCTCACTATTCTTTCTTACCCAATTCGAATCCTAAAAGAAAACAACCATTTCTCCTTTTTCACTTTTACACATTCTTATTCTCCAATTTATCACGTTAATACTTTATCCTTTTCTATTCAATTTATAATACTGGATGTTTTATTTTTAATTTAATTTCTTTTTATTTATTCAATGTATCAGACAGTTAATATGAAAAGTCAATTATTTTGTGGTCGTTGTTTTGTTAAATTTTTTTGTATTTTCAATTTAATTTTTATATTTTATTCAAGTAATATATTAAGTTAATACCGGATTTGCTATCCTCAAGAATCCAGAGAACCTAAGTGGTTGGCTTTTTCCAAAGATGTTTTTTTACGCTATTTGTCATATTAACATTGCGTAGACGACATTGGATTGAAGTTCGATGGTGTCTTATATGTTATGGTTATTAGGTGACTTCTAATTTAAGTAAATTAGATAAATAAGTTGGTTAGTCGCTTAATCTAAGCATGGCATCTCTAGTAAAGAGATTACGTGCTATTGTAATAGTCGCTCCTGTTTTGTTTCTCCCACGGATTGAGTATGATCTCACCACTCACCGCTAAGCCCGATTGCCGAGTAGATTTCCAAAATAACCGGCCCATCTAACAAGAGAAGAACTTTTCATCAGAAAGCACATGCAAAATCGAGAAATATTGAACTTATTTCAAGTTCTTAAAAATCTGCTTTCGATTCTCATAGTGATGCCATCTATCCATTTCCAACATAAAGAAATATCGTAATAGCTTGTGTGGCTATGCATAATTTTATTCTTAGAGGACAATGCAAATTATTTCTTTGAATCAGCTGATGATGTTAGCACACGCTGGGAGAATTCACGAGGCAATAATGGACTCTTCTAGCGATCAACATCAGTTTAATACAAGACGCAAGCAGATCAAATAAATATGATTAATCTGTTTCAATCATAACCGCCAGACTTTAAGCTAATTACAGATGGCGAAATAATCATGTTCGCTTTTTTAACAAACAGATGTCTCTAGATTATAGGTTCAAATGAAGACAAGCGGTTGTTTTCTTATTAATTGAAGAATTTGTATTGGCTTATCCAATTTTTCAATTATGTATGCTTGATCAATTTATTGAATTTATAAATCTTAAATATTTATTTAATATTTAGAATTTATTTATACTTTAATATTTATTTAATCAAATTATTATATTTATACTACTATTTATAATCTAATAATAAGATTTATTATTTAATTATCTATTATAAGCTATTTATTTAATACATGATTCATATATAAGTAAATGAACTAAGTTGATCGGGCAAAATTGTTAAAAACAACTCACTTAAGTTTTTCAACCGTTATCAAACACCTATTTAGATCTCATAATTCACAGTACCACTTCGCCATCTCCGCCGACTTCGCCAGATTTAACAAACACCCCTGTGACATCACAACCAAAAAAATACAGTCTAAGAAGCACTTAAAGGGTGATATTGGTGCAAAATACCGTCTAAGTGCTTTTTAAATCGCGCTCAAAAGCGCCCTATAAGTTAATTGTACAAAAAATAATTATACTTATGGTCAAAATTTCTTCTTGCAAATAAAAAGTGTCAATTAAAGTAAACTGAAGAAAATATTAATCATCAAATCCAGTTATCACATACGATATACACACCCATATATATATTGGCAGATAAATGGGACATCAATTACATAGATAGGTAGCACTTAATTTATTGTTGTTGTTGCAAATACTCAATTTTTAAAAAATTCATATGTAATGTGGTCTCCTAGAGATCTAGAACTGAATCAACTGATCAAAGTGTTATTAAATTTACCAACATGGTCGATGGCCCATGGGTTTTCTCTGTGTTAAATTTAATGGATTGGTCTATCACAAAGAGTTTCGGTTAAGAATTTAATAAATTCTTAACCCAATAATGTGCGGAGTATATTGATTTAAAGAAAATAAATTATTATTATTTGAAATAAACCAACGGTTCTCATTGACTTAAACACATGATTAAGGATTTTCTTTAAACTCGTAATTCATACTCCATCGCGAGTATTTCTGCCGGATTTGGCCATTTACGTGATCACAAAATGAGGTAGTATTATTTGTCTTTCAATTCATCTGCCATATCCTTCGTTGGATATATGAACTGAAATGATGAACATGTTTCAAATTTGAACTTTTAAATAGACGAGCTATTTAATGAGAAATAATCTATTTGAAATATGTGAATAATCTGGATTCTAGAATTTTCATTTACAAATTGGAGTTAAATGTGGAACTATGGGATATCTCCTCCCTCATCACTTTCTACCATACCAAAAACTAATTTTTTCTATTTTTTATCCTTTATTTTCTTTCCCCACCCTCAACTAAGGTAATTAATATTTATGGATTGAGGTAAATCGAGTAGAGATAGATAGATATAATACCCCTTAATTTAGTTGAACATAATGGAGGTGAATATTTAAAATTATTGTTTGATTGGATACTTTTTATTTTTTGAGTTAAATTAATATGAATTAGGGTGAAACATATTTGAAAGTAATATTCACCTCGACTATTTTAATTATTGAGAAATAATGGTTTGAAGATGAATGTATTGGAATGGATATGGATATATTTCAATAAGTGAATCCATTTTAAAAACTCAAAGATAAATGAGAAGATTCACTTTGATACCATTAAATTCACCATGTAGAGCATCGTACCTAGAAGGCTAGAAGAGTATTGGAATAACAAACATCTCCATCCTGATGCGGAATTTGGATTTTATGTTGGGAGGTCAAAAGATGTTACTGAATATTTATTTTGACTTTTGTTAGCCTCGACTTGAGAGTATTCAATTTCAACCTATGATTTGTGGTACGTACAAAATATTTTTTCCGTTTAAAAAATAAATGACATTTGGGATGAAAGTTTCTTTATTAATAAATTGTGAAAAGTTACATTAAGATTGTAAAAATACATCAAAATGTAAAAGATATGTTAACGATAAAAAATATATATTAAAATTGCCAACAATCAACTATCATTAAAAATAATTTTTTTTCTAAATAATCATCTATTTTAAAACGGATGGAGTAATAATGTATCATTATTTTAATTATTTTCAAACCGAATTAACCATCGAGCATAAAAAGAGGCTCTCCGCTCTCACCTGCTTTTTTTTTTTCACTTTAGGAGATAGTTTCAAATATATGTGCTTGAATTTATTCTTCATATATTACTCCCTCTATCCCAATATCTCATAAATTCTATAATAAAAAATGCATGCACAAATATGTCAAATAAGACAAAATATGATAAAAAAAAATGTAAGAGTTGACAATCTTCATATAATAAAGGAAATATTATATTCGATGTCCCGAATATTCTTCTTAATAAAGTCATCGCCGACTGGCCAAGACAACTTGCTCCCACCCAAAGATGCTGATTCTAAATGAGCCCCGCAGCCGAAGCCTCCTCTTGTTAGCAAGGAAAGTGCTAGAGTGAACGCTTTTCCTCACTACAGTTTCTTCATGCTAGCTTGCCTCTTTCTCAGCTTTTACGATTAGATTGGTTAATTGGATGAATGTAATCGTTGGATATCTATTAAAATAATAAGTTTTTTAAAAAAAAAAAAAAAAAAAGTCAATGTTGACCCGGGCTGATGAAATTCGAGGATTCGAAAAATATTAAATCAAATCTCAAGCCGAAAGCATTATTGGTACTATAAAGTAAACCCTACTCAAACAAGCAAAAGGATGTCAACCCTTTGTCCGAACCAATAAATGAAAAACCAATGGGAGTCAATACAAGCTAAATTCCATAAAACTAAGGGTGTATCATACGCAGTAATGTTTATATATAATAGGTGTTTGTCTTCTGGTACTATGCAGTTGCATCTACCCCTAAATTTTTGCGATTTTTTTCTCTGGGTTCAGCCTTCGTACTCTCTATCCCTTTCAGTCAAAGCCTCATACCATTGTTGACACTCCTCATCCTACATTAAAATCATATTTTTTCAACTAAAAACTTAAATACCATTTAGTCGCTAATTAAAGTATAGGAACTAATAATGGGTTAATATTTAAATATTTCCACATAATACAATAAAATTCACTTTTTTCTTTGACACTACTTCACCCCCATCTCCTCCCAACCTTCACCAACCACAAATTTCTTCGACACACCAACTTTTTACTCTCTAGCCTACAAGCACAAGCGATTGTTAGCCAGTCTCATACGATTTAAAGCTTGCGAGAGATGTTGTGGTGTGCCAAGGAGCAAAAAAACCATGATTTTATTATAATTACGTAAAATATTTAAATGCCTTTAATTTTTAGTCCATATACTTTAGTATAGTATTATGGACAAAATAAATATTTAAGTTTTTTAGTCGAAAAATAAATTTTTAAATGTGAAAAAATGGGATGAGGGGTAGTCGAGACAAGATTTAAAAGATAAAGTAACAAGTCTCGAAAAGATGAAGACATGCTAGTTCGAAAAGACACAAGTTTAACCACCTAAACGATAAGACAAGGACAAATACATTTATTAGCAAAAAAAAGGGTGTATCATAAAGTTATCACTAAAAATAAGGACCAAGAAAATAAATAAACATTCCAATGTATCCGTTACAAATTGAATTTCCAATCATGACCCTTTCCCTTTTTTATGCAAATTTAAATTTTCAAAAAACAAACCCTACAGCCCCGTACTCATTAACTAATTAGGAGTACTATATTTATCACTCCAAATAAATCCGCTCCTACATACTGCAAAAAACAATTAATACCCCCCCTCCACATCCCTCATTCAACAGTATATTAGTCCAAGAATTTGTACAATTTCCGACAACAGAAACTTCTCATCTCTCTGCTAAATTCTACTTCTAGTACATTTTGTCTGAGTACTCCAAAAAAGCTGCAAAAGCCAACAAAAAATATCTCATTTCAAACAAGACTTAACACAACAGTGAGTTATCAAATGGGAGCTTCTGCAAAGTGGATCAAATCACTCATTACTCCCAAAAATTCCCAAACAACTAATGATCAAGTAAGTAACTAACATACCCCTTGTCCATATTTTTTGTTTTTCTTGTTTAGTTTTTTAAAATTTTTTGATTTAATGTTACACTTGTTGGATCAATTCGAAAACATTTTATGTGTTACTACAATACGGTTGTTTAATATCCGACCCCTTTGACCCTTTACCCACTTAGCAGGAGAGTCTAAAGTCATTGGGTGGGATAATTCAGCGATGTAACTAGGGGAGGCATAAATAACCGTCGCACCCCTAGTTTTTTATAAAATATAAATGACTAATGAAAAATAAAATTATTTGGTTCGTCCTCTCCTAAAATTTTATATTTTTTCTGATTTTACTTGGATCAACCATTCGCCACCCTTATATATAAATCCTGGTTTCACTACTACGCATGTTCATGCTGATGAATCTTCGTTTTATGTTTTGATGAAGAATAAGGTGGTAGGAGGGAAGAGTAGGAAGTGGAAGCTATGGAGGAGTGCTTCAGGAGGGATGTTTATGGCAGCTAAGGCTTTGAAAGGAGATACAAGATTGAAAGATAATACAGAGTTTCAAGGCTCAGAGTCTCCATATCCCTTTGGTAAAGCTATGGCTGCTGCTATGGCTACTGTTGTTAGAGCTCCACCTAAAGATTTTTTGGTGGTTAAGCAAGAATTTGCTGCCATTAGAATCCAATCAGTCTTCAGGGCCTTTTTGGTAATTTCACTTGCTTTTTAATTTTGTTGAAAACTCAAATTTGACTTTTATGTGGTGAACTTTAATTCAAATTGCAACTTTATTGCTTCATGATAGGTTACACTGTTGCACATCTAATTCAAATTAGTTTAAGTTTTCATTTCAATGTGATCATTTTATTCGATGTACTTTTAATATTTTTACTACTCCCCTCCGGCCTCTGTAAATAATTGATCATCTACCCAAAATTTTGTTTCAAAAATAAGTGATTATTCGATTTTCAACGCAACTTTACGAATCGGGAATTTACAAAATTCCTTATCATCAATTCCTTATCTTTTTGTTTTTCATTGATTAATATCTACATCATCACATTGAAAATTGTGAAATTTATTACTTTTTTTTCTATTGATTTCATAACTACTTAATAAATTATTTTTGGTTAAACGATCACTTATTTCAGAATACCAAGTAGTAATACAGAGTATGAAATCTATTTCTTATAGGCTTTGAACAAATTTCTTTTGCATAATAATATGAATTAATTATAAAAAAAAAATATGAAGTCGATGATATTTATTTTTTATTTGTTAGATTAATGAATGAATAAATGTATTCATGGTTAAAGTTATGATTAGAAAATTAGAAAAATAATTAATTGAAATTGGAGATAGTAAGATTTAGTCATGGTTTGACTAGTGTTCAAATTGATTTTCATTTTAAAGGTTTAACTTGAAAATTGCTATTTATTAATTACTTGTATCATTTACTTGTAGTTCGGAAATAGCCTCTTTGTTATCACATATGGTTATTAGGCGACCTATAATCCAATCCATGTTGATCACCTCATGCAGGAGCCTCTTTGTAGATGGAGCATGCATGTTATTGTATAATTTATTACTCCGTATTATTTACGTGTAGCTAAATTAAAATGACTTACCAATTTTCTCTATTTTTAAGCTAAATATAAATTAAATTAACAATAAACACTTGCTCAAAATGAGTAATTTAACTTAACATTTCAATTTAAAATTGAGAGTTGATATGTTTTATGGTACAAATGACTCATACATCATTGTGAACTTGCTTCTTATTGATTGATTTCTTTTAATTTTTGATATGGTTAAAGGCAAGGCGTGCTTTAAGAGCTCTAAGAGCATTGGTGAGGCTTCAAGCTATTGTACGTGGCAGACTTGTCAGAAAACAAGCTGATGTTACACTTAGATGTATGCAAGCTCTTGTGAGGGTCCAAAATAGGGTGAGGGCTCAGATTAATCAGACAACTATTGATAAACAACTTAATTTGAAGCCTAATTGCTCCCCAAATGATCCTACCAAGCAAGCTGAGGTATTATTTAATGCGCATGTTGAAAAATAATGAGTTCGGTTTAGGTGTTTAAGTATGTGAATATAACACCTAGGCTTTAATCCCATATGTAGCTAACCACCAAAGCATTCTTATTATCCAACCCCTTTTACCACGCTTTTAGATGGAGCCTCTTTAGATTCATTTGACATACTGGATGCTTAATCAGTATATGGACTTATTAATAAGAGAAGGTTCCTTTGCAGAAAGGATGGTGTGATAGTAGAGGAACAATTGATGAGGTAAAATCTAAGATTCAAATGAAGCAAGAAGGAGCTCTTAAGAGGGAGAGAGCATTTGCTTATACCCTCTCCATGCAGGTAATTGTTACTTATGGTTAAATATTTTGTCCAATTTGAATTAGTCAGTTTTATTTTTCATGTAAATTTTACCATTTTATAAATGAATTAGTTATGTTCATTTTGCATAAAATGGTGTATTTAAATTTTTATGCATTTGTTTCTTACTTCAAAATTATATATGTTCCAACATTTAATATGAAAGGATTTTTTATTGCCCAAATTAAAGTGTACCAGTAAATTTTTATTCCATTTGCTTTGGCAACAGAAAAGCAATGATGATGATTCATTTTTAAGAACATCCAAGTTGATAACCCCCACTAAAGGTAACAAGAATGGCACAAGGTTGAACTGGCTGGAGAAATGGATGCCAACCAAGCCATGGGAGACCAGGTTGATGAATTCCTCCATTGACAGTGTTGAAATGACTCCAAATTCTTCGAAATTCGAAGAAGAAGACACAACAATTAGTTCCATTTCATCCAAGTACAATCCAGTTACAATCAAAAGAAATAACATATCCACTAGGATTTCTTCAAGACCGACGAGTGGTTACATTTCTCATTCATCTTGTTATCCATTCACTGATTCTCAGTACTATGACGAGATTTCAACTTCGAGTTCTTCAATATCGACTTCAGAAACTCCAGGATCGGGCAACTCGTTGGTGGAGGGACGAAATAGTTTGCCAGGCTATATGAGGCCGACTCAGTCGATGAAGTCTAAGCAGAGGAATTCCGTAGAGAATATATCGACTTACAAGATGAGACAGAGTCCGCTTTCTAAAGGGGGGACGGCTAGGAGAAGCGCGGCTCGTGATCTTTACAGTGTTGATTTGTGCAATGATCTTTACCCACCAAAGCATTTAGATTGAAGAGAGTGTCTACTGACATGGATTGAGAAGAGTCTACTGAATTGGATTGAAGAGTTGTAATTTATCATGTTCAACTTCTTGTTGTTCTTCACATACTAGGAGTTTTGAAGGCTGTTTCTTTGTCGAGTTTGTTGCTAAAATGGTAAACTTTGTTTCAGTTTCTATATGTATTTTGAATGAATACAACAAATACAAAACAAATCATGCTCAAATATCAAATTTTTCTTATTTTTTCTTTGTATTTTCCCTCTCTTAGTCCAACTGTTTGACACCAGAAGGCACACACCTCTAATCTCGATAGATCAGAGTTCTGCCAGGCCATCAATATTCGAACATAGAATCTTATTAGGTATGCCCGCAAGCAGAAACAAACATGCATTCCTCAAACAAATAGTATTAGATTTGTAAAACTCTTCTATTTGAAATAACATCGCAAGATAAAAAAAAGGTAAAAAATATTAAGAGTAATACTCTAGAGAAGTCGAGAATAAGCAGAGTGTAGAATTTTGACAAATTCAACTAGTTTATAGACTACAAAGGCTATGTATATGAATACATTGATAAAAACTGAAGTCAACCAGGCATCCAATAATTCTAACCTGGCTTTGAACAAGTTTCTAGTTACATGGTGAAACACTGAAACACAACAAACAAATCCCACAAGCACCCCTACAACAATTTCCAAAACCATCGGAAACATACCCGACGCCATTTTCATGGGGACATGATCCAATATAAAGATACAACAAACCTAAGACTTTTACTCTTCATCATCAATGAAGCATAACTTGACAATGACGGTTTTTCCGATAATGAATACTAACATTAAACGCCTCAATACCAACAAAGATTATAAATACTGCACAATACTGCCCAGACAAATACAAAGGACATCTTGAATTGTACATAAAAAAAAAAAGGATTCCTTCACGCCACCATCTTTACTGTTCCCCTTGTAATGCACCAGATATCCACTCAGAAGTGGCTTGTTGAATATCTGATTCTACATGCGATGTAACAGACATTGGTGTCACTGCAACCTGTGAAAAATGCAGGGTGTCAAACAATTAAGTTATTACATGAAATAGCAAGATCGATCTTCATTAGGTATTCTCATAAACAGATTGAAAACTTACAAATCCATTCTCAAGGGCTCTGAAGTCAAGATCTTCATCCTCTTCTTCCTGCTCTTTGTCTAGCAACTGAAAGAACAAGAGTGATCAACAAGAGATTAGAACAAATTATTCGTTTTAAGTGACAGAGGCATGCAAATGCAGGAAAAGTAACTACAGTATACTAGTACGGTAGTCCCGCTGAAGAACATAAAGTTTCCACACTTTTTAGAGCAACAAGAGTAAGTTCGATACCTCCACCCTGAAATACTTCACTTTCCTATCTGGTTCAGATTTCCCTGCAGCACCAACTGATTCAACGACTTCAATATTTTTCTTTTGAGTGCCCAAGCGACGAGCAGCACCCTATATAGAAAGGAAATGATATGAGGATCCGAGCCTTAGACCATACCCCAATAGCTATCATTGATTGAAACAATAATCCAGTGTGCGACTTACTGCAGCAGAGGCATCTCTGCCAAGTTGAGCAAGCTGCATTCCTAGGCTTTGCTGATTAGACATATAACGAGCAGCAGGATTCCTATTGGCTGAAAGTGCTTGCCAACATGGTCTGGACCTCCACAAGCTCTGCTTGGTTAGTCTGAAACCCTGCGAAAAAGTATTTTTGCGAAATGCTTAATCAGTGAAAACATAGAAGAGACCTTTAGCATAGAAATAAAAGCCATAAGTCCATGACAAGTGAAAACGTGAATTTATGCAACATTTATTATAGATAAACCTTGTTGGTCAAAGGAGATCTTGGAACTTCTACATTCAGAAAACAACTTTTGGGGAAAACTCCCTTTTCAAGGTCTCGGATTGCTGCACTTATCAGGGGTAAGCATACAGTTACGGCATCCTTGAAATCACTTTCCTGACCTTCATCTTTTTTCCTAAAAAATTATGTGGCCAGGGTATTATACCTTACTAAAGTAGAAAAATATATCGAAGCACGATATAGATAGAGAACACACCAGTTCAATGATATCGATATAGATGGAACACCATTGATCAATGCCTCCCTAGCCCCAGCAACCACACCAGAGTAGACCCTGATTATTGATAAGTAATGTGAGAAGCTATCAATATGAATGCAGTACAAAGCTAAGCAATGAAAAACACAAAAAAACATCGCATAAGAAAATTAATGGCAAAACAACCAACATACATTTGGTGGCCGCAGCTTGAACCACGGTTGATACCACTTATGACCTAAAAAACGTGAACAAAATCTCCCAACATGAGAAGATGAGAAACAAAGAACATCATAAACAATATAGAAAACAGGCTTACCAGCCGAGGCTTAGTCCATGAAAACAATGCCCCGGACAATGCTAATGAAACACAATCCACAGGGGTTCCTAAATCACATTAAACACAAGGTCCTTATTCGAAAAATTAGAGTATGGAACACCTTTACTCAAGTCACACATTGCTTCACAAATCAAAACAAATAATGACTTAACTTACAATAATTTTTTATATACTCTAAACAGAACACAAAGATGTCATCTTCCATACGTAATCACATAATTTAAAACTAAAACCCTCACAGAACATGTCATATCATCCCAATATGATAAAATATTCCATCTTTCAAACATAAAGCCGACAACATTAGCTTACCAGAAACTTCGTAGGCAGTGGCACCATTCATTTCAAAGTAGGTTACAGCCACAGTCTCTGCAACAGTCACCGAATGACCTGATGAAGATCTATCCCTGCAAAATGACCCCAAAAAATAACTAAATTTACAGTCCAGCAAATAAATTATCCCCATTTCTTCATCATCAAACAACATACTTTAACAGAAAAACAAAAATAAAATCGAATTAGAGCACCAAACAGCTAATCATATCAGTATAAAGCTTCATATAATCATATTTACACAATAGAATAAAAATATTCAATTTCAACATTTAAAAATAAAAGTGGACAATCTTTTTGTGACAAACACAAGCAAGAGTAAGGAAGCAACGCACGATTGAGGAGCGCAGACATAGACATTGTAAAGTCCTTGACTCACAAGAGCTTCAACCAAATGAGTCAACCCAGGTGACTCAATCCCATCACCATTTGTCACCAAAATCAATGGCTTACAACTATCCACGTCATCATCACCTCCCACACCTGCCACGTCAGCATCACCACCATCATCCTTGTGGGCCCCATTTTGCTTCCTGCTCTGCAACACTTCTGCAAGATTTGAAACCAACCCAGCTGGCAACATACCCTTCTTCACTCCTGTAGACATTTTCTTGATTTTTTTCCAAAATTATCTTAATTGTTTTCAATTTTATCTTAAAATTTGTCAAATTTTACAAATTCCTCAAAAGGGTATGTCTGAAAAGTGTAAATAGCAAAAAAGTTTCAATCTAGATTTTTTTTTCAAAATTATCTTAAAATTTGTCAATTTTGTTAGGATTTCTGAAAAGGGTATGTGTGAATTTCTTTTTTGTGATAAATATACAACAAAATAGATGCAATCTTGATTGGTTTTTGATTGGGAAAACTTGAGGAACTGAAATTTGACAATTTTATCTCAAAATTTGTCAATTTTATATTAAAATTTGTGATTTTTTTGGGGATTCCTTAAAAGGGCATGAGTGAAAAATGTTCGTGATGATTATACAACAAAAAAGATGCAATCTTGATTGGTTTTTGATGGGGAAAACTTGAGGAAATAAAATGAGAACCCTAGAGAGAGAGAAGAGGGGAAAATGAAGCGATGAGAGTAGAATTTGAGCGGTTCAAACGGAGGTTGAAAGAAGTCTAGAGAGAGAGAATATATGAGCAATCATGATTTATTTGGACAAGGTTGAGTGAACAGAGATGTTGAAAAATTTGTAATGAGGTTGTCTATACCCTTTGTGTCTCCATCCTCAATGTCTTGATGCATTTAACTATGGTACACGTTTGGATTAGCGGTGAATCGAAAAGTATAATGTTTAAAAATTAATACACAGGAGAATCGAGGTAGATTTAGATGAATATATTAAAATCGTTTAGATTCCAAATAAACTGTTTGAAGCAGGGTGAATGCATTATACTCGGTTTTGAGGGTAATGATTTAAGATTAAATGTAGTTAAATGGGTGATACAAGGTAAATTCATTTTCTAGGTAAAATAGTACTGCGGGCCGAAGCGAGGTAAATGAGGATATTTATCCTTACGATTTATCTCGTTAAATATTCGAAAACAAATGGACCATTAGGCTAGTTAACGGATTGAGTTCGAACGGATATTAATTGTTTTTTTTTCCAATGATAGAAAATTATAGGAATTTTTAATATAACATTGAAGCTTAAGTTATACAACTTCATTTTTTCTTCTGTAGTCTTGCATGAAATATTTTTTATTTGATTTAGATTTTCAAGAACTTCATAGCTGTTAGGCTTGACAAGTGGCCTGAAGATATATAATTTAACAAATTGAGCCATCAAATGTTGGGTGGAGTAGCGATGATGCAGTGCGGTTTCGGTGTTGGGTCGGTTCAAATCATAAAGTCCTAGAACTGATGCGGATCCAAATGAGGTTCCTACAAAATAGGCCAGGTTGCCGTGAGGCAATTTCAAATCGAGTGTTCGATAAAGGGATTCGAAAGAATTTAGTTTCTAAAAAAGATAGTATTTGAGTATTAAAGTGAAATTACTTGATTTGGCATCAAGGTTTACCTTTTATAGTTTACTCGGACGGTTACTTTTGTCGAGCCTTGATGGTTCATTCATTATTTGATTAATGATTTTGTTGCTAATTATGGACTAAGTAATTAGGGACTTAATTACCTCTTTAATGGAGCCGTCGACATTAACTATCCCCAACGATGTACTCACTCTTTACCGGTGAATAACTTGACTGTTAAATGCCTGCCTTCGCTGGCCGCATTAGGTCCGAGGTCCATTTATTCACGTTGTTGTCTACGGTCCCGTCTTGAAGGACCAGTCTTGTAGGCCGGTCTGGATGACCCATTTTAATAATGGGGATTATCGTTTGCCCCAGAAGCGAACTGCCTGCAATCGCACCAGCAGTGGGTTCCCCGCTTCTTCGAAGGTCGTTTCTTTTGCTTGACTCGACACATGAGTGTGAGTGCGGCGTACGACCCGATGAACTTTAAACCACGGCGGATCGCCCCGACATATCTTTTGGCTTCCAGCAAAGATATACCGATACTCCCAGAGACTCGGATAAGCGTAGCCTGGAAATGTATGCAACTGGCGTTAATGCCTATCTTGAAACCTTACTCGGATCCACTACCGTCGAGCGGAAGGACCTCCCAATCTCGGCGCCCCTCCTTGGGCTCTCCTCCGGGACCTCCGAGTGCCAGACATTCGGTCTACCGGTGCCCGTGATTCCTAGGGGCGTGGTCCCCGCTATCACATTTCGAGGCTGAATGGCGACGGCGATGCTTATACGGTTCCACTTGTATTTCCCGATTCTGCCGTACAGCGTAGGGAGCTTCAACTTGAGGTGTATGAAGGATACCGCGCCTCAGGTGTGATAATCTTGCGGCGGGCACATTATGCCATTGTAGGCTGGCTGCCCGTAATCCCACAATGGTGAACTCCACCATCCTTGTGGCTTGCTGCAGGTGCTTGCCCATTGTAACCATGAGGTTGGAAACCCCCAGCGGGCTTACAGCATCCCCGGTGAACCCCACCAACGGAGTGGCCACCGGCCTGATCTGAGCCCGAATCGTTCCTAGTTTAAGATACGCATCTAGGAAGAAGGTGTCACAAGGCTCACCGTGTCCACAATCCGTCCCTTTCGAAGTTGGCTATCACCGGAGTGATGACTAGGATCTTGGTGTAGGCGGCTCATCAATCGCCCACGGGAAAAGGATAAATGCGGGACCTCGCTCCCATCCGAGATAACGTTTTACTCTTCCGGTGATGTTGGGAGGTCCATCCGAGGATCACGACTTGTCTCGAAGTCGATTCACACTGCAGATTATAAGCGTGGATATAATCCTCGATTTCCCAGTGAATGAAACACCATGCCGATCTTGGTAATGGTCGTCGGTATCATGACCATGATGCTTTTGTTATGCTTGGCGGAGCACCACCGTATCTCTTTTGGTTTGGGAGGTCTTACGCGAGGGAAGCGGCCGTGGTAACAACACTTTGTCTTCAATTTCAGGAACACATTCAGTGAGAATTAACTGAGGGTCAAATGCTGATTTTCTCCGCTTACCTTTCTTTCTCGGATGCCTTGGAGGTAGAGAAGGCCAACTCCCGCCCGATAGGTGGTCCGGGGAGTAGGCTTTATCGGTGCCGGATCTATCTGGGCGCTTAAGCCGAGGCTCACGGGCTCAGGGCTTAGGTATTCGGTGATTATGCACCAGGCTCTTTCCTTTCCTGCCACCGATCCCTCTTCTACGCCGATCGAATATTAACTGTAGGCCCGTTCATTGGAAGCCTCCTCGAATCCACAGGGGCGCCTCTTGAGGAGTGACTCCTTGAACTTACCCCGGCCCGTAAGCCCTCATAAAGGCAATCACCACCGTATCTTAAAGTTATTTTTAGGGATCAAGTTGAACTCAGGCTGCTCCCCAAAGGCAATTGGTCGTTCTCCGCTGCTTGATGGTCATTAGGGAGCCTTTCATCATATCATTTGGATCGTGCGCCAGAGTCTGAGTAAAGACCGGTTTTGAGGATGCAATGTATCCTAAATGACGGTTGAACCACTTCCAGCCAGTCGGCTGGAAGCTGAGAGAACATACAATGAACCACTGGCTGGTTGGTGAAGGACATATAAGGCCCGAAACTCATGATATTATCGGTCCAGTTTCCCGGCTGAACTTGGTAAACATAGGGAGTTAAACCCAGCCTGACATGATGGCGCCAAGTATGCCGGAGAAGAGGAAAGCCTTCTTTAGTTACATTGTTGGTGCTGCCAGCGATGCGTCCGACAACTTCTCACGGAGAGGGCTTTTCGCTTGCAGCTACTGTCATTACATACGGAGGAGGCGGGGAGACCCACTTTGCTACTCCTTCCTTGATTTAAATGCTTGCCCGTGTGAAGACTCTTTCCCCCCTACACCGGGGAGTGTGAGTGCTCTTCCCGGACAGACTGATACTTCCACCCGGATTTCCTCCTCGGTGGGAGTTGCTTCGAACTCTGCGTCACCATTTGGAAATGATAGTCCTGTCGTCTCATGGATTATCCCGGCCATCTCCAAATTGGATGTGAATTCCACCGAACCGCAGTTCCCCAGTCCATAGGTTGGCCAGTTGAGGGATATAGGGTGAGAACTTGTCGTTCTGGTGATCATGGGGATCATCCCGGTTGAGGCCGTCGTTCCACGAAGGTTGTTGCCGTTACTCCCGTTGTTTCCATGTTAATAGTTGAAAATATTATTGGGTGATGGCTTTCTTATGTGATCTCTGGCTGTGGTCGCTTGATGATGATGCAGTCGGTTTAAGTCTTTGGGATCGCTGAAAATCCTGAGAATAGGAGGTTGCTTGATACGCTTGGATCCAAATGAGAGTTCCACACCACAAAAGCTTGAGGATCGTTGCCCGGTTGGAAACACTCCGACGATCGAGTTTAGTAAAGGATTCGAGAAAGAGTTTAGTTTCTAAAAAGAGAGAGTATTTTAGGTATCAGTGTGAGCTTTGATAAATACTCGAGGTTCTGTTTTTATAGTTTACTCGAGACGGTTACTTTTGTCGAGGCCTTGATGTCACCGTTGTTGATTAATGATTTTCAAGCGACTCATTGTAGACAGGCCAGTAATTAGTGACTTAATTACCTCTTTAATGGAGTCGAGATATTGACCCGATTAACTTCTACAACGGTCTTCTCACTTGTCGAGGTTGAATGGCTGGCCAGCACCTCTGACCTCGTGGGTCGAGGTCCATTTGACCAGTTTTTGTCCACTGATGCATTTTTAAGATGATCCCGTCTTTATTAGTAGGTCTGCGGATCATTTCGTTTAATAATGGGATTATCAATAACTAACAGATTGGGATCGAGCGGATATTGATTAATTTGACATGATAGATAGGTTAATGAGTTTAGTCATTAATCAGCTATTTCAGCTCGAATCGAATGCATGTTTAGTTCAAATGAGGTATTGATTAATTGGATTAGATAGATAGTTTAATGAGTGGAGTCATTAATCAATTGTTTGAGCTCGAATCAGGATGTTAGTGAGTTTTAGTATTGAATTGTAAACAAGTGGATTTGTCAAAATATGGATAAATCATAAAGGTACAAATGAGTCAGGTTTAATGGATATCAAATTAATGTACTTAATCTAGTCTAGTAACTATCTGGTTGCATAAGTTATCGGGCAAAATTTTATGCTTACAGTATAACCTAATCCAATAACTAGTCGATAAGGAGTACCAAACATATACTGAGCTACATGATGACTATCAACCCTATATCGAGTTTATTGGATAGAAATGGAGTTGGTTAAAAAATTGAATGTTTTTTCAACTACTCCATTAATTATATTTTAAGAACCGGGTAGTTAAAATACTGTTTGCATTAGCAATAAATCTCCAGGCATTGAAATTCAATGTCACAGTTAATTAATTTGTTGATATATGAATAGAGCTAGGCTTGATTGTGGGACAATTGATTATTGGCTTTTATTGGGTTATGCTTGACATGATTTTCACATGTTATACACTAATTCAATTTTAGCTTAAATTTAAAATTACATAATGATGGGATATTGATGTTGTTTAAGCATGAAACATGAAAGAAGACATTGATAGGAGTTCTCTTCCACTAATCCATAACCCTTCAACTCGACTTTCACATCATTCAGTAGAAATTTTGGTTGGAAGTAGCGGACGAGCTTCGGGAGTTACGGACTTGGGAGGTCTCGATTCAAGTCCCGACCTCGAGGACTTTGGAGGCCGAGATTTTTTTGGGAGTAGTCGGGTTTGTTTCTGTTGATCCAGCGAGAACAAGTGCGGTATTTGAGGTGGTTTTGACCTTTTAGCCCAAGTTTCCTATTCGGTTTTATCTTTAGGCCTGGGATCTTTTGTAGCGCATATATATGGGTATTTATAAGTCTTGCTTTATGTGTGTGGAAACTTATACTGTAAATGTGAGGATTAAAATAGAGATTCGTAGGAAGCTGAAAAATATTGTGAGAGCATGGTGGGGTTTTATTGTATGTGAAAACACCCAATAGAGATCTTGTTTAGAGATTTGAGTGTATTAGTACACCAATACTTGAGTGCTTAGATTCCTAACAATTGGTACTTCAGAACCGATTGTGATTATCGTAAAAATATTGAATCGACAGACAACTAGAGTTGAAAGAATGGCGTTAAATGTAAAGTACATTGGAAGGACTAATATTATTGGGGAAGGGGAATTATTATAACTTAGGTTTTGATTAGAGCGTCACATGTTGTCATTGAAATTTCTTACGGAAAGGTTCGTCTTGAAGATGAAAAGGTCCACTGGAGATTTGTGATTTGAGTTGTGAATTGACATATCATGGGTTATCGTTGAAGGTCTTGGTTGGAAAAGGGTCATCGATTAGATGAAAGATTCCTGGAGGAAATTTGTGAGATGGGTGATGCTTGTTTTGAGGTTTATCAAACGGTTCTATATGGAAGATTGGAGGATTAGATTTGTTGCCCAGGTCTGATGGACTAATCTTGTTCAGAATGGATTTCGAAGTGCAACTCAAGATCATGTAGATACATTGATTGTTAAGAGTCACGATGAAGGACATGATGGAAGCAATAGGCTCAAGTTGATTCGGTTGTGTGTGGATTCGTCGGTGCTCGAAAGATATGATGGAAGGTCACGATGAAATTATAAGGGGAGTCATTGTTGATGTTGTGAGAAGCATTGTTAGGTGCGAGTCACGATAAAAGGCTATCAATCGAAAAGGGTTCATAACGGTATGAGTAAATGCGTTTGGTGGAGATATTTATGAAGAAGCTTGGTGGGAGATCGGTGTCTGAATGCATATGTGGATGTCGACATGGTAGAAAGCTGACCCAATAAGTAACAACATGGAGTTTACCGATGTTAAGCGTTGTTGTAGGTAAAATTTTAGGTTGGGGCGTGAAATATTACACGGAAGTTTTGAGATGTTATGAAATTTAAATTAGATAAAAAGTATATGATACTCCAACTTGATATTTAAATCTTTTAATTGAAAATACAAATAAAAATTTCAATCATCAAAATCGACTTAAAAAACAATCATAATACCTTTGTTCCATTTGAATTTCTCAACTTTTGACTTGATTCATCATTTGAACTGTCGTGTGTATAAATGATTGTAAATTTGACCAGGACGTGATGAAGAACGAGTTTAGTCTTTTGGGGGCTAATGTAGTTAAGGTTATTTTCCTTACCACATGATGTAAGTAATCTGCGCTTTTAAGTGTTATGCATTAACTAAAGACTTCTAATCCAATTATATTTGTTTGGACCTTTTTTAGAAGAGGTCATGATTTAAATCATCTAAAAGGATTATATGCTGCTCAATTTGTAGGCGTGATTTTTCCAAAAAAAATTTATCGCTAATTAACAAAAAAAAAATTTCATGCATTGATTAACATATTTGGGTCCCACTAGTTGATGATGATGTTGAGTTATCAAAGTTTTAACGCAGAGTAAATCAGAAAATTCATTCAATCCAAAATATTATCCAATTTTCAATTTTTATTATTTTATTTAAAAAATAATCAAATTCAATATATCAAGTAATTGATGAATGATATCTAAAATATTGTCCAATTTTGGTTATGGAATTCAATAGTTTATTGATGGATGCAAAATATATCTAATACTCCATATTAATATTTTTATTTATATAAAACATCATATTTTAATTCAAATTTAAGTTATATGTCAATTAAAACTAATTTTTTAATATTAATTTTGATAATAAAAAATTAGAGTGGATTTTATTTATTTATTTATTTTGTAATGGAGGAAGTAATTAGTGTTGATGACATGACTCATGAATGGAGTTTGGTCATCTGATACTAAGGAAAATCCTTAGCAATGATTTATAAACTAATCTAAACAATTGAATCATTTGCCATCTTATTATTTTTTATCTAAAGGTTAGAAATCGAATGGGTATAATAGTCTTTAACTTCATTTGTAGAAAATGGCTGCCTATTTTTCACGTATCGATTTGTTGCCATTTCATAACCGATTTTTGCTCCTCTCCATTTAATTACATATTTTTTTCCATTTCAATTCAAATTTTTTTGTTCCTGCCGTTTTTTTTGCCATTTCAATTCCATATTTTTTGTTGGTCTCCATTTTATGACTTGCCATAGCAACATATTCTTTTGTTATGTTCCACAAATTTTGTTCTTGCCATAACTAAATTTCTTCTCCCACTCAATTCACGAATTGTTGATTCTCTTTTCTCCTATTTTCGAATTCCTTTTTTTTACACAATAAAATATAATCGGTTTGATAATTTATTTTTGGAGCAAACAATTTATTTGATTATATTTTGCATCGAAAATAGTCAAACAAGATTACTCTATTCATAATGGCATTGACTGAGTGACCATGGCAGGAGACTAGCTAATCGACGACTACATCACGTTTGCCGCATATATTGCTACCCTTAGTTGTCACCAATTTGTCACGCATTAAGTGTTACAGGGTTAAAGGTTGTTGCCAAAATTAATAGTCAAATGGTTAGTATCCGTTCCACAAAATTGTTCAAATAAATCAGGCTACCAGTTCATCTTTTTCATCAGGAGGAACTAAGATAAAGAATTTTCAAATGAAAAATGGTCTTTCACCTATTAATAAACAAATTCTTTTTTTCCTTAAAAAAATACCCTTGTCGGGCTCGATGCGGGGCCGCATTATTAATAAACAAACATACTTTCGAGGAAGAAAGAAATATGCATCAAATTTTACAATTATTATCAATCAAAATAATAATCATAAATCTAATTCAATTAAACTATAATCATAACCTAATTCAATCAAAACTAATAATTCTACCTTAATTTCAAAATGATAAAAATATATATATTAATCAATCAATCAAAATTTATTATTTGACCAACAATTAGTACATGCAATTCCATCTTAACCATTTTAGTAATTTTTTGTTGCAAATTTCGACAAACATCCCCCAGAAATTTCATAAAATCTACAAATACCCAATTGATAAATAAAAATGAATTTTTTTAACCTTTTCACTGGTGTACTTCTTTACCGATGCAGAGATTCCAATGGTGGGTTTTAGGTTTTTGTATTTTGAATTAGGGTACGAAGATGGGTTGAATTTGGCTAATAATATGAGTTTTGAAATTTGCCTAAAACAATGTCAAAAATTATGGTAAGAATTGGAGAAATTTTTGCCTAAACTAACAAACTCTATGTTTAGTTAGATGATTGTTTATAAAAAGATAAAAATAAATTCTTACAAAAGAAAACTATAAAAGGGTATAAAAATGACCGTCCAGTAGATATAAACATATTAAGCTTAATAATACTTGCAATTACTAAAATATCCTCAACTGAATGGTGAAAAGACAAATATACCCGTTTTATTCGATGGATTGGGTGCATTTCATAGCGAGATTGATTTAATGATGTGTGTATGTTATAAGCTAAATACTTTAAAATAGTGTAAGCTCTAAAAATTAGGGTTCCGGAGAAATGTATACATGCTATGTATGTGTCAATTGACCAAAAGGGGCTTTAGTATTGTAGTACTAAAGTCTTTAGTACTCTAAATCACTGGAACGCATCAAATGCTTACATTGGTTTATTTGAACTGTTTAATCACACAAAAAATGAGATTGCTTAATTTAAGCCTTTTAAAATTGATTCCTGTCATGTGATTATCCAAATGCCCTTTTCTTGATTTGATTTGAATCGTTCGAGGGGATCGATCGACAATAAGAATCTTAATATGTTGCATAGATTAGCATTCTTTGTTTTTATTGATAATTTTGGTATACTTTTAGAATGAAAGGAGAAAATATATTTCTTGATTCACTTTGACTCATTTGCATGAGTTGATTTAACTTTGTACTAATCTTAGAGTATGTGCACTAATTCTTCTTCAAAAAGTTATAATAAGGACTAAAAAAATTAAAAATTAGTAAATACTTTTTCAGCTTCCCTAAAATAACTTAAACTTCTAAAAAAAATTTCACACACCTCAAATTTGTACCGTTCCCTATATTATTTACCTCTTTTTTTTTTATTATTGAAAATCTTTTGATTTTTATGTTTTGGATGAATAATAGCAAAATTGTTAAAAAATTTGCACACATTTCAAATTATGAGTATATTTTAGAGAAATTGATGTATATGATGTTAAGATGAGTAATTAACTTTGTAAATGTTGCATTTTGGTAGCAAAGTGACTTTGTAGAAATGAGATGATCTAAGCTCACAATTCAATAAACAACTTATTAATTCGTATGGATATAAATCTTGTCTTATGTACGTATCATTATTTAATAGGATATCACTAGTCAAGACCATTAGTTTTTGCATGGCCATCTTCAATAGGTTAGGTTATAAAATTATAAACTAACCATCAACACCCAAACGATTTTATGTGAATTTATTAATGTTAGAGTAATAGATTAGTGGGAGTAGTTCACGAGTTCGGTTCATGTATTGACCCATAATTATTATTATTAGGTTTAGATTTAATGTCTTGAGGCTACTCTACTTCATTTATAAATAAACACATTATTGTAATTTATATTCAAATAATTTAATACAATATTTATATTACTCTAGCATTTTTTACCATTAACGATTGATTATGGTTGGTACTTGGTGCTTCAAGATACTCTATAATTTAATACTTTGAGGGCTTATAAGCATCACTGGCTATAATTTAATATTTTGATGCAAAAAGATTAAATAATTGGGTAATACTTGATGAAGTAGAAGATACATAAGAGAATAAAGACTATGAGTTGTGAGCATCTTCATTACTTCATATTCTTGATAATGTATATATCCAGCTGGTCCAGAATTAAACCTCCAGTAAGCAATAGAAGCAACAAAAGCTTTACTCATTCAATTCCTTGCTTCCTCCAAACAACCAAGGCATGTGCATACACAAATGGCAACTATTATTGTCCTCAAACTCTCAAATACTGAGAAATAGTAAATGTACTCATTGGACCTCAATTATAATATAATTAATGGAAAGAAATAAATTTTGTATAAATACTTGAACAATTATTTATAAAATGCATTGAATTCACTAGAAAACCTACCACACCCCACATGGAAAACACAATTGATAAAACACGTTACAATAGTGTCACAATTTTGAAATTTTGACATTTTTATTACTCATGGTGAACGATGGTAATAATAGATTGGGATTAATTAGGGTGTTAAGAGGAGAATACTTCCATGAAACCAGGAGGTGGTCAATTTGGGTACTAGAATTTGGCCGTGGGGCCAGGAAGTAAATTAATCGGACCATCTCGATTTAACGCACCCAAATGTAGGCTCCACCGACAATTAAAAAAACCAAGAAAAAAAAGAGCGGCCTACTGACCACGGCGCCTGTCTGGGCTGAGCCCGGTGACAGCTCAGTGGCACTTGGGACGTGTGGCGTCTTTGGTTAGCGTAATTTTTTCTGCTCGTTTTTAAATTATTTTGCTGCAATAATTAAACCATAATAAAAAGAACAACTACCACTATTTTTTTATTTTTCGAGGCTCTATAAATAGAGGCATAGGTTTGTCATAGGACACAAAAAAATCAAATTTTTACTTTTTGTATTATATTCATGTCTTGGAATAAATTTGGAATCATAAAGTAGATTTAAAAAAAATCTCAGTTACTATATGTTTATTGTGTGTGTTTTGTTCTGTTTTGATAATTTATGTATGTTTCTTTATTATATATGTCTTCCAGTTAAAAGTGATGAATAATATTGTGTGTTATTTTAAAAAATTATAATATTATTTATTGTATTAAAATGACATATAGGATTTTTTTGAAATTCAAAAAAATATATACTATTAAAATATACTTTCAAAATATATATGAATTAAAAAAATTATTAAAATATTAAATATTGCAAAAAATTAAAATATTTAAATTATTAAAAATATATTTTTAAAAAAAAGTATAATATTATTTATTGTATTAAATTTAATAATTATATATATAGAAATAAATAAAGAAAAATGAAAATATAGTAGAGGTATATGTTGGAGTGATGTAGAAGGGAGATAAATTAATTTAACACCACGACACCGAGTTGTTAGTAAAAGTAGAGTGTTATTTGAGGTGTTAAGGCGATGTAGCGGCGATAAATTATCGGAAATTGTAGCTAATGGATGGTTTACAAGTATTGAAAAACAAATTGATGTTTAACACTATTTCTTTTCAAATGGACCTGCTAGTTGCTTGATAAGGAAATAATTTAAATGATCAATGATTATTCAGCCATTAATTTCACATAGAAAATAGGAAGTGAAGAAAGAGGAAACTTTAACACGCGACAAAGTGCACAAGCTTTAGTAAGATACAAGAGTTATGGCTTCTTGAGGATATGAACAATATACTAAAAGATGTTATTTAACTGGATCTGCCAACCACATAATTAATGTCAAAGCATCATATGCTTGCTGCTTTTGGTAACAAATTAAACTTCTCTCCAGGACCAGGCTCAGGAAAACTATCTAATTCATCATTTAGATAAAATTAGGATCCACAATAACTTACATTTGGGAGATGCACCCAACACTAATAAACATAGTATATAAATTGAGTAAAGTTTAGATGCTTAAAAGTATATTAAGTCCGGTGTTTAAGTTCAATATTAGGTATCAATATTGAGTATACACGACTACTTTTGATCTCGGCTTAATGACGATAATACGTATTTTGTCTGTTTGGATGTTAAACGAGGATAAATGCTTTATAATATTAATCGACTTTCGGGATAATATTCTACGATAATTGGACTTTTTCGAAAGGCAGAATGTATTATATTGCCCTTTATTGGGATGAAATGAAAGCTTGATCGCGTTGTTAAGGTGAAACAACATTTTTTTAAAATTCAGGTATAAATTACTTCTATGCTTAGTAACAATTACTAAACAAAAGCTTAGTATAAAAAATGGGAGTCGAGAGAAGAGGTGGGATCAAGAGAAACCTGAAAAACGAAATGCCTCATGTTGTCTACAACTTTTTGAATCCTATTACAATTACATCAAAATTTGGCATAAGATACTCCATTCCAATTCATTCACCTATATTAGCAATATAGGATCAATTTATCTCATTACAAACAATAAACCGGACAAGCCTCAGAATCTCTAGTAGTTCGGGCATATATGAGGATGGACAAAGAAAAGAAGCTGTTATAGACTAAAACAATGGAGGGAAGAAAACTATGTGAGAAGCACACAACTGTTTACAAAAAGATCATGTCTCAAAATACCTCCATGTATTGAAAAGTTTTGATGTGTGTTCCAAACCACAGTAGACTCAGAAACGAGCGGGCAAAGGGGGGAGTGGGGGGTGTAAAAAGCTTGTACTTTGTTCACCAAGGTGGCAACTATTATCAAAAGTGAATTAAAGGAAGTTATCTTCCTAAGGATTTGTAATATGTTACCATCTAAGACTATTTAGAATTAGTCCTCTCTACAGGCCAGCGTCTTTCGTCTAATGCTCATACAGCGAGAGCCGGGAAATCATCGTTCTTGAGGTGGAACGACTGTTTTTCAACCCTGAAACCAAAGCAACGAGAGAGCTTTAGATTGTACAAATAAAAACGCCAAGTAATCCGAAGAACGACTGAACGTGAATAGGAGTGCAATATAAGTGGAATATATCCCTACCTTTCACATTTCTCACCGTGTACTGGCTTTGAACTCTTCATTTGCTGTGACAGGCTACAATTTGAACAATTTTTCGGAGAATTGTTTGATAGAGGAACTGGCAAACTGCCCCAAGATCCAAATTGAAGGACGCAAGATCTCAAAGAATCAGCAACATGGCTTTCAGCTCCAAGAGATTTCCCAAGAACAGAGGATTGTGAATCAGGCTCCTCACAAGTACCATTCCCAGAAAAACTCATCTCAGGCTGGCTAATGTTACTGGAATTTCTTTGCAACTGGCAACAGTTCTCAGGTGATTTAGTTCTTTCTTTATCGGCTTGAAAGGATCTCTCTTTGTGACGGGAATTCTGAAACATTTTAAATGCAAGACCTTAACACACTTCATATCATTTTGAACACATGAAAAAAAATTAAAAAAAACAAAAAAGTTCCGGTGTACAATTGCAGGTCTTATGGTCCAGATACAGGTTAGCACAGAGACGAACACTTAGGGAAGGGGGCGAGAAAGTAATGTGATGAAGGGTGGAGGGAGATTATTAGCAAGTACTTACAGTGTTCGGGATATAAGTGCCTGTTCCCCGTGCTTTGCATTTATACCTGTTACTAAAGGGAACTCTTGACGTTGTGCAACTGGCATCAACATCAAGAGATGAGCAAGTATATAGAAAGTTTGAGTTGTGATTCCATCTGAGATGACTTGATTGGCAAACTGTATCCCAGGTGTTCTCACTCCGGAATCTTGAAGGCGATAATGGGGAATAGGACACTCCTCGTGCAGACAATGGAAGCCCATCAAAACTTTGGCCATATAAGAAGCTCCGCAAGTGACTGTCATAATCTCCAGTGAGGTCTGCTGAAGGATTTAAAGGTTCTACATCGCTTACCAAGGTGGCAAAATCTCTCAACTTAAGATCTAAGCATAATTTTCCCAAGATATCAGTTTTTGGGCTTGATATTTCTGAACCCTTAGAGCATATATCAGCAAGTTCATCAATGGAAGATTCGTAAGCTTCACTATTAGTTCCATCAGCGAAATCAGTCTGACAAGAACTCGCATATTTAAGGGGCCCGTTCTCAGTAGAAGAGAACTGACATAATTCAGGAGCATGAAGCCTTAAATGAGATACCTCCTCTACACTCTGAGAACTCGAGCATGACTCATCATTTCCATCACCTATAGGAGTTTCTGAAAAGGTAGCTGTTGCTGAAGATACTTCTTGAGAAGAGAGTATGCTTGAGTTGTTTAGCTCATTGCTGAGCACTGAAGTACATTTCTCCTCCACTCCAATAGCATCATCCTCAAAATCAAAGATGGATGATCTTAGGAGAGTGTCGTCCTCAAAGAGCGTGTCATCAGACGATGAGCAAGATAAATTAACAGACCAGTCTGCCTCAAACACAAGAACAGGCTTGTGTATGAAGTCTCCATATTTACACCCATGCCTCTCCAGAGTGTTTGCAAAGAACCTTCTAATCTCATCAGCAACTGTTTCTCTAGGCAATGACAGAATTTGACCAAGCTTGCGGGCCCCATGTTTAAAAGCACTTCGAATACGGTAGTAATTTCCTTAATCATTCAAAAGGCAATTAATGTTAACAAGGAATTGAAGGGTTTATTTAGCACAAGCAAAAACATCTTCCATTTTGACAATACAAACTCGACGCACATGCAGCACACGAGTAATGTCAAGCAGAAACATATGTTGAAACACTTAAAAACAGGTAACGAAGATATTTCTACTATTGAAGTTATATAGCCATGCTTCTAAATGGCCACAATTTGTTATGCTAATATTTTTTACTCAACAGAGGGACTATGCCCATGAGTCATGAGATGCGACACCCTACATCTTCAAACAGGACAAAAGTATCATCCAACTAATGCTTTCACAAGCAAAAATGCTGACATATATGTTCAAAAAGAATAAAAAAAGAACAAATCGTCAGTTTCAATAAAATCCACCCCTATGATCTTGTAGAAGGCAAAATGCTACATGGATATGGAAGGACGAGATCACGGAAAAGAAAAGTTTGCATAAATGATTGAGACATGACTAATAAAAGTCTTTACCTCGGTGGACACTGCGTCCAAGGTTGTTATTTTCCTTCAAAGGGTCAATTATATTTAGATGCTTTGTTGGAAATGCTTTCGGCGTTTGATCGCTGGATGGCACTGAGAACATTTCCATACAGTATCTTAGAAATTCTTTACTAAGCATCTGATCATTATCCCCATACTCCGAATTCTCAACTGTACATGAAGGAAGTGAAAATTTGACATGCCAAATACTAAAAGATAGGATGAACATTTTATATATATAAACCAGCTTTACGTACATATCTATTGAACAAGATAGTGTCAACTCTCAGTACAAAAACAGAAGCTACTGAGCATCAACAAATATTTATGATCCTAGCTCATATGAAGGAAATGCATATGCATATAACCTGGCAGATATCACGATAAAGCCCTCACAAGTGATGGCAATGGACATGGAGGCACAAATATGATTATCACGTATGTATAACACATGAAGAGGGAAGAGAGTACAAAGATGAGCTACATCCAAACTACACAGGTTACATATTGAAAATGGGTGGAGCCTGAGTGGAAGCCCTTTCTGTGCGCAGGGTCTGGGAAAGTGTAACTAGTTTCAGATCTATTATAAATCGAATTTCCTTGTTTTACAAAATCCAGTCAACAATTGAAGAAGAAGACATTAGGAGAGAAAAAGAAATTACAAGAATCAACAAATTATTACCAACTATGTCCGGAAGGGTTGATTTCCTAACTGGGCCATCTAAACTGATGCAATATTTATCCCAGTCAAATTTTCCATAGAAATCCAGAAATCTGTACAAAACCTACAGACGTAGAAGTGTGAAACAGTTAAATCATGCTCATCACTAGCAGATATATGAAACTCAGGTTACTGTTACAGGACTTACTGCTAAAGGACCAGTTAAGGAGGAATGGAAGAGGTGGAATATATATAGGACCAACGTCTCTAAGGCGTATGTTGATATCAAACCATGATGTGCACCAAGAATACGACTTTCATAGTAGCACCAAGATTTTATCAGAAGGATGCTGCGTTTAAAGAGATGATCTTTGCCTGCAAGCCGATCAACCTGCATCAAGGGACAACAAGCTATTATGAGAAATCATTCGTCTATCTGAACATCACTGGTGAGTTTTGCTGAAATTACTATAAATTCAATAGAGGAACACACGACTCATGCATTACTAGTCTAATGAATTATTTGAAAGTTCGGAATAGTTCCACTGGTGTTTATATTATTCTTGCCCTTGAAGATTTATGTCATACCTGCTCAAGAAAACACAGTGTACTCAGTCCTCCAAGTTGATTGAAAGATATGTCAACGACAATATTCTGCACGAGGCATTTTACAAGTTTTACCTGACACCAGAAACACAAAACTTCCTATTTAAGATAAATACCACAAGGAAATCCTTTCTAGTATCTATACAATGACAAAAGTGTCCCTAAATTTGAAGTGAGACATGACGTTTGCTTTTCAATTGCGTATGTAAATCCACCAAGAGGAGGAGAACAAAAGGTAGATTCAAAGTTCAATCATCCGCATCAAGACGGACAGTACGAAACCAATGAAACACAGCAGTAACGAAGCAACATAAATGACTAATACATAACAAAGCATATGCTTAGTATTATATTTCATAGATATGTCAGATGAAGATGTTCAAAATCTCTTCACACTGAAACACACCAGGAGGAAAAAGGCATGAAACACACCAGGAGGAAAAAGGCACGTGAACATTGTTGTTATATCAGAGAACACATGAAGACACTCATCCATCCTTGTAACTTATTTTGCAGAAGAACAATTAAGTTAATAATCAATTAGGAATGAACTTCAAATTAATTTTGTGAAGGAACAATCAAGTTAACAATACAATCCAGGAATGCGCATAGACAACAAAATAAATTCCCCTCATTGCAAAGTATTAACAATAAGTTACATAATTAAAAATTGGGAAAGAAGCAGAAAAAGAACCTCAGCATCGATAAATTGGGTGTCTCTCACTAGATACTCAGCATTTTCATTCAGCTCTTCTTCCTGAAGAATAGCAAGAACTTCTCTTGGCAAATAGTCATCAACATGAGGAGTGTGGATGGCAGTTAAATCAATGTCTCCATCGGGAAGGTACGTCTTGAGTGGCACTGACCCGTATGGAAAAATCTGAAAATGAGCACAATTTACAAGTCAAAAGATTTAAGGTACTTCTAATACAACGAGAATAAACAAGCACAAGATGAAAAACAAAAACTCCCTCCGCCCATTTTAATGAAAGCTTTTGTTTTTTGCAACTAAAGCATGTATCGGAGAAAGTGTTCTAATAAGTGTAAATAAGCCTCAACCAGACATAGATTGGGAATCGCATAAGCAAAAAGGAATAGAGGTAGCAAATGCTACTCTGGAGAGTGAAAGTCATTATTAGGAGTTGGGACTACTAAATCACAACATACAATCAGCAGCAGAGAGCTAATGCAAGCATAAAGATTCATCTAATTTCTATAATTTTCATAGACAATTTCTAAGTACGGGAAGTTATTTGTGGTAAGTTGATGAGCAGGAACATGGCAAGAATGGTTAAGTCATTGGACCTGATTTGCGTGTGCATGAGCACCATGATATGAATCAAGCTCATTATGATCACGTTCTTATTTAAAGATCCATCTATCTAATTTATTTAAACCTTAAATTATTTACATGTGTTGCATTGATAAGCAAAAAGAAAGTCCATGAAAAAATTTGTTTTCGACTCTGAACTACTATGCAAATGGAGCTCCTCAAGCAAATTCAACCTACACTATGTTATTTACCAATTCATTCACGAAATTACTCGTCTTTTGAGCTTATATGGAAGATTTATTACTTACAAAATCACATTTTCGTAACGCATATGGCAAATGGGTAACCAGATTATTTCACAGCATCTCACACCTCTCATACACACAGTGAACTTTGACAGATTCCATTGACAAAATCTCATATACAATGTCAAAATTAAGACCACTCGAGTCAAATAACATATACAACTATTCTTCAAATTAAAATAGAAACCAAAAAAAACCCAACGGGAGAATGGAAACAGAAGAATGTAGTCAATTATGTTCAATGAGGCATATTGTACCAATGGTTGAGAGATCCATTTAACAGAATCTCATACCTCTTACTGACATACCCACTCACAGCTCACAACATACTTTTACCAATTCCATTTGCAGAATCTCATATACGTTACCAAATCCAGACATGGTCAAATAACAGATAAATCCATCGTATAAAAACAGAATCAAACAAAGAGTGAAAATCAAACGAGAAAAGAAACAGTAGAATCTGACCAATTCAGTTTCATAAGGAACCATATTATAAACCAAATCACAACATGCAGAAATGGAAAACAAATTAATTAATAACCACCCCCCACACACACACTCGAAAAACATACTAGTAAGTTTAATTTTAATAAACTTTGCGCCTAACTAACACAGATAACCTTGATTTGAATAATAAAAAACATCACGTTAATAGTAAAGTAGGTTAAAAAATACTATTTTTGATATACATTCACACCAAACATTATACAACATACACAAAAATACTCAATTAATTAATTTAAAGCTGAACCATCAAAATTCAAAACCGGACAATCTTTTGGGACAGAATGAGCAATCACTACCAAATTTAGAAAACTGTACAAAAATGAAACCAACCTCACATCCAAGATAGTCCCTAAACAGCTTCTGAACATAATCAATAACATCCTTCCTCCTCTCCTCAGAATCAAGAGTAGGATGAATGCAGCACAACACCTCCTTCGCCGCCTCTTCGGCTGCCTCCAAACAAACCAAATCAACCTCATTCGGGTCCGGGTTTGAACCCGACCCGACCCTGATCATCCCCATCCTAACCACCCCACCATTTTCTTCTAAAACCACACCATTTTCACCACCTAAACCCCCCACGTCACCCATCCTCAAAAAACGTCAAGAATTCACAATTTTCACTTTTCAATTTCCAAAAAAAAACCCAAAATCCAAAACCAAAAACAGGAAACAAAAAAGTCAAAGCCAATCTTCAACAAACTTCAATTTTCAGTTTTAAATTTCCAAAAAACTCAAAAAACCAAAACAAAAAACATGAAACAAAAAAGTCAACCCCAAACTTCAACAAACATTAATTTTCAATTTCCACAAAAATCCAAAACGAAAAAATAGGAAACAACCAAAAAGTCAACGTCAAAGTCAACAAAGGTTGAATTTTCTAGAAAGTAAGAAAAAGGGTATAGACAAAAGGGTGTTCAAGAATTAAATCATTTTCCATTTTCGTCAAATAAAAACCCAATCTTTATTACAAAAATCCCATCTTTTTTCGGTTTTCTTGCATTTTTTTCCTTATTTATAGCAAAAGGTGATAAAGAATTCAGTTATAGAAAGGAGACAAATAAATTGTTACTCAAATTATGCCTCCTTCCTCACCTCACCAACCTATATATATATATACGTAATTTATGTTATCTGATTTTTCTTCCTAACAATCCTTTCTTCTTTCAGAAACAAACCCAACAAACCATTTTTGTATTTTTTTCCTATTTATTTCTCTAATACATACACATATATAACATACATATCTATATTAATATATATTTATATATCTATACATAGATATACATTTATGTATGTAATTATGTATATGTGATGAAAAAACCAGAAATTGATAAATGTGGACACGAAACTGAGAAGTGGAAAAGGGGGTAGAAGAGGGGGGTGGGGAAGGGTGGTGTTGTTTGTTGGGTGAAAAGGACAAATTTATTGGATTTTTTTTGAAGAATTTGGGATCATAAAAGATGTCGTTTTGTGAAATTATTACAGATTTTGTGGGTTTGGATATATGGTGTAATAGTCAAACTTAGAGGAATCATGTAATAAATTACTTGCTTTATATTAATGGGTTTATTTTGGTGGTGGACTAGATCCTAATTTAATATTGGCATTTATTATTAAATATTAATATTTCAGTTTTTGGATTAGTATTGGTGGTGGACTGGTGGTATCGTTGTCTTGGGATATTCTGGAGTAGTTAATTGCGAGATGTGTCGATGAGACGATTAGAGTTTTATTTTTAATTAATTGTCTGAGTTACATTTCCTTTATAATAGTTAAACACATGGCTAACGTAGAAAATGTGAGGGTATTGAATTAACTACCATTTCTAGTTATTTCTTAGTTGAGATATGTGAGAGTTAACTTTTAATATTTAATAAATATTTTGAAGATAGTTGTCTAGTGGGGTGATAAATAATTATGGGAAATTTATTTTTTCAACTAGAATGAAACGAAAGTGTTATTATATATGAAAACTGTTCATGATGTTCACAAAACAAGATGCCGTAATATTTTCAAAACAAGAGGCGCAAAAGAGTGATAGAAGATGGAATATTTTCTTAAAATCATTTCCAATCTTCACTCCATTTTAAATGAAAGGTTTGATTAATCAATAAATGAATTGAATTTTTTTTACTTTACATAATTTTATTTAATACCGCTATAAATTTTTCTTTGTTGAAACTGTTGACATAAAAATATCGTTAATTTGATGATAACTAAGACAATCGCGCAACCATACATGCAGATGCTATGTCAAGGGGTCAACGTCTATCTAAAAGTCAATTCACCCTTTTTTCCTTCATGTGTAATTAAAGTCGAATTTATGTAACTGCTTGTAACATTTATTCATAGTCATATAATTACAAATGCATATATTTTATAAAAAAACATACTTCGTATACGAAAAATATCTCGATCTATCTTAATAGAATGTATCAATAAAAATAACATTTATTCATACTCCTGTAATTATAAATGCTAATTTTCTTCATTCGTTGGATTTTTTTATGATATAATTACTGTTACTTTCTCTCGATAAATTACTGTTAATTTCTTTCATTTAATTCAAATAAACTTCAATTGATTCGGTAAAAAATAATATATGACATCAGACATTTTCATATTGTACGAATTTATGTATATTCGTGGGATGAATTTTTTGAATAGTTAGTTAAAATAATTTAGTGAGATGTTTTTTAACAAATAGTTAAAATAAATTCGAAATAGTAATTTATTCATATAATTATGATTTTGTATCTTCATATATAAGTTTCATGTTATTATTAATACTACACACAATTACTCATATATCAAATTTTGAACATTAAGATAAACTTTTTTAATCAGACTACACACAATTACTTATTTAAGGTCAAAATTAAACTTTTGTAGGTGATTGAGCAACCCTTGATACGAAGATACTATTATTTTCACGTAATATTTTCTTTCCAAATATGTATAGCATGTTAAGGAAAAATTAAAAATGCATTAATAATGATTTTCGATTCTATCACTTTGACCAATGAGTGTAATTAACAAAAAATGAAGTGTTTAATTGATGTAGTACCGTGTAGAATTGGGGTCTTCAAGGAGATAAGTGTCAAATAAAACTTCATGTATTAACAATTTTTGTATTCTTGTGTGAGGCATATCTTGCTTTTCTATTCCTCATGTCCATTGATTCCAAATTAATTGTTTTGTTAACAATAAAATATTTTTTGAAGTAATAATTTATTCATATAATTTTGAGTAGTATTATTTTTGAAAAAAAAGATTCATACTACTAACACTACTACACACCAATCCCTTATATAAAAGTTGAACATTAAAATTTAAATGATCAAGTTGAATCATATTTGTTTAGGATCGAAATTAACTTTTGTATGCAATTGATAAAAAAAAATGCTATTTAATAAGTTGAGATGGAGATAATATTATGTTTTACATCATAGTTTGTTTCCAAATACATTTAACGATTAATAACTAAAATATGCATCAATTAGGATTTTCTATAAATTATAATAAAAATTATTGTGTGAGTAATTATATATCCTAAAATATATTTGACTGTCTGTTACAATCATCAGACTATGATATGTCATGCATATATATAAAAATAATTCAATCTAATACAAAAATAAAGTCATTGATATTTTATTAGTTTTTTCAACAAATTCTTACGTGTTTATTAACATGTTTATATTCTTAAATATTACTATATATCAATCAAATATTTGAAAATTAGCTAATGAAATCTAAGTAAACAATTGTGTGCTACTAATTAATTTCATAGAAATGTAATTAGCTAATTAAATTTTCATAGAATAAAATAAGGGTTAAAGATGAAATGTAATTACTCCTATTAATATTTAGGTAGTATATAAAAAGGGAACTACTTTACACACCAAAAATAAATTCTCCTATATTAGAAAATGTGGTGAATGTACAATAATACCCTTTTATATAAATAATTCTGATGAAGAGTATTTTTAAAACAAATTATTTGATTTAAATTCTGCTACAGACATCTACTGCATGGTCGCGCAGGCGTAAATACTTCATGATTTTTTAACTAATAAATCCTAAATCGTATGTAATTATCTCAAAATAATCAAATCAATGACATCAAACCTTTGAGTAATTATGACAACGGATCAACAATAGAAGATCCCCATATATTAATTATGATAATTTTTGTGAACTAATTTTTATTTTTGAGACATTAAACATAAATTGAATCACATTTATGTGCTATTATAATATTTCTTTGATGTTAATAGTTAGTATTGATTTTATACTATATGGGTTTTTAAATTATTCATGAATATATGTTTTTTAGATTTTTTGTATGAATTTTGAAGGTTTTATATGCCGAAATATTGTACTGTAAATTGCATGATTCAAATGTCAGTCTTATTTGTGGCATAGATACTTATATGCTCCTTTGGTATGATGGCATATCAAATTTATGAGTTATTGAGTAGCTTATAATGAGTTATTGTGATCAATTTCCTTGTCAAACTTATTGTGATCGAATTAGTTTGTTAATATAGATATGTATTGAACACAATTATTAATGTTGACTTAATGGGCATACTAACAATATTCACTTAACAAATGAATGAATAATTTTATCGGTGTATCGAATGAATCCAGATAATATAATTATATATTAAAATATGCTACTCACTTCTATAAACAACACAATCAAATGGCTCTTGGCCAAATTATATGTGTTAGAATTCAAATGGTATGCACGTTTCAAGGAAGGCAAACCGCAGAGAAAATCTTTGTAATTGCGGACACGCATGATGCAGTCTGTGAAATAAGATAACGATTTAGCAACCCATTATTTGTAGAATAGTTGAACGAGGTTTGGCATAACACACATAAAGTATACTGAGATGCAATCCTTCAACTTACAAAATGATCTGAAAAGATCAATCATTCAACTTACAACTTAATCCAAAAAGATTAATCATTCAACTTAAAAGTAAATAAAAAGTCTACCAAGTTATTAAAATTAAAAGAAAATTAAAGGAAGATGAGTTAAGATAATAAATGCATTACAGAAATGAAAAATGAGCCAGAATAAATTACTAAGGGGTATATGGCTGTCTCGACTCCACAGGTCATCTGACCATTAAGTCCTCCCGTTTAACGAAATTCATAATGGCGAGGACAACTTCCTCGATTCTTACTCATTCAACCTAAATATCAATTGTTCTATGACATAATATCAACCAATGCTCTGTCTAAATTATTCTAACACATAATAATTTTCATAAGGTTTGTCTAAATTACCTATCAACCAATGCTTTCTTATCAACCTGATCAAGTATCTTTTGTGCTTCCATAGAAAAATATGATATCGTAAATTAGTGATACATAAATATACTTCATGACTTAGCCTAAAATTTATGATGTTGATATAAAGATTCATAAACATTAGATGTGATAAGTATTTAAAATGCCTCAGTTGTTCTTGCATTATTATCTTCTCTTTTCTCGTAATACAATGCACACGCCACCCTACAACTATTAACCATCGCACGATTAAATACAAATAGATTGTTTAACAAAAGCGTGCAAATGAATTTTTATCGATCATATTCGATGATTTTGATTTTCTTTATATCATAGAAAATCACATTCCGGTTATTTAAAGAAGGAGTGAAAAAATTACTACGTAATAGTCTATCTATCAAACTTAAGGAAGCCTCTATTATAGCTCTGTCCCAGCTATTTCAATGACATAGGCAGTCTTAAATGTCCAGCCTCTCATTAATATCTAATCATTGTCGGCTATCACGGAAGTCAATCGTTTACGAGCTAAAAGCGAGGGAATGCGTAGTATGAAGAACATAAATGGCAATAAATAATGAAAAATAAAGATCAATAAACAACTAATAGTGGATTTCTGTTATTGGCTTCATTACATCTTAATTCACAAAAAAAACATATTTTTTCTTCAAAATTAGCAATATAATTAAATCAAACCATATCTCCCCTTAACAAAATTGTACAAAAATAGATGCATAATTAATAAATAAATAAATGAATTGAAATTAATATCATTAAATAATTATTTAAAATACGTATTCTGTAGATTATCTTAAAATAAACTAAAAAGAATTAAAAAATAGATTTTTTCTCAAAGTTAACAATAGCAATATAAGTAATTACTTTAAACCCATCTCACCTTACAAATTGTTCCGATGATGTTGTAGGTAGTGTAGGCTTCTCCATTTTTGAGCAATATTTTACTTTGTGTGATAGAATTTTGGATAGATTAATTTAAACATCTCATCTATTTTCCTCCAACTAAGAAAACAAAATAATCTTTTTTACATGATACATTAATCATATTAACATGTTCTAGACCTCTAGGTGCTTTATCAATGCGGAACCATTGTCTATAATGATATGCAGAAATGATTTGGTATTAAACTGTCTTTTACTTTTAGATTTGTTCTAGTAAAGTTGGAAGAGAATGAAAAAAATTTCTTTATGACATGGTATGTAATGATTTGGGATATTGGGTGTCTTTGATTTTAATGCAATGGAGCAGTGGATAATTTATTGGGAATCCTATCTTAGTATATAGGCTTTATGTTCTTTATTTGAAATTAAAATAAAATTAGTTAAAATCTGTGCTGGCTTCGAATGGATAATTAATAATAATAATAATAATAATAATAATAATAATAATAATACTCTTTCCATCCAAGAAATGATTGAGAGAGAGTTTTGACTTAGCTCAAAGATTAAAAATTAAATTGTAACTGACCCTGTTTCCTCCTTTCCTTACTCTCATTAAATTGAGCAAGAAGTCAAATTTGGGATTTTTTATTTGGATAAAAACTTACGTCTTTTGGGGATAGAGGGTAATAATATAATAATAATATTATAATTCTGCAAAAGCATATAAAAGATATCTTCTACGCGTAATGAATTTAATAAATTTATGAGTGTGCCAAATATTCATGAATGTGACATTTATAATCAGCATTGGAAGAGAGATATATATCAACTATATCAAATTAGGATGTCATAGAGAGATACAAATATTACTTTAATAATTTAATGTCATGTGACTAAATATATTGACGAATTGATCATCAATAGTATCGTGAATTATTTAGCTTTTTATGTCGGTTAAAAGTGGTATGATATAAATACTATAATTTAATTTTTTTGGATCTCGAATATATAAAATTCATATACGTGAGAATTAAATAATAATAATAATTATATTACACACAAAATATATAATTATTTAACTAATACATATAATAATAATAATAATAATAACAATAGTTCTACGTAATAATAAATAATAATAATAATAATAACAATAATTCTATACAAATCATATGATTATTTAACTAACATATTATAATAATATATGATAGGTACACATAAAATATATTATTATTTAATAGTAATTAATTCACATTAAACTCGCAGGTTGCTCGATTAAGAGGTGGAATTATTAATAAAAAGATAATATTTTTGCCTAACTTTAGATTTTTAGAGAGAAGAGGGTAATTTAGTAATTAATAATGTGAAAACCTGGAAGAAAGCGGAAAGCCATGATCGCTTTATTCATGACTTTTTATATATGTTAGTGATATAGATATAGATTATGTAAAAAGATACCTAATTTTGTTTGATCTCTCAATGTTAATCGTGAAATTTTTTGATTTTTGTATTCTGAGTACTTTTTAGTTTGTAAAATGACACGCCAGACACATGTCTTCGGAGTTGGTGACTTAAAAGAAAAAAATTACAAATATATCAGGAACACTAAATTAAAAGATGTATGATCAAACAAAGCAATTTAAAAAATGTGCGAGCAAATTCAAACTTGCTTTTTTAACCCTATTAAAAATTAATACATAATGAATATTACAAGATATAAACCAAATAAAATAGAGCATGAAAGCACTATATTCAATTTATATAAAGATAGTGGTACAAGCTGGTAATGATACAATTGAATAAGCTAGTAATAACTAATAATACAATTGAATATTCAGTTTATATAAAGATAGTGGTACAAGCTAGTAATAATACAATTGAATAGCCCATAAAATTGAATAAGTGCCACACATATATTCTGTTGACAAACCTATATATATGCATATGCATTCTTCCTTTCTGATGTTTGCAAAGGACAATATACTTACATATGGCTTTCCATTGGCATGGCTATCACAAACTGTAAATTGCCCACAAAAATGGTATATGAAAGGAGACAGCAGAAACAAATGAAGCTTATAATAATTTCACCACCTCAAATTTTTTGAAATCAGCAAGCTATAGGAACTCTTGCAAGAGGATATATTTCATCGACGAACAGATTCCATCTATATCTTGAATAGGGGTTTGATGAATTTGTTGAAAATAAGAGTCTTAGGCCTTCAGGTCCTTGGAGTTCCATTCCGGGACTTTTGCAGTGACACTATCAGTCAATACGTTGGTTCCATTTTCAATGCTTATGAGGGGATCAGTTTCGTTTTCCTTCGCCTTTCAACGAAAAGAAGGGGAGGAAATTAGGTATGCCATTGTAACTTCTACGTAAACTGACAAAAAATATTACTGCGTTCGGCCAGGAGTTTATGTTAGAGTTGGAGACAGTTTTTGGACCTCATGACTGTAAGCCAACATACTATTAAGCTTGATGCCTCAATCATCATAATTTTTATTCAAGTACGAAATACTTTTGGCCAAAAGATAATTGAACTAGATAAGGAGTAATCAAGATCATCACTAACTAATAAAAGTTGGGTATAGCAGCATGCATCCATTTCATGGGAATAAGAACAGATCGTGAACTTTTGAAGAGAGTAACAACTATGTTTAGTACCTGGGGCAACTGCGGCGGAGCTTCAGTGGCCTTCTGCTGGCTCTCTCTAGTGCAATAATAAGAATAGAGTATCATTCCGAAAATGGCAATCAAAATGCCTAAGATATTGCGCCAGCGAAAAGGGTCATGAAGAAGGATAAAACCAAAGGCTAAAACAAGGCATGTTTTAAGATGCCCAAGCACTTGATAAGTTACAGGCGATGTTTTCCCAATCACCAAAAATGTGCTGAAGTTCACAGAAACGGATATTAAGCAGGATAAAACTATGAATGCCTGCCATCAAAGGATTGAAGAAGTTAATATTAATACTGTGATAGTTATAGGGTACAAGAGTTTAGAGTACTCACCAGCACTTGAGGAGTGTAGTTGAAAGCAAATACATTCTGATTTGTCAAAAGTCCATCCACAAATGGTCCGGTCGTGAACAGAGTGAGTGCCATGTATGGACAAGATTGATAAAGTAATTGGGTTGATGAAACCTTGAACTTCTTTTGGATATTGTTAGTCATCTGCATTGAAATAGTTAAGGAAACACCAGCAAATGAAAATCAAAATGGTTATTGTAGAACCGTCTTGACAAATGTAAGTCAGAGCGAGGACAGTGCAAGAACACGGTTGAAACAAATATGGAGTACAAAAAAGTGAATCCACAAGGATACAATTTGTGCAACGCAAGTCGTCCCAATTGCAAGGAGAGACAAAACAGAGCCCAGAATGTTCAGCTGCAGATCAGTCACAGTTGCAATTCCAACACCCAATAGAAGCATAGTAAGTGAGAGCTGGATGTTCCTACTGCATGAGGTGTTCCAGGAAACATTAGTTAGCAAATTTTATTTAAACTAACATGTCTCCAATAATTGAATACATTTGGGGTTAGGCGATGAAGAAGCAGCAGCCTTGAAATAAATGCGTAGAAGTGTATGATCGAGAATGGAGACCGAAGAATTACATCGAGCTTGGAAAGCATGGTTTGAGTAGGATTTAGACGTATTCCAGTAGATAAATTGTTGCTTTAGCATTAGGATCACAGTCACAGTAGGATTAGAAACAAGTTTGTATCATAAATAGGGTTGCGGAAATCGTATCCAGCAACCGTCTGAAAATTGATGGGATTAGATACTAAGAATTTAGTTTATTGTTTGAGTTGATTGATTGCTTATTGATTCAAGTTTAATAAAGCTGATACAGAGGGAAGGTGATTCACGAGCATGACATCTGGCCAATTGATCTTGCGTTCTTCCGATTGTCAGGTATTGATTAAAGGTTCATCGCCCAGTTACTTAGTTATATTTGAAATTGGGAATTAGGGTTAGGCATTAATTGGGAATTTTGATTAAAACTTGAATAATTGAAATCTGTTAATTAGGAATTGTTACAGGGCTAAAAATAACAATTGGTATCGAAGCTCGAATTGAACAACGTCGTGGGAGAAACCGGACAAGCGATGATGAGGTAAATGCTTGACTGACAGCAAACTATCGCGTCACGGAAGCGAAGGCCCGGCGATGGGTTATATGTTAAGAGACTTGCTAGACCTATTGAAGAGTTAGAATTCGACACTAATCTGAGGATGTGTATGAATGGAGTGAATTGGATAGAAGATGTAGGTTATATAAGAGATTATATAGATAGGTGTGATCATCGTATTTGATAGTGTTCTCTTTGCTTATGGATCTTGAGGAAGTTGCCGAGGCTTGTATGAGAGGAGCGGTGCTCATGAGTATTAGGCTTGATTAGGCAATTAAGCGAGTGAGATATACGGATGGAGAGCCTGCCATTTGTCCCAAGCCAGTAGAACACATATTTTACCTGACTAAGCTGTGGAATTGAGCTTGATGATGAGGTGCGGCATTGTGGATTAGGTTCCTTGCTGATTCATAGAGCTTCTGTGTCCACTTGGATTCTTCTGCGCTTTGATGGAACTTTTGTCTAAGGAGCAAGTTTGTAATTAATCATGAATGAAGCTAAGAAGAGATAGTGTAAAATCGAGCCTTGGCTTGTTAATGAAGCAAACAATGAAACTCTTGTGTATGAAGGAAAGAAGTTTATGAAAAAAGACTAAGCAGATTTAAGCGCAAAGCTAAGGGTCTTGGGCAGACGAAGAGGCCAACGTGCGATAAGAAGGGCCAATTTGGAAATCGAGGTGTTACTCGTTCAAAGAAGATCCCAGTGAAGGAAGGTCGAAAGGTAAGAAAAGCAATGTTGCGATTGTAGATCGTGAAGTGATCTCGTGTAGTTCTTTGGAGGAGTGGATGTATGCTATCTTTCTTTGGAGAAGAAGATTGGATTGTAGACTCGGGAGGCTTCATTTCGTATTCCAAATAAGGCTTAACTCATGACATGAAGAAGGCAATTTGGAATTGCAAAGATGGGAATCTTGGCGCTTTCGGCCGTGAGGCAATTGGAGTGTGTTTTGTGTGTGATGGAAAGTTGATTGAATTGAAGGATGTCGGGCAACGTTCACGACTTCAGGATGCTTATCTTCGAGCTTGGTAGATGATGAAGGATATCATACTTGTCTTTGGTAATGAATGATGGAAGTCTGAAGGATCGATAACGATTCTTTGAAGGAATCAAGGATGTGCAGACATCCTGAAAGCTAAACTCAAAGTACAAAAGTGTAGAATTAATGCGGTAGAAGGCGTGTAGATGTTTGGTACAGGGTTAGGCGTATGAGTCTTTAAGGACTTGGTATTCTACATAACAAATCGCTTTCTGTCTTCAATGACTTTGAAATTGAAGAATTTGCTGACTCATTGCTTGATGGGAAAGCAGCAGGATAAAATTCAATAAAAGCTCCTGAAAAGGAAGGCTGCGATTCTAGAGCTTATGTACTGGATAATGTGGGCCTATGAGAAGTGAAATGATGGGAGTAGCTTCTTATTTTGTCGAAACATATTGATGATATTTCTGGAAGGTTTGGATCTTTGCATTAAAACAAAAAGATCAAGTAGCGAAACTTTTAAGTACGCCCGTGATTAGTTGAAGGCGGCAAAGTACTTAAATGCGTGGGGCCAGGTGATGGTGGTGAGTGCGTTGGAGAATTTGATAGATACTGTAAGTCTAAAGGAATTAGACATGAGCAATTTGTCCTGCTTCAATGTGATAATTGTGGTGAGAGAATAGATAAGAGACGATTATAGAAGATTAGATGTATGTTATGTCTTTAGTCTTCGAAGACAACACTTACAGGGGTGAAGCTTAGTAGCGGCGGTTCGGATTATAAACTTATCACCTCTTCTGACACTTTCAGTAGGCGCTCACCGAGAAGACATAGTGGAAAGGATGTCTGCTACAAACAACAGGACTTTTAATTTTAGCATGGCATATCTCTGCGTGTCCTAAAGATGAGAGAACAAGGCGATTTGAGTCTAGAGATGTGTATTCACGAGCTTTGGTGATGAAAAGTTTGGCTATAAGTTGTATGATCTGGCTGACAAAAAGATCATTAGAAGTAGAGATGTGATGTTCAAAGAAAATCAAACTGTAAAAGACCTAGATAAACCTGAAAAGCTAGGTAATTACAATGATGATCTTGTTGACTGGCAGGATGATATAGAAGAGATTGATCACAGTATCTCAGACAAATCATTACCTGAGCCTATGATCAATAATGAAGACAATGATCGCGCCTATGACATTGATTATTTGAAGAAAATGGAGAGATTGAGCAATCGCTTGGCTAGCTATGAGTGAGTACGAGCCTGCAGTTGAAGATCGAGCACTCCCGGGGGAAGTTAGGAGATGCTGGGAAGTTAGTTCCTACAGAGTACTCCCAAGTGATATATCTTGCTTTCGGATGGGGAGGCTGGCTCTCTTATCGAAGCTGTTGATGATCTTGAAAGGAAAAATAGATGGCGACTATGGAGAAAGATGAACTCTACGAGCAAGAACATACAAGTTTGCAGTGAAGAAACAAGATAACTTCAAGAAATGCTTGAAGAGCAGATGGATACATGGTGAAGATTGATCCAGTACAAAAAGTACCCTAGATCTGAAAGCTAGGCCCCGGTTGTGAAGGATTTAGCGAAACCAAGGAATAAACTTTGAGGAGATATTACTCAGTAGTCAAGATGACCCCAATCAGGACTGAATCTTGGATTGGGCTAGCTGCGTATGACTTAAGTAGACAGGATGGATGTTAAGATGACTTTCCTCAATGGTGATCTTGAGAGAGGACATATATGTCTGACAACACAGGGGTTTTTGAGTGGAAGGCAAAGGAAACATGTTTGTAAGCTGCGAGAAAAGCTTGTATGGTTCAAGCAAACTTTAAACGATGAAATACATCAGAGATTGGAAGTCTTCTCGGCTCATGGTTAAAACTGACAATGTATGTATTCCACCAAAACTCAGCTATTGCCTTTATCTTTCTTTTATATGTAGATGGCAATGCTTATCGTAGGGAAGGATCGATCAAGATTCTTAGCCTAAAGAAGGAACTTCAGCAAGCTTTTTGAGATGAAAGACTTAGAATTTCTTGAATGTCGTATACTTGGAGTTATGAGATCATCGGGGATAGAAGCAAAGGAAAATGTTGTCTCGAAAAGTACATCTGAGGCACTTAAGAGTTCAATATGGACAATGCAAAGTCGATGGTTATTAGAATTGGAGCCTTTGCACTTGAGATGAGCTACAAAAAGAGTCTAGGCGAAGATGACATTAAGTACATGGAGAAAGTCCACTGCAACGGCGGTAGGGAGCTTGATGTATCTGATAGTGCATGCCGGGCGAAGACATTGCATTTGCGGTTAGTTTATGACTGATTTACACGCTAATCCGAACAAGGAGCATTGGGAGTGTGTGAAGTGGATCTTGAGATACTTGAAGGAGCTACTGAAACGTCATTTGTTTTGGAGGCAAATTGAAGCCATCTACGATTCTTTACAGATTCGGGCGCTGCTGTGTGCGTTGATTCACTTAAGTACATCGGGATGCTTAATGGTGTTGTTGGAGGGAGATTTCTGGCAAGCAAAGTTGTAGAAGTGCGTTAACATATACGCGAGAGAGCGAGGGAATACATTGCTATTGCGAGAATGTGGAAAAGGATTCTTATGGAGTGAAGAGCGCAGTCGAGGTGAGAATCAAGCAAGACAAGTTCACGTCTTTATGCGACTCACCGAAGTGCGATATCGTGAGTAAGAATTCTCTACGCTCGAGATCAGGCAAATTAAGATCGAGTACCATTGGATCGGAGAGATGTTAGATCAAAACAGATTAATTTGTCGACAAATACACGCCTCACGAGGAATGGTTCGATATGCTCACGAAGGAGTCTTCGAAGACAAAGGCTGGCAGCGACTTCTGCTATTTGTGTAATTTGATGCCGATCTTGACGAAACAACAACATTAAAGCAATGCGAGATACTCATGCATTATCTTGAAAGGGGAGGAGTGGGGTTCTTGGCGATGAAGAACTTATGGCAAATCGTGGAATTCGAAGAATTCTATCGAACTAGGAAAGCATGGATTGAAGGTAAGTTGGACATATTTGTTAGATAAAATTGTTCTTTAGCATTAGGATCACATTCACAGTAGGATTAGAAACGAGTTTGTATCTATAAATAGGGTTGCAAATCGTATCGGAAACAAGTACAAAATTGATAGGTTGGGTGCAGAAGTTGGTTTATTGTTTTGAGTTGATTGATTGTATTGATTGATTTTAATAAGCTATTCTAAGAGGGGAAGGTGATTCACGAGCGCCGAGCATACGCCCATTGATCTTGCGTTGCTCGATTGTCGAATTATTGATTAGGGTTATTCATGGTGCAGATTATATTTGAAATTGGGAATTAGGGTTAGGCGTGAGTGGGAATTTTCGATTAAGGCTGAATAATTGAAATCTCTTAGATTAGGAATTGCAGGGCTGTCCAAAATAAACGAGAATCAGTGATTAGATAATAAGATTCATAATTATAATGGAAATGGAAAGGGAACAACTCAAATGAAGAAGCTCAATATTAATACAATTAATCTTCATAAGAGTTCTGAATAAAATTATATAAGAAATGAATATGAAAAATAAAATTGAAAGAGTTCTTACACCAATTATAAAATGCAGTTAACAATTCTAATGACAAAACATGTGAAAACTCAGGATACATGGAGGGTCTGTATGACTTTCTTTTGCATACATGCCACTATGGAAGTTGACATTTGAAAGAACTTTTTGCTCAGAAACTACACTACGAGTAATAATGGTCCAATACTATCCAAACTTCACTATATCTTTACTTCTATAGTCACTAGTCACTAGTCACTACATACAAGTTTCGTATCTAGGTTGCATTCATCACAATCAGTGCAGAGTAAACACTCTGATAGTCAATAAAATAAATGTAATGTTTACTTTGATTATGAAGACATGTTTGACAAAAATAGACTGCTTGAGAAGTTTAAGTTAATCAGAACTATAAAGCAATACCAAACTACAGGAAGACCTACAAAGGCCCAACCTGAATAATTTTCGAAAGAAAAGAGTCTCCAAAAGCACTGTGCATGGGATGATGGCCAGTTTCGTCATCTGCAAGTGACCATGAAGGATTAAGACAATACCAAAAAGAATGGACAATGGCCTAATCTTGTAATCATAGCTTAGCTCTGATATGGTATTTCATGAAATTTGAACCTGATAAAAACCAACAGAATTGAAACCCAGACTAAGGTTTAGAAGGCCAATGGATGTCCCATTCAGAATGCCAAAGCCCATGACAGCTCTTGAATCGAAAGGTTTGTGCTCAAACAATTTCAACCAAAGAGCCACGTGAAGGGAACAAAATGTAACAAGAAGGTGCCAGCTTGTCAAGGTCGTGGCTGAAACAAAATATTGACCTGTTAGAACCAAATACTGAGCACTTGCTCTTTGTTAGTAACTAACTGGATTAGTGCTTCATTATACATCTTACAAACCAACAACTCAGAAACATGGGAGTACCGAATCCTTAAGGGCATCATGAAATGCAACCACATTCCTTCAAATATACTTTAAGCCAGACAATACAGACGCAGCAATTACAAAAATAAAACAATTCAACCCTTGTAATGGGGCTCGAGAAAATTGTTTGTTAAGAAAGAATACTCAAACACAGATGGATTCAGGAAGGTCAATCATGATCTACTTAATAATGAGTATGAGGAGTTCCTTAGCAAATACGATGCCACTACACACCTGGCCAATAAAGAAGAAAGAGAAAGAAAGAAGATCTGTCCCGTAAACGTCTCACTATAGAAGCTTCACTATCTGATATCATCAGAGATATCAAGTTATGACATGATAAAGATCATTATGCTTAAAATCTCGAAATTGGCCTAGTCAACAGCTCATTAGCTTTAATTCTATAATTCTTTTTCTTTTATGTAGAGAAACAATCACCTTGACCAATAGAAGTTAAAAAAATTATCAAGAGAAAGCACAGCCAAAAAGAGACTGAAACTTCGAAAATTTTAATCAAAATAAATAAATTGTGATTCCTAGTGTCAATGGTCAACCGAACAAGTTCAAGTTTATATGAAAATATTAACAATGAGTGCAAAGGATAGCCAACCAGCAATAAATGCAGTAAATAGACTTACCCTAAAGCGAAGTATGGAAGTCGAGGTACGACAAAGGCATTGTGGGATGTTTATGAACCATCGCAAAATGCACATAAAATATACAAAACAAATATTCAAATCAAACTAAGATACAATAACTTCAAAAGCTCACCAAAATGGAAACCAAGAGTTGACATGAGAGCCTTGTTGCAAATAACAATAGACACCGATGACACTACCGACAAAGATAGTGCCCCGATCGTCTCCAGCTGAAAATTCTTCCCTTCACTCATCTCTTCTGCTCTTAGTTGGTTCAATACACACCCCTTTCTCTCTTCTAGCACCAATGCCAAAATCTAGCCAATTATATGGTCACTATCTGCTCCAAAAATAAATCACAATCAGCAAATTCAACAAATACTAAGCAAACCCTCAATTCCTCATCCCTAAAACATTGTCCACTTTCAAATTTTGATGGTTGACTTTTTAAATTTTGAACCCGAATATTTTTATAAATGTTGTACAATATTCGGTGAAAAATATATATCAAATGCTAGTGAAATACTTCACTATTAACATAATAGTTTCATTCAAATCAAAGTTACGTTGTCAATTAAGTCATCATACTTTGTTACTTTCGACTGACGAAAATCAAAGTGGACAATTTTTTGGGACAGATAGAGTAACCATTTAAAAAGAACATAAACTACTTACCTCATTTGGGCAAAAAAATTCAAGAATATAATGCTACTTTCAACTCTGCAACTGCAAAAAAGAAAAAAAAACTAAAAAATTAATTATTATTTATTTGATAATAAAACATAACTTGATAATAACAATTACATAATTGAAGTTCAACAAAAAAACACTAAAAAAAATTCAATATAATGCAATTAATAATAATAATAAATAATTTCATAATAACAATTACATAATTTAAGTTCAACAAAAATGAAACACTAAAAAAATTAAATATAAATAACATTTGTATAATTTAAGTTCAACAAAAAAACACTAAAAAATTCAATTGATAATAACACATAATTTCATAATAATAATTTCAGAAAAACAATACTAAAAAGATCAATATAAATAACAGTTGCATAATTTAAGTTCAACAAAAAAAAAATTCCAATATAATGCAATTAATAATACTATACATAATTTCATAATAACAATTACATAATTTAAGTTGAGCATTATGAAGATTAGATCTATGAATAAATAGTGTATAAATATACGCGTCTTGTATATACTCAGACATATATTTACACGTGCAAATGTGTGTCTGAATATTCTTTTCTGTCTGAAAATGCTGAGCTTCAGTGAGTATATATATATATATATATAGCGTGGAAAGAGGACAAATAATTTGGGACAGAAATTATTTGACTAATTTAGAAATTATTCTAATCAATTTTGAATAAAGGAGAAAATAGTTGGAAGAAAATTGACTTAGTCTATATTTTGACTCATTTTCTATAAGGTTGATAAACGATTCTTATTTAAGTAGATAGTATTATTAGAAATTTAGTCGAGTAATTACCTTGCGACAAAATGAACTTATGTGATACATGTTAAGACTCGGTTCGTCTCCAAAACACATTTTGAAAGGCGAATTGTTGTGGATAATATTGATGTCCGAAATCCAGTTGCAAAATCCAATGCGATTATCCGCTCAACTATTATTCCAGCCAAATTCAAATATGTTACATTACTCTATATCCGAAACAATCAGATAATTATTCCATTCGATAAATCGTTTACCTTCTCAAACTAGAATCCGATTTAGTTAGCAACCTTATCGAAGTTATCTCGGGGCCAATAGTTAGGATATGGAGTAGTAGAAGTAATTTGTTTCCTAACATTTGGTGAGTTTGTCGAGGGTCAACTGAAATTTCGGTACTTCTAGACTTATTATATTGAGGGAGTAGATTGCAAGTCTTTGAAAAATTTGGTGCGATCTCACCAAACACCAAACTAGTTATAGATAAGACAAATGATATTACACTATACGAGCGGGTTAATTATCAAAATAAATTTTCTGAAAAGCACTACATAGAACATGAAGCTATTAGCTCAAAATTGAGTTCATTCCATCACATCTTCAAATCATTGCAATCTTTTTTATTGAGACACATCACCAAAAATGTTTTTTTAATAATTTAGTTTTAATAAATTTTCACATAGAAAATCTAAAACTAAACTCTTACATTACGTTTATTTGAATAGTTATAAAGTATATGTTCCTATTTCATTACCATTTAAATTTGGTAGTTTTAACAAACATATCGCAAATGTCGATAATTATAAAGAAAATTATAAACATGTTTATGAATTTGTTATATCGTAAATAGTAGATAGTAATATGCTAATATTAGTACGGAGTATTATATATTTTGATGGTAATATGCTAACTTGATTGATACAATTAGGCAAGTGGGTGCATAATAGCTACCACTACTCTTAGATGCCTTCTCTCAACTGAAAGTCTGAAACTATACCCACAATTTAATTGCTACTACATTAATTTATAGTAGAAATAAAATCCTTCTTGGTTATAGTACATAGGCTAAAATTGACCTCCTTCAAATGTTTGACCAAATTGCCAATTTGTTGGTACCACATTGTTGCTCACTACTGTTCTACCATCACTAGTAGTAACCATGAAGGAAAGGCTTTGTCCATTTAAGTTTGAGTTGCTTTGCCAATTTTGCCCCCAGTTTCTTGACATGGCTTGCCACCCTGTTCTTGATCCCTTAATTGAAACTGAATGGACATCTCCTGCACCACCAACATTTGTGACCAACACCAAGTTGAAAAATGAGTGCCCATTGATGGTGAACCTCATCCCTCCTTTCTTCACACAAGACACCCTGCATGTTAAGATCATATCAAATCACAAATGATTACATAGTTCAAAATCAAGTTAGTACTATTCCAAATCAAACTCACTATGTAATTGAGCTTATAAAAAATTGGACTGTTGAATTTATATATAAGTACAAAATGATTTTATCTAGACCAACTTTTGTTAAGAATTCATGAAGATTTATACTATAATTAATTGATTATAGATGATAAAAGCCAAGAGTAAGCTTTATTAATATAAAATCTTTATCAGTAATGTGGATGAGTTTTTAAATCTTTCTGCATGTATGCTTAGGTCACTTGAGCCTTTATGCTCATAATTCTTTGATGGTCGTCAGTGACATGCTTATATATTAATGTCAGTAGGCTGGATCCTTCGGAAGCCTTCAATTATTTATGGATAAATAAATAAATCACATGACCTTATTAATACAAATTTCACATGAGTTTTGATCCCTCATTAGTTCATCTCTCCATTTGTAAACACTAAATAAAAAAGTCAAAAGATAATTTTTCACTAATGATAGGAATGTTAAAAGTTGTCTATAAAGACGACATGTATTGAATTAACCTTCGGAATGCTACAGGAACGATTCCAGCTCGATATTGCGCGATTTTCAAGAAAGCAGGCTCAGCCAAGTCGAAATGTTGAAGGGGAGGATTGCACCATCCACCATTGTCGTTAGAGAGTGCAAAGTTTGGTGGGCAGAAATTTGTAGCTGTGACTAAAATTGTTCCAGAAATACACCATTTTGGATCAGCATCACATCTCATTTCATAACATGAACCACAACTTAGGCCATTGTTGAACAGGGCTGTACTTAGTGCTGCAGTGTTTGTACCGTAACCTTGACTGTACAAATTTCCGTATCCACATGCCCCTCCTGTAAAAGTAGAACATATTATAGTGAGTTAAAATATATATTACATCAATTTACCAAAAAAATTGCAATCTATTTATTGAATCATGAAGAATAATGTAGCCCCTACGAATATGCATTGCACATATTTTTTGAGACTTGCATTATTAGATAATGCTATTGGACTTGTAACCGCAGGATGAGGTTACGTTCTTAAATAAATTTATAGCTATATATTATTTTATTATTTTTAATTTGTAAACTAATTGATTGATGGTGACAAAAAAATGTATATGATGATGGACTACACAAATCAATATAGTTATACTCATAGTAATCAAGAAATAGTTTAAACACCATTCTTATAGAGTTGGGCTTATAAAATTTATTAAGACTAATAATTTTTAAAACTCAAAGAGAAATATTTTAATTAAAATGAGCAAAATGGAACTTGAAGTTATTACCCATTGTCCCGGAAGCATCACCACCACCATAAAATGTGGCATGGCCACTTTGCCACCCACCATAATCAGCTTTGATGAAGTATAATTGAAATATAGTGAATGCCACGAAGAAATAAAACTTAGCAAAGGAATTCACATTGAACACCATTTTGAATGGTCACTTTCTTGGGTGTTTCTCAACTATTCTTGCTTAAGGAAGAGGCTTATTTGAGTTGAAGAGTGGTTAGATTTCCAGCATCTATTTATAGAAGAAACATGTGAAACAATGGTATGGTAGAAACAAGTGCACAAAAATGAGGAAGAAATTCAAGAAAATGGGGTTGCATTGCCCTCCAAATGACACGAGGTGAAATGTCTAAGTAAAAATCAGTTCATTCACGTAACAAATTGATGTAATTAATGAAAATCAAGTGCACATGGATTGCCCCTGGTTGGGCAGCCAAAGTACCCACAACCATCACATTTGAAGGTCACCATATTTGGATTTTTAGGGGGAACTAGCTACCTCGCTCCATACTAATTACTCTCACAATTTCAATTTAACTGAAAGAATTGTTTCAAGTATATTGTTAACTCACTTTTGAATGAATAGTTTTCTTTATTACAAAAGAATTAGTATTTGAGTTTCTATGAAAATATTCATATCATTGGAACTATACACAAATCTCGTTTATATTTCTACTTTTAATTACGAAATATATTTACATTGAATTAAATTAATCTGGTCTAGAGACAAAACGAATTATTTTCGTTAGGTGGTTGATCAAATTTTTCAATTAAATTACTATACTATGAAGCTAGCAATTTTGGAGCTAGACAGCCGCAACAAGATGATAAGAAGAAAGGAAATTGAGATAGAGATATCGACCTGCCTTGCTCTTCAATATTAATGGCACATGCGATCAAGAAATTATGGTCATTTCATATCTTAATCTCCCCAACAAGGACGGCACAATGCTCCTAACTCACACGACATTTGTCAAATATATTGATTGCATCATAGTTCATACTCAATCCAATTAGACACCTACTCATAACTCAATCATAGGGACGTTCTTCCTTTGAGTGACTTCATAAGGCTTGGCTTGGTTCGAGTCAAAGCAGCAGCATAGCTTGGCTTGTTTTGTCTCCTTTGAGTGGCTTCATAAGGCTTGGCTTGGTTCGAGTCATAGCAGCATATCTTGGCTTGTTTTGACTCATTAAGCCATACCATGTGGATAGATACATGTTATCATGCGACCCTTTTCAACATGCTGAATAATTTAAACTCGTTACTTGTTACTATAATTTAACCTATCCTATCACTACACCAACTCATTACCACCAAGTCGGGATGAATACATGTTTGATAAACGGAGTTGAAATTTGAAAAGATGACCGAAATTTAGAGGACTGAAACAATAAAATATATAGAGTAATTTCATAATTTCCAAAACCTAAATAGAAGGCGACTCCTTCCACTGTTCCACATAAGTTCGTACCTATCGTCAAATATCCTTCCGTCATACTTATGAATCGACAATGCATAATTATTTAAATTGCTCTTATGTCTTCTACAAGCAGTCGAGAAACAGATATTGTCTAATTTTGCTTCTACATCTAACTAAAGTGATAAAATTGAATATATTAGGTAACTATTTAAAAACATGCCTAAATTAGTTCAAATTAAGGCTAAATTTAAATCAAGGCGTCAGTATAGAAATATTTGAATAGGCGTTTAAATATTTTAGCATTTCGAATATTGACTTGAGTGTGATTTTTAGTAACTTGAAGCTTTTGAAAGATTTTTGAATGCATAGGCTATATGATAAGCATGGGCCAAATAAATATTTTATATATATTGCAACCGTATGTCGTTTTTAAATATAACCAGCTTGAGTGAATCGATATTATCGTTAATTAATTTTAAGCAATTAAAAATAAGAAAGCAGAAGTATCGTCTCGGATTCAACCTTACATACCCCGCCCCACCCGACAGTACACCGTCAATATCTAACAATAATAAGACACATTGATAGATAAACAATCAGCCATGAAAAGCCAAATTGCTAATAATACAAAGTAATCAATGGATCACCACATATATACAACAACCCACCTAATAGCACAAAGCAAGAAACCAATCCTAGGTACAAAATCAAGCAAACAACAAAAATCCACACCACAAAAAGGTGAAAAATTGATAAAGATTTTACCTTTGATGATGCACCCAACAAACCAGGCAAACTAAGAAACATACAAAGTAGCTAATAATTCAAGGCAATAAACCAACCCACTCCCCTCCCATACAAAAAACAATAATCATCAGTGATCTATTTACTTGATTTGTATCGAAAAAATCCGAATTTGATACTCTTTTTCTTCTTCTTATACTGATGAATAATTAATCCATGGGTCGGGCCAATTTCAGGTGTGCTGAAGAATTTCGGGTCGGGTAAGCTATGATAGCTTTGAATACTGTGGTGGTGGTGTACTGTCGGGGAAGACTATTTGGGGGAGGAGGGTAAGGGATATGTGGTTAAAAATGATGTTTTATTTTATTTTTAATTAATTAAAATTGATTGTATATTAAATATTGGCCTGAGTAAGTGTTTATTCTTTAAAATGGCACATAAGTATAATATATATAAAATATCAGTTTATTCTTTATGTTTTCTTGTTATAAGGGGAGTTCAGTGTCCAGATGTTTTCGAAGTTTAGATCTCAAAAATCAGCTATTCAGCTATTGAAAAAGATTAAAATATTTAAATATTTATTTGAAATATTTTTAAATAGATGTCTGAATGAACCTCAAATTAATCAGTATAACTACTCAAGAAAAAGTTTAGCCAAACTAACGGTCTTAGACCATGTGAACATTAAGTTGGGCAAATTCTATTAACATAAAAGGGTAAGTTGTGTTTATTTAAACTTTTCTGTTTTATTAACTCTTATATTCTGCTTATTATAATATATTTTATTGGTTAAACGTATGTTTTAATAAAATTTAAAAATGACTAAATATATGATTGATAATTAATAAGTCTTAAATTTTTGCTAAAATTATAATAATTGAAATATAGTTGGAGTTATCCCAATCTCTTTATAATGTGTGTAATAGTTTCATTTTCATTATGTATGTTAATTACTGATATGTTCATTCAGTATTTTTTGTCACGATTATATAAAAATCTCAGCATCTTGTACATGGATACATTTTTTGATATAATGGTGCCTTAGATTTTTAGTTTTTATCATAACAAATAAGTAAGAATTACATTTTAATACGATAAGATTAGTCTATTTCATCTTAAATTTTATTGTATGATACTTATTGATTATGCATTGAAAATTAATTTTCTAATCCAAAAAATTACTATTAAAGAATATATATCCTAAATTATGTAATATTTTGTATTATATTTTATGATTGAAATAAAAAGGTGTTAAGATACATATCTAATATAATCCCCGATAGATTGTCAGGGTTTTAAATCTGCTGTTTCATATTAAATGTTAAATTGAATATTTTTATTTACATTTGTATAATGTTGGTGACAATTATCAAAAATAATATTTACTAAATAACTTTAATATTGACAGTAAATTTTGATATTTATTTCAGAAATTTAATTTTTTATTATAATATATATAACGTATTGGTTTTGCTTAAATAAAAATATATTTATCACAAATTATAGATCACGATAATTAGTTAGCATTAGTTAATATGAAAGTGAATTAAAAAATTGTCTCCTTATTTAATATTGATTAGTAATTAGTAAAGTAAATAAAATTATATTGTCATAATAATACTTATATTAGTTTTCCTTTACATATGAAATATAATTGATCGATATTATGATACAAAAATAAATGCGTGAATATGTATATTATATGTATATAATCCCAGCTATTGATGAACATTCGATGTACAAATCGATCTTTCTGTCTTCTATTCGAATGAAGCTTCTTGTGTGCTTTTATATTAAAATTATTTATGTTAAAATTTTAAAAGTTTTAAATATTAAAGTAATATTAATGTATATCTTCTTGAGAACTTTTTAGTTACAAAAATTGTGCCTGAGATATATTTTTTAAAAAGAAAGTATGTAAATGCTTTGTTGTAATTGATTTTTCGATATAGTCGTTTGGAGTATTTAATTCGAGCAAGGGGCATCCCAATGTGTGGCCTCTTTGGATGTTTTGTGTGTTCAAAATAATTGAGAGAAATTTCGTAAAAAACATGATATTCGGTTTGTGCGAAATACTTATTGAGGCCAGTAATCGTATTGAAAATATATTTATAATGAATAGATAAAATAGAATTGAATAATTGGAAGCTACGAATAATTTATCTTAATAATCAATTGAGAAGTGATGTTTAACGATAAATGAAATCATATAAGGTATATTTTTTATTGAAAAAAAGTGATCTTCTAACAATAAATAAAATTACGTAATATCAAATTCTTTATTAATCTTTAAGAAAATGAAGAGTAGTATAGTATAGCTTTTCATCTATTATTAAAATTATAAATGATCGTATAAGCATGAGCAAATGAATTATAATATAAATCAAAGTATAATTTATAAATTTATATAAATAGTTAATTATTTTATTTATTATTATACCGATTTAAATATTTGAAATATAAATAACTACGTACGTATATTTCTTATTCACTTTCAAAATGAAGGCTTGGAATTCTATCCATTCATCTCGTTGTCTCCATATAAAAATTAATGAGACCAAGACTTTAAATTTATCGTCTCCTCTCCATCGAAAGAACAGTGACTAACAGATCACCACAAGGAGCCAATTTCAAGGACACTGGACCATGTGTACAAGCCCTATTCCATGTGCCATTTTGATGAATGTGTAGAGGAATAAGCAACTATATGTATGTATCACAAATAACCACAACATATGAATTGACTTATCATTAGTTATCAATTGTGGATCCAGCATTAACTATCATTATTTGTCCGGTGGTTGTGATGCTAAGCTTCCAAACCACAGCCTACAGTAACATATTTAGTTATTACTGTATGAGAATGAGATATAGATATTTAGTTATTACTGCATCAGAATGAGATGTCGACGACAACATGCTTCGATATCTTTAAAAAGAGTCTTCGGCGCAAATGGTTAAGTAGAGATGTTTCGGTTCGGTTCAAACTGAAAAAACCGACCGAACCGAACCGAACCGATTTTTTACCGATTTGGTTGGAAAAAAATGAGATCGAACCGAAATGGTAAAAAAAAAAATCATACCGACAAAAATTTATCGGTTTTGGTTTTACATAAACCGAACCGAACCGATTTTTCAAAATTTGTTTAAAATATTTATATTTATGATATTTTAAATTTTTCATTAAGTTTTAATTTAAAAAAAAAATATATTATCTTAGTTTATCTTAATAATGTAAAGTCAGAAGTTGAGAATAAAATTAGCTGAAATGTGTGAATTAGAAATCCCAAAAGTATCTATTATTTGTCTGAGCGCATCTGCAATAAAATTTATCTTAATATATCATCCAGAATATTACTTATTACATGACAGCAGAGAAATCGTATCGAAAACTTTAGTGGAATGTTGAAACTATTTTTAATTTGAAATTATTAGTCTAGTGTTTAATTTAAAATCATGCATTTGGTGAATGTTTGAATAATATATTCTGTCATTTTGTATTTATATCTATTATTGATAAATGTGTTTGAATAATCTATTAGTAATATCTTCTCCTCGTCCTTTTAGTTGGAGACTTTTGTTATTAAATTCCAAATTTGATTTAACGTTTTGATAAAAATAGATAAGTATAATGGAAGGCATCATTACTTCTGCTAAATTAATCACAAAATTTTTGTGTAAATCGAATGGGCCAACGATAAGGGATGGAGAGGGAGTAATGGCGTTTGACCAAAATGAATATATTGTAATGGAGGGAAAATCGTGCTTGAAGCCTTGGAATTGAAAATCTAAAATTTTGGAGTAAAGTAAAATAAAATTAGCAATAAGGGATGGAGGGAAGTAGTAAACATTACATTTGGAGCAGCGAAATTACGGGTATGTAAATGTATTGGTGTATGTGATTGAAATTTATGTGTATTTTATTACAATTTGAAATCATGGAAGCTTTTATATGATCTTATTGTTAATAAAGCAGAAAAAGCAAACCGAACGAGCTTAAGCATGAAAAGCAAGCCAATAGCAGGCAAATCAATAGAATTAATTTTGAGCAAGAAATGGTTTGTGCTTTAATGCTTGATAGAGTGAGTTTAAATCTGAAAAAATGGAAACTTAGGTCGTACATTTTATATGATCAGGAATGGTCGAGTTGTACCCAACCTTACCCGTGTAGTAACAAACGACCATGTTGGACGCACAGTTTGTCACTTTCTCACTTTACAACCTTAAGTTAATTAAAAGTATTTACAACTACAAGAGAAACAAATATATTGGGGGTTCTCTGTCTTTTTATCTGTCACCTAAATAAGAAATGCTATCCCAGAAATGTTGGCAATCTTACAATAGCTTGGGTAAAACGCAGATGACTTCTTGAATGCCTGAAGGTCATCAATAACCTGAGTTGATTCAGACGCTGTAGTGTGCTCTTTCCAGTCATCAGTGTCGCAACCCCATTACTGGATAGCTAGCCTCGGAGACTGCAGAGATGGTTTTCGTAGATAGGTTCAGTACCACTCTGTAATATCCTTCTTTTCGATTCCCTTAAGCTTCTCGGCTTCCTTTTCAGACATGTCAAACATATACCTGAACAGAAACAATGGTAGAGCAAGTCACAAACAGTTATACCACTACTATGCGGTATATTTAGTTTTACAGCACCAGTTATCGATCTTGATGATTGGCATAGATGGTGTTTGGACAAGTTTTTGCCTGTGTGTAAGAATACTGTAGAAAATACTCCAACTTCAAACTTTTTGTATGAAGATTACTTGTAACTTGCAGGTTTTTTTCAAAATAAGTTGTACCCAAACACCCTCTTAGCTCCCAACACAGTGCTCAATAATGGAAGCATCATATGAAATTTTGAAATTTGCCACACAACATTGTCATATTGCAACTCCACACTCCCCAATCAACATGAAAAGGAGTTTCATATAGCTACCTCAACAAAGGAGAATAAGGAATAAGCCCATCACCCTACTATAGTCTCTACAATAGAGGTAGTTACATTAATCAGTGACAGATATTACTGAAAAATGATAATCTGATCACAATGATATCATAGTTGTAACCAATGACTTCTAAAATTTAATTTCTGGAATAGTCAAGAAGGCAAAATGGTCCTTGAAGAAAAACTCCAAAGTCTAAAACCATGATTGCTTCCTTAATTTATGATCAAACAACAAACACCAGAAAAGCTAAAGTCCATTCAATTTGTTTAATAGGGGACACATTCACATTTTCTGCACATTTCCTTCATTGAATCTTTCACTCTACACTCCAAATGCTAAAGTCCCAATCTAGAGAAAATACAGGCCTCTCTGGCAAAAAATTCGACATGACTTCAAGAACATTCTCATATACGCCAAACAATCAATACGAGCTTATAAAGTAAATAACTTAGAATTCGGATAGAAACCGAGAAAGTGTGCAAGATCCTCCTAGTAAGGATCAGAAAAGCTACCCATTCCTACACACATTGCCGCTGTTGCCTGAAAAAAGCAACATACAATAACAATAATAACATGTCCCGATCCCTAAACATGCCATAACTTTACACTTGTAGTAACAGAGAGACTGTTTCCTAATGGAATAAGCTAACACTTTAGGATCCATAACATCAAGCTGACACTCTCAATAACAATTGAAAACTGGCATGCTCAACTAACTAGAACTTCGTTGATCCTTATATGATATATGTAAGCTAAGGTGGAAAACAACTATTCCCTCCATTTGAAAAATATCGTTCAATTTATTTCTCAATTGTAAAAATTAACCAACGTTATAACCTAATCAAAACACATTAACTTAGAATCAAAATTATCATATTAATAGTAAATTACTCCTTTTTGCTATATTTTCACCTAAGTTTATATAAAATAACATTACATTAACTTTAGGACTAATGGTTGCATGTGTACATTTTAAAAATCGAGCAGGTTAGGTTCGGCATCGAGGAAAAAGCCCAGGCCAATTTAGGTTCGGGCGACTTTTTAAATATAGAGCAGAACCGAATAGATTCTAGATTTTATGTAGATTTACCGATTTTTATTTATTATAACTTTGAAAATCTTATAGTGTTGTATGTGTATGCGTTTTAAGAAATAGAATTTAGATTTAAGCTTTTGTTCAAGTATTGATATATATGTAGATTGTATAATTAATTTTAAAAGGTTCATTACTTGATTATATAGATTACGTACAGTCTTAGGACTTAATTTTGAGTTCAGGCGATAATCTCAAAAATTATTTCAAAGTGAAACTTATAGAAACCGGGCCGGGCAGGTGGGCTAAGCGATTTAGATTCGACCGCAGAGAGAACCGGCGAAATAGATTCGGTTCTAATTTTTGAAACAATACGTCAGGCAGACCGGGTTTACACCCTGCATGTTTATCGCATGTAAAAACGATCGTAATGTTTGAATGTTACGTTTGATCCTTTTAGCTTTTAAAAGTATTTACACTTAGTTTTTTCGTCCCAAATTTTGTCAACTCTCCAGTTAAGTGAGTCCACCCAGCTTCACGTATGACATTATTGTAGAAGTGTTTTTTGTCGTTTTATTTGTTTCTGATGCGAATTCACTACAAATGCTCGCTAGTTTCTTCCATATATGTTTAGTATCTGTTGATCATCGGCTTTGAAATTGTATACTTTATTAACAAAATTAAATTTGAGGTAAATAAGGGGGAATTCGAATCCATTGAGCAAGATACTGACAGTCGTGGGTGTTGTAGTGTCGAAGAAACTAGCTTGTCTGGCCAAAGAGTTTGGGGTTGAATCAATCCTCTCCTTTGTTACTCAAATTTGGGCCAAACTTAAAGGTCGATTTTGAAAAGTTTGTGACAGACATTTCAAGCATGTGACATGGTAAACTATAGGTGATCAATCCGTTAATTAGTAAAGTAAAATGACAAAATATCTACAATAATTTCATGTGTGTATGTAATGACTTGCGGTGGCATGCTGGTGGGATGGGCGCAGTAAAAGCAGGCTTAGGTATTCAAGCAGACTACTAGTATATGTGATCAAAAGAAATCTGGTACTTTATCAAATTGTCCAACATGACCAATTGTCTTAACTTTAACATCTTGATCATAGCGAAAGTACCATAAAACGGGATAAATGGGATCGCATGGTATCCAATTTTATTTCTTATAATCTGAGGAGGATGTTTTTAATTGGTCCAAATCCAAATATGTCTACCTCTTGCTAATAAATCCATTCGGCTTATAAAAAATTAGGAGTTGTGTTCTTCAGCTTCATTCTTAATTCTTATATAACCACTTATTATAATATTTTCTATTGGTGGAGAAATATGTTTCTAAAATTTTAAAAAGTACTTCTTTAACAATTCAATAATTAATAAGTCCTAAATTTTTATAAAACAAATTCTATAACAATGTAAATATAGTTGGAGTTATCTAACTGTTATAATATGTGAAATAGTGCTTTACATTTTCATCGTATGTAAGTATCATATGTTAGATTATCGAAAATCTTGATCAGATTACATAAAATAATCGACATCTTTGCAGCGGATAAAAGTATTTGATATAATCTTTGCATTTGATTTTGTTTTTATCATATGATAAGTAAATTCGATTTTAATCTGATGAATTGATGCATTAAATTTTTGTATGCTAATTATTCAATTATAAATTAAAAACAATTTTCTAATTCAACAATTGGATTAAAAAAGTGTGTTACAAATCTAATACTCCACTTTTCCACGTATCGATGTTAAATTCAAATAATTTTATTTACGTTATATAATATTTGGTGAAAATGATTAATAATAATATTTTGATGTGTTTTAATATTGACATTAAATTTTATTCAAATTGAAACTATGTTTATCGATGAAAGGCGTAAGTTTGTCAATTTAGACCTTCAAATCAAGCGTAATGATCATTTAGTATGGAGGAAGTAATAGATTTGAATGTTTATTCAGAGAGAATTTAATTTTTATAATTATAATATATATAACATGTTAGTTTTTATGGATTAAAATATCTTTATCATAAACTATAGATGAGATAAATAATTAGAGTTGAATCGATATATGAAAAGAAATTAAAAAAACCAATCTTCGCTGTTGTATTGATTAATAATTACTCCGTTTCATTTTTTTAGTTGTCGTTTGTCGTTTCGTATAGATTAAGAAATAGAAAGTAATTCAAAATAGTCAAAAATACATATATATGCAATAAATACAATAAAAATATAAAATGACAATCAGTTGAAATAATATACCGTTGCATTTGGTTGTTAATTTAAAGAGAAAAAAGTAATTAATCTTGACAATGTAAAAATGATATTCTATTTCTATGAAATATAATTAATGATATTATGATTAAAATACATGCATGAATATGTATATAGGTATATAATCAAAACTTTATTGATGAAACGTTTTGATGTCTAATCGATCACATAAATGTATTTGAATGACTTTGTGACATTTATATTAAAGTTATTATTTATGCCAATTTTAAAAAGTTTTCATATCTATTTGCTTTAATTTTCAAGAATTTCCATATAAACTAATATTAATCACATATATACTATTGAAGTTTTAAATTTTTATTAAAAATTATTGCCTGAATATAGTTTTTAAAGAGGAATGTCATCTTTATTCTATTGATTTTTTAATATAATTTATTTGGTGTATTTCACATTCGACAAGGGCGTCCCAATGTGGCCTCTTTCTAGTTGTTTTGCGTGGAAATTAAAATTGAGAGAATTCATAAAAGGTATTGATATTATTAAAGTTTTGTGCAAATATTATTAGTCGATCGCCAATTAAAATATATTTACAATGAATACATAAAATAAATTCAATAGTAAAACTTTGAATAATTTATACTCTTAATCAATTGAAGTGATGTTTCTAACAATAAATAAAATAATAGAAGGTGCATTTTTATTAAAAGAAAAAGTGATATTTTCTAATAATAAATAAAATTACATAATGTGCATTAACATTAAGCGCTGAAAATGAAAAGTAATATGGTAACGCAACTTTGAAATCTCTATTATTAAAATTATATTATTAAAAAAGTTATAAGGGATAAGCCTGTATGAACAAAATGAATTATAATATAAATTAAGTATAATTTATAAATTTACGTAAATAGTGATTATTTTATTATACCGGTTTAAATATTTAAAAAGCGTAAATATTTCGTGCGATCTGGCGATATATTTTCTTAGTTATAGATAAGAAGTGTAGGTAAATTGATAGGTAAATTATCTTCCTTTATAGAGAATTTGCAAAAATACGCCTTTTAACTTTTCATCTACAAAACTAGCCACAAATTATAAATAATATGAAAATTAGTACAAAAGTAGTCTAAGTATATTGGGACTCCATTTGACTATTGAATAGTATTGATATCATGGAATTGGAATGAGACAAAAGATAAATCCCCTGTTTGGCCATTTCAACATGTTTTAAAAATCTAAATGAAGTTCATTTTAAAAATAATTTATTGGTGTATTTTGTAATAATTGATTATATAATTAAATTGTATACACAAATTGATGATGATAAAAAAATATGCAGGAACTACGAAAATTATATATAGTTATATTTTTATGACTTATGTGTCATACATGGATACATTAATTTCTGTATTCTATACTAATATTTTTGGTTGGATAATTTGGAATTTAATACACAAATTGATGATAATAAAAAAGTAAGGGTTATGACGAAATTGCAAGAGCATATAACAATGCCCCAGTTTTGCACTAAACAATGGGATTAGGACATGACATCAAATTTGAACTGAAACGTCGTCTTGTAAGATATTAACAAGATTTTTATTACGAGATCAATTCGATGTTATCGAAATAATTAGCAATCATTTAAGAATAGATTAGTAATGCATGCAAGGAAAGGTTAAATATGACGCATAAGATGTTGAAAGCTGGAGGTGATAAACACTGATTTCAGGTGGTAGTACCTCATAACACCTTAATACGATTAGAAGAAGAAAAAAACCCCCTCAAACCTTGTGTTTGATAAATACAACGGCGTGTCGGATATTTTTATATGGGGATCTTGAACAAATTAATATTATATAAATAGAAAAAAAATATATAAAAGAGAATTTAGGGGTGAAACGACTTAATTTGTGAATAAAATGAATGGTAAAATTACATTTTTTTAATAGTAAAAATATAATTTTCATTCTAGAAGTGAATGGCTAACATAGTTTCTCCAAGATAAACATAAAAAAGCATCAAAGTTTTATTCAGTAAGCTAGGGATGTTACTTGCGTTCACGAGTTTAAGTCTTTTTAATTTTTTTAAGGTTTATTGATTTTGGAATACCAGATCCGGTTAACAAAAAAGAAATATGTTTTTTCCTTTTTTGTGCGGTGGGAGTCGGTTTAGATTTGGTTTGAAGTGAGGTGACGTCATGGCGGATCAATCGACAAAGCTTCGACTAACTAGATCCTTTCTTCAAAGAAACAGTATGAATAAGTTAACTTTTGTGATGAATATAACGAAGAAACGATAAATAGATAGAAGATAATAAGCAAGGAGGATAATACATTTTATTCTTTTGTTATTGTAAATTTATTATCTGTCTGATAGTCTGTTATGATTTAGATATATGTCGCGCTTGAGATAAATCTTTGGTAAATAAGTAGCTTTGGAAATCAGTAACGCAATAGCTTACTAATCGATTAAGTAAATTTCGCTTGGATATTCATGCTTTGGATTAATGCAATAACGAGGTAATAATAGTTAAACTGTAGGAAAAAAGCAGATGGGATAAAAATCCAATGAAGGAAAAAAGAGTGCGATATTTTTTAACGTAAAACTTTATAATAATGTTCGCCATTAAAGCGGCTTATCGTGAAAGTGCATTTTGGGACAAAGGCAGTTAAGGAAAAAGTACAGCAGTATTAACTTCTCCCTGGCGGCCAGCGTCAACAGCATTTATGTCGGCAGTAATCACATGCTTACGGATAAGCTTTTGAATGTTGTTGAGGTATGAAGTGATTTATTGAATATATACGCTAGATTATCCTGAATCAATTTGTTGAAAATCGATTTAAATTCGTTCACTCTGAAGATCGTAGGTAGAGAAGAAACGTATATTTTGTTACATCTCGCTTTTTTGATATATCATTCATTTAATTGTCAACATCTAAATTATAAATCGTAAGATAAATCATGATAAACTTTCATTATAATAAATGCCAAGTAATATGGTTCTTTGGATCATATAAACATCAAACGTTCACATAAATTACAGAAATTGAATATGTTCTCTTTGGAGCTTGATATCATATACCTCGTACATTTAAGTTCATTCCAATGTATTCGTATTGATATTTTCTCCTAATATATCCAACACTTCAATGGCATATATGATCTTGGAATGAATAGTGCTTTGTATTTTCTCTTGGCATTAATAGGTGCATTGTTCACTTTTGTCCCAATGATATTATAATTATTAAGTCTTGAATGTGAGCTATCAACGATATTTCATCTCAAATTCCTTAACTTGAGAAGTTCTATTCTTGAAAATTTCTTCCAGGAGTTAATAATGTTTAAGTCATAAACATAAATTGTCATTTTTATAAACTTTTTTCCGATCTTTACATGTAAATACAACACCATGTAAGATCATTCGTATAACCATCTTTGGTTAAATAGTCACTAGGAAAATCCTGTGGAACAAAAACCTAGTGAAATAAAAGATTATATTTCTCGTAGATATCTTCGGGTAATTGTTCATTGTTCAAGTACTTGCAAGAAAAAATCCAATGGGAAAAAAGCTTCGGTGAAAAAGAAAAAAAAAGTCTGATGCATGCTCATGCTCTACGATGAGATCATGCATTTGTATATCATATCTCCTTCTGATGAGATCATTAGTATAGATTATTCAAGTAGAATAACGCTACAAACATTTGTCAATATTGCATTAATTATGCAATCAAGTATCATTTGTATGGTATACATTAGAATTGATATTTCAATAGCAAGTTTATGTTTTGCGGATGAGATACTAAATTATCTCTTATGAATCTCATTAGTGAGGTAGCATTTATCATGTATCAAATATGATATGGATTTATGCCCATGCCTGATTGTCATGCGTATATCTTTACAATGTATCTAATTTTAAAATCGGATTGTGAAACATCTTTGTAAATGACGATTGAAACTCTTCGAGTATGAATTTATAATTATATGCCCCGATTGACTTATATACCTTTATAAGACATTTGATTCCAAATTCGATTATAAACATCTTGTTTAACAACTAATGAGTGCTTTATGTGCTAACTTATGCGTGATAATTTATTCCAAGCTTAGAACTCTTAAAGTCTACATAAATTATAATCGAATCTTATAATATCGTCGTATTTGAATCGTGATAATAAAGATATGTAAAGTTCAATGTCAACTTACTAAATAATTCATTATGTCTGTACACGTAATAAATAAACAAATGTATCATACAATGGCGTAAAAACATAATATATGCAAAGTTAAACATGTATGACATTATATTGAAGTAGACTTACATATCCGTGAGATTGAATAAAATACAAATGAATCTCTAGTAATGGAGTTCGAACTTACGATCCATCTTTTGGATGAAACTTTAAATATTCAAATATTTTCATATTAACTCGGTGAGTTAAGTTTCACGGAATCTGAATATGTGCTTCAGACATCACAAATCTTTCTACATGTATACATATTTCGTTTCATGCTATATTATAAGTTATGCTCGCAAATCAAGATGTTATCTTTTGTTGCTACCAAACATATATAATTTCGATACCTTCCATCCCAAAGTGTATGTGACACTTTATAATTCGATTGAATGCGGCTTGGTCACAAATCTTTTGTGGTAAATATTATTTGATTTGTTGCACATATACTGATACATACTCTGATAGTATTATATTTGATTAGACTTGATGCAAATTTTTAAACCTACATAGTGAATTTAGTTAGGCTGCCTTTGGTATATATTTATTTAGTATCGTATTTCGTTAGGCTTGGTCTAAATTTCTCACTTATATATAGTGAGTTTGGTTACTCTTAATTGCATCTTTTCTCTTTTGGTCGTTCATGAAATATATATATATATATATATATATATATATATATATTCACGTATATATATATATATCTACTCGCTTAAGGAGATAGATTTTTAGATTCTATGTTAGCCCCGTTATATAGAGCTCTTAAATCTATGCAATATTTTTTTTGTCGACAATTCTTTAATTTTGGTTCCACCGTATTCGCGATAAGCGAGATCTGCATTATTGTCATGAATTTCGTTATGTAAATGTTTTCTAGACATTAGAGTTTTGAAAAAACTGTTCATGATATATTCCATTACCTCTTAAGGTGATATTCTCCTATACCGTCTTCAATGTCATATCTTCAATGATGGAACTGTTCATTCTGGCAGTTCTTGGGAACATAAAACTCACATTTAGCGTGTTTACAGCGTATAAAAGACTTAATTGCTATCTTGAGGTCGAAATTTGTTGGTAGTGCCTTACGGTTCATATCATCACTTATTCATATTTTCTCTTGAACTTGAGTTCATATTTATTCATTTTTTAGGATATTCTAATATAGGGATATTTGTATGAGATAGTCTATTTTTCCAATTGTATCTTTATTCTCACATTGATATTTGAAAATATTGATATCACAATAGAAAAATTACTTGATAAATTAATTTCAATTTGTACTTCCAAGTATATAGATGTACGTACATACGGGTATAAAATTATTTAAAAAGTAAATCGTTTGTGCGTAATGCAAAGATATGATGCGTGCATGGCGGAGGGTAAAAATGTGGTTTACGACCAAATCAACTATATCGGGGAGTTTTATAATAATTTGGCGTAATGCGAGCGAGTGTTCTTACGTAGTGTAACAGCTTGACGGTGGGGTATTGCATGTAATTGACGTGTCGCCTTGATCGGTGAGAGTTTACACCGTGAAGCTCGAATAAAGTCTTCAAACTTAATAGTTTATTATTCTTATTGAGTCTCAATTAAAAATATTCAATTATTCTTCAGCATCGTAACTAACCGGGATAGTGCTTGGTTATGCCAAATAATAAAATTTCGCAATTCTCAAACTTCTTGTTTGACAAAAAGTGTGTTTTTGATACTCTGGCTTGTGTTTTGTTCTTGATAACAAATATATTAACTCTTCCCGAGCCTTGATTGACTTTGCTTTCATTTTTATAAATATTAACTCTTGGAATCTTTCACTTTTTGTCTGATAATCATAGATAATTTGGAGTATATTTTTTAAAGTGATTAAGTTTCTTTCAAACCTAGAAGAATATGGTTAAATGCTTGAATACACATCTTGAGGATCCGTATGTTAGATGTACAGGTCTTGATTAAATTTCTTGCATGCCGTATTTGTGATAACATTCGGGTTCTTTTGTTAAGTAAGAAATTTTCTCGTCTTTTAGGAATGATATAAGTTGTACTTCAATATCTAGTTAGCTTATAGACTATATATCTGCACTTCCAAATATATAATTGAATAATCATTCAGCTTGAGAAATTACTTAATTTGAGGGTATATATATAAATAAGTTTACTGCATATGATATGTATCATCGAGGTCCATAACATTATAACCAATGCGTTATATCTTCGAAAAAGAGTCAAATAATGTTTGTATATTCGAGATAATTTCATATGTAATTTATACAAATATAAAGCAAAATCGTAGATAGTAATCAAATTACATAAAATTCATATCGTGTCCATTGAATGCGTATCCTACAGAATTGTATGAGTTCGGGTCTAAATAAATGAATTTATAAGATTCTATATTTTTCAAAACAATAAGTACATTGATAAAAATTCTTCCAAGAATATTAAAATTCCTTAATTTATATGACGATCAATTAATGTATCTTTAATATTCGTACTCATAAAGTATAAATCAGTTTTAAGGCAATTAAAAAGTCACAAAATATGTTTAAACTACTTACTTAAATCATAAAGTTATGAACAACATTATAGCAGCCAAATCTTACGGATAAATGCTTTTAACTTCGCTCCATGCTCGTTATAATAAGCAAACAACAACACAACTTATAGTTTACGAACGACTAGTTGGTTTTGTATAGTCGATAAATTAGTTATAACAGTGACCATCATAACATCATGCGTGTGATATGTATATATTATAAATGTTCAGAAGGCTGCAGTGAAATGTATATTTGGATCAATTAGCGAGAATCGGTTATCGAACAATCGTTGTCACGTTGAAAACTTATAGACTTGGTACTAAGTACATTATCATTTATCATATGTTCTCTTATTGTCATATATTTTATTATTTTTCAAAACTCATTCGACGATTGACCAATTATGCTAAAGTTATCATGTAGTTTATAACAAAGTGGTCGTATATTGGTTTTGTTAAATGCAAACGTATACGTGTATTTAACTAGTAATAATCACCCGTAAATCTTTATAAATTTAGGCATTTGATAAATACTCGATTCATAAAATATATAAATCTAATAATTAACATGTCATAAATGATTATATGTATAGATATTGTGCCATGAAAATATTAAATGTGAGATTATAATAAAATCTAGCCTTGTCAATATCTAAAGTTACATACAATCTTTGTTACACCATATAATTTAGGGTTGTAAGGAATATTATAGAAATTCTAAGCTTAGATATTATTTAATATTCATTAATAATGTTAAATATATAATGATGAAAGCGAAGTTCAACTTACAACAAAATAGAAGCTCGGCAAAGGCCGTTCAGATTACGTGATTTTTTAGGTGTTCGGTGGATGAATAAACATGTTGTTTGGAGAATCGATAAAATCTTGATAACGTGTTATGAATATAGCCCAGGAATAATGTAAAATAGGCAGAGAGAATAATAAGCAAGGAGGAGAATATATTTTATTACTTTTGTTGTTGTGTAATGAGTGGTATTTATGAGAACCTGATATATATCATATGAGAGTAATTCTTGGTAAGCAGTAGCATAATAAGCTTCTTGTCAGTTAAATGCAGAACAGCATTAGCGATATTTCATGCGTTAACTTAAATTATTTTTTCACAAGATTATTTGTAACACACATTTATTAGAGAACAGTAGTTAGCAACGAATTGGCCCGTTTGAGTCAGGTCAATTATTCTTTTTTAACAAGAAAGAGAATAGGGTTGTAAAAACGTTACCGCGTTTCGTGGTCATTTTTGTTAGCAACACCTCAAAGACTAGAGGGCCCAGGACAATCTAGTTACTGTAGGTGTTATTAGCAACAGGTTAACTATAAATTCACCACTAGCCACTTCATATTTTTCTAGTAGTGTAATGTCTATATCAAACTTTGAATGAACAAATCCGAGAAGGGCAACTAACAATTCAAAAGAACATTGTATACACACATCATGTTTTTTTGCATCAAGATTATAGCTAGGCGTGCTAAACCTTGTTAAATGGACCAAACTAATGTTAAACAACCCATTTTTATTAAACATGATGGAACATACAAAAACATTGAGGCATATAATACACTTCATCTGTTTTGAGTTCAAATCATGTACGAGGTAAGTAGGAAATTATTAATGATCCTATTTATTAATTAAAAACATATATATAGAGACATATAACAGAATATGTAGTATATGAAATATATTTATAAAATAAATTAAATACAAATCATCGAGGAAGGTTAAAATCGTTCTAAAATTATTTTAATCTAAATCTCATCATTCCTATCCAAGAAAATCAACCAACTTGATTGAAGTTGGTGTGATTAAGTCAGTATGATTTGTTTTGTTTGAATATTCTCATCCCTAATGGGACGTTTCACCCTTCTAATTAAATTACTCTTCCACTCGTGACTTCATCTTTACTTGTAGGAATAATTTTTTCTATAGAAATGACAAATTGATGAGCAAGATTGAAAATAACACAAACATAGAAACATCTTAGTCATCTATCTCTTACAAGAAAATAAATATTTATGTGTCAAGGTCTCAATGGGCATACTTCAAGTGGTAAAAAGTTTATAGATTATTATGACATTTCTGTGGTATGGGTTTAATTCTTTCTAGGAGTAACCTTATATGAGTTAGTTTATAAAAAAATATCAATACACTCATCAGTTAGCTCACAGTCACAATTTACCTCGTACATGTAGCTCAATAATATTGATAGCGTGTTAGTTTCAACCTATTTTTTTATTTAAATAAATATCTCTGTCACTTGTACATCTTTCTCTATACAGTCCTAAATGTCACATGCCACATGGAGAGCAGAATCTATACCCCACATATGGCTGTACCTTTTAATTGAACTTATAAATAAAAACAATTTATGAAGATGATTACATGAGGAATGTACAATTTGTTGAGAGTATGGGACCTGTAACATTAGCAATGGTGAAACCAATGTAGTGCACAAGGACCACTTTTATGTTCTTGGTCCCAATCTCCATCACATAGAGTTTAATATGGTGTAGGTTTTTTCCTATGTTTTTATCTTGTTGGAATCCTTCCAACACTTTCTTGTTCATAGCTTATATCTCTTCAATCAACTAGGCTATCTTTTCATATTCTAGGTAAGACTACATATATATAGAGTTCAAGAAAATGGGTTCAATGGGGAGGGAACATGCTCGTTTCTTGATCGAAAACAATGCTACAAGGAACTTGAACAGGACAGGGGAGGCATACAACAATGGCGAAGCAACTTTTGACAGCAATATGGTGATCATACTGGCAGCATTGATTTTCGCGTTGATTTGTGCCCTTGGAGTTAATACAATAGTACGTTGGGTGCTGCGTTGTAGGGGAAGATTCGGTCTGGAAACTCAGGAGGAGATGGCTGTGAGATTAGCTGCAAGAGGGATGAAGAAGGATGAAATGAGTCAGATTCCTGAGGTGGTGTTTAAGTCAGGGCAAGATATAGTTCAGGGTGCAGCAACAGATTGTCCAATATGTTTGGGGGAGTTCAGAGAGGGGGAAGTTGTTAGAATCTTGCCTATATGCAGCCATGGCTTCCATGTTAATTGCATAGATAAATGGTTGGCTTCACATTCATCTTGTCCAATATGTAGGCAATTGCTAGTTGCATCAGTAATTCATGTTTAGTTTGAAGGTGTTGCAAATATTGAATTTCTCTAGCCTCTAGTAGCAAAGTGACTTTAAAGATTTGTGAATTGTGATAATATTATTATTACTCAATACTAATTAGGGGGGAGTGTTATAGAGTGTACATTTCAGGTTCTATTTTTAATCTTGATCTAGATTGTACATGATTTTGTTAAGCTACCTCAAATTTGAAGGCGATAAAATCACAATCAAGCCAATTTTCTGTAGATTTAATTGGAGATCTTTAGGACTTGGGAGCTTTTGTGCACAATGAGTTTAGAAGCAACTACATGCAGGAAGCACATGCACTAAATTATCAAGATATAATAGAAATTCAATATTGAAAGAAATCAATCTTAAACATTGTTGGATAAATAACTTCACATGTTACAGGTTAAGGGACATATAAGATGTCCATAAAAACCATTGAAACATGACAATTTCCTAAGAGTTCCATAAGAGCCAATGTCAATAGCTAAAAATAAAAAATAAAAAGAGACAAATGATAAAACACTGAGCATCTACATTGCAAACAAAATGTGTTCTTGAAATCCCAACTCAGTGAATGCTATGAAAGCATTCTACAACATACTATCTACCCTTGTTGGCAGCCTCTTCAGGAAGCTCAGAGTTGGTGAAGGCAGCTTGCTCCTGAACTTTGGTGGCCTTAGATAATATATGCCCCCGAGAGCTACAATCCAGCCAACCGGCACCAAATGGAACACAAATGCAGCAACATTGCAGAATATTATGAACAAGAATGTGGCTCTAGGATCACGCCAACTAAGCAGAGCTTCAAGCCTTTCACCTTGTGTCGCCAAATCTCCTACAACAGTCTGGATCCTTTTACCAACACTCCTTAGCCGATCATACCTGGTACGGACTATCTCTGGATTTCGGCTTGTAGGAAATGAATCAAATTCCTCGTCTAGTTCATCAGAGAGAACGGTTTCAGCACAGGAGAGCTTAGTATCCATGTGAGGGGGTTGTCGAGGCCTTGATCGGTATCTCCATAGTCCCACAACAGAAAGAGTGAGCAAAACACAAGGGATTATGATCTCAGGGACCAACACAAGGATGAGGAACACAATCAAAAATAAAGTTGAGTAGACTGGCTGGTTCCAACTGCACATGGTCTCAAGAAACCTGGACATGGTTACTAACCAGGAAAGAACACTTGTAAGCCTAAAGAAATTAGCTCTGCTCTTTCTCATGCTCCACATATGAGTATCATGGTCAAGCATATACTCAACGACTTCCCTTCCTAAAGGCGGTTCTGCACGGCTAAGCCTTGATGCAATTACATTTGTAGCCTGGTACCTCAAGGCCTCCAATTGATTGATAGACAACGGCTGTGTGTAATGCATCTTGGGCAGAAAAGGCTGTGTGTACATATTCATCACATTGAGCATGTTGGCACAAGTAAATCGGACTGCCAAATGAAGCTCCCCCATTTTCTTCACACCAGAAGGATGCAACATCAAGAGTGGATAGGCATGAGTGTAGACTTTGTCCGTCTCAAGTGTTGATAATCTGATTCTAACTTTGCCTATGTGAGTATCTTGGTTCGCCATAGGAAAAGCTGCATTCTTGCCAACAAGAGAATTATCGAACACTCCAATGGTGATCACTGTGCAAGGATCAAAGACTTCCCAAGTGTACTGCTCATTCCATCTAGGCACCAAACTATCAACCACCGTTCTAGTACGGACCCATTTCTGCCCATATTTAGCAACACAATAGGCATCTGTTGTACCTCCTTTTCCTTCTTTAATCTTCATAGGAATAAGATTAGAAGCACCTAGAACACCAACCTCAAGAACTCCAATGTGAGGCTTCCAAAGCTGTTTAGCAGTTGGCCGGACATCACTGCTATACATTGTGGCCTCGTCAAGCACGTGATAACCTCCATCAAATGAGGCGCGAATGTGGATCCTTGAGGCAAACCTCACAGCAGATTTTGGACCATTTGCATTGCTGAATTGCACATCAAGATTATACCACCTAGAAGCCACAAGCTTTTCATCCAACCGCCTTTCAATGCTGGCGAGAGGCAAAAGCAGCCTTCCAACAACTTCCTCCCTATTTGGACCAATCCGATCTTCAATAGAAACCAACAAATAATCTTCAAACGGCTCAGCAACAACAAAGATCAAATCTTCATTCCAGAAAGGGCTAGAAAGGGTCCTATTAGCATTAGGTGAAGCAACCCTGGTCTTCAAAACCTGATTTCCAACTTGAATTTTCGCCAACAACTCAGGATACCTCATAACAGACGATCCCTTATCTCCCGAAATAACATCCTGAGCTTCGATCACGCCTACTCTAAGGTACCAAAGCTTAGGTGAAAGGTACACTTTAGACTTAATCGAGCTTAAACCATCTAAATGCACACTTGCAGCTTTCGAATGCCAAGCTTCAGCGAAGGCCTCATCTGCTTGAGTTCCGAACCATATAGCAACCATAACCTCACCCCCTTTTACTTTATCTCCCTTCTTATCCTCCATCCTATACCATTGAGGAGCTAATTGACTATCAGGCTGCATCCTTGTTGGGACCTCATTCAAATCAAACAAAGCACGACCCAAGAAGTCATCTTTATTACTTTCCTTCACGAAAACCTCCACGAAAGATGATTGAATACTATCTTTCGAAAAGACGAAAACTTGATCCCATTCTGCATTATTTGAAGACACCCTTTTAGTTATCCCCCGGTAATTACCTAGTTTAACCTCAGCAGCAACCTCATTAACTGCAAAATTCGAAATTTCTCTAGCCTTCACAATTCTAATATACAAATACTGCACCTGTTCGACAAGGTCATAGGTTGAACTAGTTTTGTCCTTGTTCAATGGCCCACCACCTAGATGTGGCCTAGTCTCTTTCAAAGAATAGTCATTTTGACCATTCATGCTTACCCCACCTCCCATTCTACCACCACCACCAAGAATCATTCCACCACCACCACCGGTCGGGACTATAGGACCATTGTTATTAGTAATAATAACAGGCTTCATATTACCTGAAATGGGACAAACATTAATGTTAGACTAGTGACCTCGGTTTATATTACTCGTAATAATGAGGTCTCGGTTCAATATATATTACTCGTAATAATACGAGGTATCGTGTTCGAGTACTTGCAATAACAAAGACTAAATTTAAAATAAAACAAAAAGTTACCTGAAATGGGGTTCACTTGTTTACCATTGTTCTGGTTTTGGAAGCCATTCAACAGGTTGTTCTTTCCACCACCATCACCACCTCCAAGAAGATGATGCTGCTGCTTTTGTTGCATCATCACCAACTTATCCCCCCCTTTCTTGTTCTTCCTAAAGGACATCGTTTTACCTCCATCATTCTTGATTCTAGAGCCATTAACAACTTCTTTAACCTCTTCCATACTTGAAACATAAAGCTTCAAGCTTATCTCACCTCTCACATGAGAGAAAAGGGTCCTTTTATCCAATGCAAACATCTGTTCAACAGCTTCTCCTTCTCTAGCAACACTTGTACCAGAAACTCTCACTTTTCCAAGAAAATGCCTACTACTGTTTGACCTTTTCTCATTAAAAACATTGACTTCTATACTCCTATAAGGGAGGTCACCAACATCATCTACATTGAACACAAGCTTCTCATTCCATAAAGGGTTGAGTTCTTTATGTTTAACTTGTGTACACAATGTTTGACCATTGAATTCAACTTCAACAAATGGTGATGAAGAGCCTTCACCATCTTTGGGTATGAGGTTGTGGGCACCTACTACAACAACTACTAGCTTCTCTTTGGGGGAGTTCATCACTGCCATTTGCTTGGGTATGTGTGCATGTAGGTGTAGAAAGTGGACAATTGAATTGGGACAAAGAAATGAAGTAAGGTACAAAGTTAAGACACAAAAGGGGTTATTGGATTGTGTTTTTTGTACTTGTAATTGTGAAACATAAATAGGACAAAAATTTAATTACCTCATCAATTATTCCCCACGCGCATGGAAATTTTGAATATTTGATGCTCATCATAAGAAACCAATAATATATTTGAAAAGGCAAAATTACCCTTTAAACATGAATAATTACGAAGATAAAGATTCATAATTTTTAAAATATGATTAAATGTTATGAAATTTTTAAAAATAAAGCGGATATAATTATAAATATTTCATTATTTTTTTATATAATTGTATATAATGTTATATTTGAAAATGCGTATTTATAATGTTTGACTTAGTTGGAGAGTATTAAATTTTCATTTTTTACTAAGAAGAAAGGGAAATGAATATTGGAGAAGTAAATTTAATCATTAGCAATGTAATGATACAGAGGTATTATACTATGTATTTGATGTTAATGATGATTGGTGGAGAAAAATGTTTCCACTTGGATATAACTGATTTTGAATAAATTAATTATGTTGATCATTTATATTGATATAAGATTTAGTCGTTTTCTATGATTAAATATATATTTTATACTTTAAATACTCTTTTAAAAAAATATGATATCATATTAGTATTGATTACCCTTTAACAAACCTTATCAACAAATAAATATTATCATGTACTACGTATCTTACTTTTCATTGTTATTAATTATGGTGTATCTTTTATTAGGTGTAATTTTGACCTTGACCATGACCATGAGGATTGACCATCTTAGTAATAATATTAAGATTTTTAAACTACCCTCAACCACATTGTTATTGACAAATTTTAACGTGAGGAGACTAGAAATTGAAGTTGGAATATTTATCTGAAGTATATAAATGAAATGAAAGAAAACATTTGAGCACTCGTATGTGGTTTCATAAGTGAGTATTGAAGAATATAGAAGTTTTGTATAAAATATCGAGCTAGAAAAAGAAAAAGGTGAATATAAATATTTATTGAAAAGTAAATTATTTAAACTTATTTTATTTTTAAATAATATAGACAAATAGTATCACATTCCATTTTTTTTTCAAAATTAATGATTAAATACATAACAGGATTGTATCACATTCCATTTTTTTTTTTTACAATACCCCATGTACAGTAATACACTACATTCAGGATAGAGAGTGTCGAGCATCTTGTTACAGGATTGTCGCAGAGCACTTGAAAGAATCTGCGGGCCATATCAATAATAAGAGGATGCATATATTTTCAAGGTACGCAAGTATAATGTAGTATAATTTTTTCTTTTTTGTGCCTTTTAGCAAACAGGTAATACATAGCTTTCATTCATGTATATGTCCAATGGCATAACACCGGTCCGATTAAAAAAATGAACACGATGAATGAATGTTATACCCGTTCGGTAACAAGACGAGACTATAGATATGGCCGTTGATAAAAAAAAAAATATGAAGGGCGAAATGGTGGTTGCTCCTGTCTTTGTACCTTGAAAATAGACTTTGACTCCGCCACAATAAAAAAAACCGTCAACAAATCAAGATGTACATTAGGATGAAGGTGAAAGGTGACCTTTGGACAATCAATTTTTTGAACCAATTCGGATCGGACAGATTCGGATCGACTTTTAATTGAGTTTTTACCTGCATAGTACTTTCGATTTTTAGACCAGTCGATTCGAGTTTTACTCGAGGTTGTTTTTCAAATTTACATTTCTAGTTGAGTTAGAAAATCCCATGTATTTTAAGGTTCAATCTTAATCGGCGGATCGGCTTAATACTTGAAAAAAGCGGATTTGGATCAAATTATAAACTTAATACTTAAAATTCAGTTGAATGAATGTAAGTTAAATTGAATTAAAGCTGGGTTTTTAAGGGCGTGGAAAGGAGTACCTAATTGTGAATTTCTATAGGCGCGTGATTTGGGCAGTGGAACAAATAGGTTCCTCGTTTAGAACAAATTCTCGGATATCTATAGAGTGGTCAATCTTGTTGCTTTTGGACCTCCAGGTAATTGTAAAATAATCACTTTGCATTTGTTTTGATGGATATTAGTAGTATATTTACTGCTCTAAACATCGTTTATTTTAGACAGTTTGATCATTATGAAATGATGGGGTAGTATTTAAAAAAAGTCAAAGTATAGCATAATGACATCCGAAAATACTTTTCTCAACTAATCCAGTTAAATTTTAATTACTCCGTAGTAAATACTTATGTACATATAATACAGTGGCTTACTTCCTCTAGAGTAAAATCAGTAACCGGAAGTAGAATTTTTATATTGAAAACAAACAAAGTAATACTGTACTAGTTAAATATGTGAAAATATTAAAAACGTAATAATATAATTTTTAATAAAAATGAAATGTAAAATTTTATTTTTTAAGAAATTAGAAATCGATTGTCCCTAAACTTCCCCTAGTTCCAACAACATGTATTATTGACACTTTATGAGCCCACATCGAACAATTAAATGAAAATATGAACCAAGCATGAAAATCAGACTAAAGAACTGTTTCAACAAATTTCCTGTTTAAACTGGTAAAATAAGCAAATCATAGTCAAACGAAGAACATTATTTAGGGTAGGAAAATAAAAGCAACTCCAGAACACTACTAGATCAGAAAAATGAAGTTAAATGAGGCTTGCTTGGTAGCTTTGATTTCCATTTACTTACTCCTTGCAGTGAGCAAATGGCTCGAGATTAGGCGTGGTGGCCTGCTGGGACGGCGCCCCTGCGCTCTGTGGATCTTTCATGAATCCATTCATGGATTGTCCAAAGTATGCATGTTGATGATGAGCCATATGAAACACAGGTGGAAATGGTGGAATGCCATAGTTGCATGGATCGGCTGGCCTTTTCATCATTGGCGGTTCACTTCTAATCGAGCCACGTTCACCCCCATCCAACTCGCGATAGCGATGAAGGTACATGGTTAATGGCTCAATGTAGTCATCAAACCCCAACTTGCTCATTGCCCACAACACATCCTCAGCAGTGATCGTCTTGCGTTGCTCACGTTGGCATCGATCATTGGCCTCTCCAGTGATGAAGCTTATGTACTCAGACACACATTCTTGGATAGTTTCCTTGGCATCATCAGATATCTTGGCATGAGGAGGCAAAATCTTACGCATAATTCTAATCACATTAGCTATTGGCATGAACCGATCTTGTTCTCGAACAGCACATTCAATTTCGGCATTGTTGCTTGTTGTCTGGTTGGCTTGCAAACCCATGCTAATTGCTAGGTGTTTTAGTCCTACCGAATAAATAAATCAAATGGTAAATTTCTCCATTGGTTTAGCTAAAGAAACTAGTCCCTAAGAAAGATCATTAGCAGTAGCCTAGTAGGGGAAATAACTTGTGCATTCACACATCAAATTACCAACATTCGACATTATCTCTCTTCTTCAGGCCTAATAATCACTTCATTCAACATTCCCTTAAACTAATATGTTCGGGATTAGGACTGTATAGTACTCATATTATGTAACATAATGTTGGAAGAAGATGAGTCTCATAAGCCACAACAAGAATGAGAAGTAATTGAATTGTTTAAGCCAAACCGCATGAAAGAAAAAAAGAAATATTAAATAGAGCAAACAATGGAAGACCCCACAAACACAGGCAATGTACAAAGTCTCGGTTAATTTCATTGCTAAATTATTACTAATTAATCACTATGATTACACCCCAAATAAATAGAAGAGGAAGTCATAAGACAATCCCATATATACCACATTGAAGGACAACAATAGATACGATCATTATTGTCTTTTTGATTGAAATAAACATCTACTGGGACCACTCGTGCCGCAGACCCAATCCAACAAGCGGCTACGCGTCCTAAAGTTTTTTAAAAATTATAATTATCCTCAATTTATGTTAAAATTTCGATATTATATAATCCCTCAATTTCAAATTAATTGGCGTTCTTGGAGTGCGTAGTCTTTGGCCATGAGTATTTTTATTCACTAATTCGAAAAATATAAAATTGATATCATTGAATTTGTTTTTAAAAATATTTTCATAATATTTTTTTTTATAATTTTTCATAATGTACATAAAAGTAATTGATGATTAAAGTTGTGTTTTGAAAAGTGAAAAGAGAAAAGTCAATTAATTTAATTTAAAATGCAGGTAGTATTATTTTTGAAACACCAAATTTTTGAAAAAAAATATTAATAAAGTATTTCATAACTAATATATATATATTTTTTATTTAAGCTCCTATAATAAAGTTTTATACATGTAGTAAAAAGTGCTGCCTGAAAGTACAAGCATATTATGCAATTGACAATCCCTAAGGAACCCTGGAGTACAACTGGTGTTTTGCCTAGTTTATAACGAATTCATGCATGCTTCAAAATTCACATGAGAATCGTATATTCATCATATTAAGCCCCACCTTACAACAATCATGATAGAAAGTTCAAACAATTTGATTCAACTACTCACACACACATGCATTCATTGGAATTACACAATTGAACATAAAAAATTCGAAATCCTAAATTACAATTTAAACAATAAATTTAAAAGCACAAATTTCTCAAACTCTAACTCAAAACACACATGCATTGCAATTTAACAATTCAACATGAAAAAATTCTAGAGAGAGTGTACCTGGAAATTATGGAACGAGAGAGATAGTGAGGGCTTGGACTTTATTAGAGCTATTGTAATTGCTTAGTAGGCTTAGGGAGACTATCTTATTAATATGTTGCTGGTACTCATCACTGACATTTACATTTACTGTAAAGTGTGAGAGAAAAGTGGACAATTGAATTGGGACAAAGAAATGAAGTAATGTACAGAGTCAAGACAGCGAAGGGGTCGTTGGATTGTGTTTTTTGTACTTGTAATTAAGAAACATAAACACGACAATTCAATTGCCTTATGAATTAACCCCTACGCGCTTGGAAATCTTCAATATTAGTAATGGAGATGGCCGGCGTCGCGACGTCACGGTCGTTTTTTGTGCTGCAAATATTTGATCGTTTTTACATGTTTAATTCGAGGTATTCTAAAATTATGTAAATTTATAATCTTTTTTGAATTTTTTCTAGTCTTGATTTGATGTCTTACGACTAAATGTATTGGCAATTGATCGACAATATTGTATTATCGAATTATTGCTTTTATGTCTATTAGAAATTAAAGTATGATTTAAAAGTATTATAATTAAGAATTTTTTTGTGGATCGAATATATAAAATTCATATATGCATGGAACTAAATAACAATACTAATAATAATATTATATTTGAAATCATATGATTATTTAACTAATACTCCGTGCCTATTATAATAACAATAATAGTTACGCATAAAATCATAAATAATAATAATAATACACGTAAAATATATTATTATTTAACTAACCTAGAACTAATTAAAGATTAGAAATGACATATGATAAAAGAAAATCATATTGATAGAAAAGAGTAATAAATTAACTTCATATATAATATAGAGGCATTCTTGTTAATTAAATCATGAAAGTTATACTTGTAAATTGAACAAAAATAATTGTGTTAATGAACTACATACCTTTTGAATCATTAAACATGCAACTTTGAAAATAAATAAACAAAGTTAATTAAAAATTAGGATGCACAACAATTATAAAAAGTATATATATGTCAAATGTATGCAGGTTGGATCATTCTCAGGCAAATGCGTATGTCTTTGATGATTCTCTTCCGATTGATAATCTTAAGTATATGCAAGTATAAAGTATGATGAGCCTTAATACTACCTCCATTTTTATTTGATATTTTCGTATATATCAGAGATTTGAAACTTTGACCATTCATTACTAATTATTTATTATTTTTTAATAAATATAAAATTTATATCACAATTAAGTCGTCTTTGAAATTAGTTTCATAATATTATTTTCTTATATTTTTTGAACACGCCTCGTTTAAGGGCAATTGATAGTCAAAGTTAAAGCCTCGATATTAAAAATCCAATAAAAATGGAGAATGATAATTCTAATGAACTTTCCCTAACTTTTAGATTTTAAAATGAATGATAATTTAGTAATTAATAATTTATTGGAAAAAAAGAAACACAACCATTATTCACACACATATATATATAATAATAATAAGTGATAATAAATTAATGATATTGATTTGAGGTTCATCAAAAGAAACCAAGAATTCAATGAGATTATCTATCACATATGTGATATGATCATTCTATTTATCTTATGTCATTATACTCCGTACGAGTATTAGATTATTCCTTCATTAAGTAATCAATAATTATTATATTATATTTAATTAATCAATAATTATTTTATCATTATCCCTTATATTATATAACAAATATATGTATTGAATAAATTCAAACAATAATTTAATTTTCTATGTTTTCTATTTTATTACTAACACATATATAAACTAATCTTGAAGAGAGATATATCAAAAATTTAAAGACAAAGGGAATAATCACATTATCAATATAAAAATGACGCCTGCATTAAAGGCTTTTTGAGTCGCGTGACCACTTGGTGTATTCATTACCTTGCAGCCGTGGTTTGTACATCCATGGGTTAATGGGGTTCATCCGTAGTTAAATATGAACTTGACACTATTTAAAACTTCAAAATGATTAGCAATATTGTAATATTACTCAATTTGGAGGGCATTTGCTTATTACTTGAGGAATGAGTACACTTAAAGAACCAGAAGTCTTCTGCCTCTTTGTTTTTCCTCCTCTTCCATAGCGTTGTCTTCCAGAAAAGAATGGAAGAATCAATTTTGAGAAACAATCTCCCCGTTAAATCTCTTATAAAAGTACGACTAAAGATGGCATATGCGTATTAATAATTTTGGGGGAAGGAAATGACACGTTACATGTCAGCAATTGGAAAGTCTTTTACACCTCAGAATTCATTCCCCTAAAATCCTCGAGCCACATGTCCCTGTTTCCTCATTACCTTTGATTCTTTGAGAGATTTTTGCCATTACTTTGTCCCATGACCCTTTGTGTTAGGTATGGTAGAATTTTGCAATCCCCATATATATAAAAGGAACTTCTTGAAATACACATGCCAAATCCATTCTAACAAGTGGTTTTAGGATTCTTCGTGGTGCAAAAAACTAAAATATTTTGATGTTTATAAAAAGAGTGAAAGCGGACTTCGTTTCTTATCTTCATATTCCATGTTATGAGTACATTTATGAGCACGGACCGATGCATGATTCTTTCAGAAACAATATACCTCAACTATATAAGCATATACATTGCAGATCGATAATGTTTTACAATAACTTCAACTTGGACTCGAGATAAACATTCAAAAGGAAACGTTTTCAGTTAATTACGATAAAGTAGTAGAAAAGGCAAATTAAATACGATTTCATTCTTCGAAGGCTATATTCACTAGATATTTGTGCAGTCAACTTGTGCGAACTGGATTTGTTATTTTATAATTAATTAATTTATAATTAAAGTTATTTATGCATTCAAATTATGTATTTTTATTCTACCCCATATTTTCTCAAGGATTTAACTTATCATTTGTTGAGGCGCTAATGGGGAAATAAGATAATTTTTGAGGCGTAAATGTGAAATAAGATAATTTGAGGGCATAATGGGAAATAAGATAATTTGTTGAGGGCATAATAGAAAATTAGATAATTTGGCTTCATAATTAACTGTTCATGCATGACATTGCATATTATATAGTGTATAGATAAGGATAGGAGCTGAAAAGCTCTAACCATCTTTCCGAAGATACATCCTAACAGCTATGGGATTCATAATTGCAAGATATGCAATTAAAACCCCAAAGCAGCTTGACCTGCATAACATCCCAACTACGCTATTAGTGCGTAATAAAGTACCCAAGTTCACATGTTAATGCATTCCTATAATTTACATGAGGGTGCTTAGCGGAGGCGGCAAGTTCTTCAAAAGAAAATATATACATAGACAACCATACAGACTGCCCGTACAAAAGGTGCCATATTCCTAGAATAGTTGTATTGCTTGGACCTACTACCATCACAGTGGTACCATAAGATCACATGATCTTACGCTGGTACTCCTACTTGATCAAAAACGTGACTTGACACTTTCATTTTCAAAACTATCATCTACAGCTCTACTACATTGTTAATGTGAAGAAACTAGATGATAGCCAACCATAAGCTTCACAATCCCCACTTTGCGGGTTACCCCCAGCGTCGCCACGGAAGTGTCAGAGGCACGACAATGACATTCGGTGCATGTATGGATTTCTGCGATCACGACATGATTGACGAAATCCAGGAGGGTAATTTGCAATGTTTAAGGGTATTTCTTGCTTAATATTGAACGCAAATAAATAAAGTACCATATTGAGTATAATTGTGAGTCACAAAATGCGATTGCACTATGAACTAGCAGAACCCCTAATTCCGATTGGTGAGTTGTGCTTTAACCGAATCGAGGTCCAGCCGATACCCAATAATCCTTTTTTGGACAATAACACGATATTGTTCCCCGCGCCCATAGCGAAGATCACCTCACACGGATCAAACAGGTCAAATCCCCAAGAGCATTGGGGAAGGCGTTGAAGAACAAATATGATCATATTAGCGTTTCTATCAACTGGGATGATAGAACAATACAAAATTTAAATTGTAAAGCGAAATTATACTCATTGCAATAATAAACCACAAACAAATATTTCAAAGAAGTTCTTATATATATATGGAAAGAAAACAATTAAGATGTCATGATCTATAAGAAAAGCAAATGTGTTTTTTATTCATGTTTACCTCGATATTTGGGAAATTTGAACATATTAAATTAAACATAACTTTGACATAAAATAATATATATGTATAATTTCTCACCAAAAGGGCGATTAGTTACATATTAAGTCCAAGGCGGTGCCTATGACCGACAATCAAACTTGAGTAACTCATATTATTTCTTACGCTACCTCAAAACAGGATATTATATTTTTAGAAAGAAGTGAAGTCATAGGCAACCTTATTTATAGGCTTATACATAATACATCTATTTCATTCACAATATCAATATGGATATAACACATCACAGCAGTGGAAAAAAATGTTGTAAGAATTGCGAATTTGAGAGAAAATGGAGCCTATTTGATTTTGAATTAGAAATGCGGATAAGATTATTCCGTACTTCACCAACCTCTAATTTATAGAAGCCAATATACTCCATCTAAGGACATGTCTTGATATTTACAAATCTGCATATCCTATTTTGCTAAATTGTCAAGAACCTATTGACTATACCTTAGTTATGTTTGTGTAATTGTGTTAAGTGTTATCTGCATTCCTATCAGAATTTTAAGCCAGACCATGCAGCCCAGCCAGATCAGTTCACTTTGCTAAAACAAATATTGAATCGGCCAAACATCTATGTACTTATTAAGCCGTGTGGCCCAACTGTAAATTTGGGCCACTGCAGGACGCTGAATCGAAAGTAAAGATCGAAGATAACAATGAATATTATGTATATTATCACAATGAATAATATTATGATAACAATGAAGATACATTATGAGAATTGAAATTTGGATACATTATGTATATTATCACAATGAGGAGAATATATATTATGCTTATATTATCAAAAGGAAAATAACTTAAATTTGGATACATTATGTAAAATTTATATATATATTCATGTAAGAACTGAAGATAAATTTGGATACATTATGTATATTATCACAATGAAGAATTTGGATACATTATGTATATTATCACAGTGAAAGAAGATAACAATGAAAAAAAAAGAAAAAAAAATTATGAGACAATAACACTAATTGTTACAAAATTAAAAAAATTAAAAGAAATACAGTTGCACCATCTTGCTTAGAAGCGAGTTCGCCTATGATTATATATACATGATATTTTCGTCTTCGTCATTAAATTTATATATGAATTTTGTACATTCAATAAATATCTCTTTCAAATTAAAATGATGGTCGGATGAAGTAGTTTTTAATGCTACTTGCAATTATTTCATACTAAATTTTCAAACTTTAAATTAAAATAATAATTATCTTAAAAATAGGAATAATCCCTCCATTCCAAAACATTTTCCCATTTTTTAATTTGATAGTTGATTTATTACATTTTGAGTTCATTTTTTTACACATTAAATAATATTTCAATTAAAAGAAATACATAAAAAATATTAATAGCAATACAAGTACTTTATCAAATTGAAATTTAAATTGATTTGAAAACGTAATTTATGGGTGGTCAAATAATATAGTTGTAGTTGAAAAGAGCAACACATTTGGCACTCCTGTAGTCGTGTGGAAAGGAGTACCTAAACGGTAGCGTTAATTTCCAAAATGGAGTGGTCTGGGAATTGTAAGAAATAGGCTTTCTCGTTTATAACAATTTTTTGGATATTTATGGAGTGGCTCAGTCTAGTTGCTTTTGGACCTCCAAGTAATTGTACTATAATAACTTCGTTTTTCTTTTGATTTAGTGTGTGTAATGCTCTAAACATTGATTGTTTAAACAGTTTGATCATTATCTAATGATGGAGTACTATTTCAAGAGAGTCAAAATGTGGCATAATGACATCCCAAACTACTTTGCTCAATTAATCCAGCTAGATTTTAGTTACTTCGTACATACTGTATAATGTATATATGTACATTCGACTCCAATAATTTAATTTTAAATAGTTGGAATTGAATTGAAACCTAATTTTAAAGAATATGTGGTATGATATTTGTGTACTTCGATCTTTTTGGTTAATTCGAACCTCAAATCAAATGGAACTTCAAATCATCTCAATCGAGCGGAGCCAACCCGTGGAACATGTCATATGTTAGACAGATTGACCATATCAATTCCATTGTTGGATATGATCAAATTTATTGGACTTTTCAATAAACTTTCGCCCGATATTCTTTAAAATTGTGTTATTAATAAAAATAGTGTTAAAGCCAAAGCCTGATCTGGACTCTGGCATAGCTCATGTTCACAACATAGAATTCAAGTAGGATTGTACTACTATCTTAGTATTAAAGTAGATTTAGGATTTCAGGTTATTGCTGTAATAGTTAAGTAGTCTTCTAATTCTAATAGGTTTCGTATTTATTATTGTATGCCTATCTAAACACCTTCAATAATAAGAGCAATTGTTTCATTATCTTATTTAGTGTTCCATGCAACTATAAGTTTATCAAATAGGGATGGGGGTTTGGTGTCATACATAATGAGGGTACAAACATTTGTCATTAAATTTTTTCTAAAAGAAAATCAAATTAATTAACTGTTAAATGTCAATTTCAAAATCTTTATTTATCGATCTGAAAAAACTAATTGGACTATAATATCCTTATAATTTTATTATGTGATTCTACCAATTGATCTAACTTGTTTGTATTTTTTTTCTATGGATCTAAAACACTTTTTCCATTATTATTTATGAAACATCATTGATAATCCATGACTACAAAAACTGAAGTATGAAATTTGAGCCAAGGAAGAGGACAAACAATGACGAATCAGTTCATCCTAGATAATCAAGACTTGCCATAAATTAGAACTGCTCAACAACACGGCACAAACATTTACAGACAAAAAATAACGTAACAAAGCAAATACTGAACAAAAATGACAAAAAAGAATTGAAATATAAAAAAATTTAACTGAAATTTTGAAATCTAAAATGAAATTGAAAACATTCCAGGAAGATGGATAATTGTCTATGTATTTGGCTGTTGGAACAAATTTCAATAATTGTGGGCAATTTTTATAATTTTATTAATTAAAATATGTTGAGGTTAAATATGTATTTTATTATCTTTCAGTAGCATTATCTAGTTCAAGTCGGGTCCAATGAGTACTATAAGCAGACTGATGAGATTGGATCAGTCCGGTGTCCATGTCTAACATTAAATTTTGCTCACTGACCTCAATCCACGTTTGTGGTCAGTCCAGACTATTGATGAACTCATGAACCTACATCAGAACATGTCCACTAAATAGTGTCCATGAATAGTTTCTTGCCAAGGATTGGAGTCTCTCTATAAGCATACTCAAACAGTGTTAAAAATAACTAAAATGATTATTTTGTCCCTCAATAAAACTTCTTCAAATACTACACCTACAAATATAAAGGTTAAAATAGTAATTTCATGGTTAAAATACTATTTGGGTGTGCTTTTAACAACCATGAAAGGATTAGCACACTCTGTAAATGTCTCAATAGAAGATATGATTTTCTTGAATTCACATATTCAAATTATTATTCAACTAAAATAAAAATTACTCTCTCCTTATCCCTAATATATTAGTTCTAAATTTTGACGGTTGAGCCACTTGACCAATTGAATTATGAACATAATTTTTATATAAGTAAATGTTGTATAATATTTGATGAATTTTGCATATCCTATATAATAAAATATTTTTGTATTATATACTCACATATAAGGGAATAAATCAAAATGCTTTATTGCATTATCTATGCTTCTATGCTTCTCATCTATTGTAAAGTTGTAGATAGTCTTTTCAATTCATGTTGCATTAGCTCGGAATAAGTTATCCCATTTGGGTGAGACCCTATTTAAGGCATTGTGGATATGTTATTGTCTAATAGTTGATGAATATTTATCAAATGATAGTATTTTTAATATATGCAGCTTACTACTCACACAGTATCAAATTAAAATTGTACTTATCAATTATGTAATCTTAAGTTTGTTAATTGTAATGATTAAAAATCAAAGTTGATAACTTTTTAGAGATGGAGGTAATATATTTTGAGTTTTGATTTTACATTAGAAACATTGATAGCAATCTTGATTTAAATCTTTGGATTCATTTGCTCTATGAAAAATTGATTTAACATCGAAGTGGTAATTATCGCTTATGAAATGTAAAAATCAAAATCCTATACCAAAAAAGTTCTAAACATATCCAAAGACAAGGATAGAAATTGAATAAGAATTCTATTTGAATTCTATAGTTTTGCCAAACATCGAAATTGGAATTAAAATTCTATAAATTTCAATTTTATTTCAATTCGATTCCTTGAAATCAAGCCTTGCTAGTGACTGGGCACTGATTTGTAATTAGGCCCATTAAATTTAATTCATTTTGAATTAGTTAAAGTAATTAATTAAAGATCGATCTTATGAATTATACGTGTCGATTAGGGCTTTGATTGAAATTCAGTAAAAAATGAGCACGTGCTAAGTTGGGCGTCAACGCGAAGTAGTGAAGTTAAATAGGATTTTATGATAATTAAACCTAATTTTGAAACCGAAATAGGATTTTCGAAAATATCGGAGTTAATAATTTGGCCTAGAAAAAATACTGAGGATTCCTCAAGCTCCATATGTTACATGGAGAGTTTCCAAAAAATCGGCAGTCCATGCTGCGCGAAATGATAGTTGAAAGCATGTCAAGTGATAAATAAATCAAACAATTAGAAAGAAAGCCAGCCTATATAAACCGCCTCCACTTGTGTTCGAGAAAATGAACCGGCCTTAAAAAACATAGTGCTGAGGGAGGATTTAGAGATAAAAAGCTACATAGGTATTTGCCAGAAGAAAGCATAGAAGTTTCTTTGTTTTTTAGGAGAAAACTTTCCATAACAAATACGTCCAAACTTAACTCAAATATTCATTTAAATCTGATAGTTTGATAAATTATTTTTTAAATACACCAGAAAGGAATCATAAAGGGGTTTGATTGTATTGATCTTGGCATCGTTATAAATAATAAAATCTTTATAGGAGTTAATTGTTGATTTGATGGGATAATGGGACGAGGACTATTTTTAATTAAGATAGTTATTACAGTTAGTCGCCGAAGTGTATGAAGTGTTGTGGTATGGTCACTAAAGTGACAAATGTTCTGCGTGTACTGTCTTTCGGGGGCCATGCTATGACATTGTGCTTTTGAGCGTGTTACTGACAGCATCTCTTAGAACTTTTTGACAATACAGATATAGCCTCAAGATTTAAAATCTTGGCTGGTTTCAGGACTGATCATCAATTATCTCATCTTGATACGGGTCACAAGTATAGTTTTGATAAACATAACTGGTTGCAAAAACCTTAGCACCTAGATTCCTAGATACATAATTGGTAAATCAATATATGGATAATTGGAGGTTGTATGTCGTTTTCTAATCTAAACTGGGTCCTAGCAAAGTGGACCAGCCAGCGTCCAGACACCCTGTTCTTGGTCCATAGTTGCTGTCTTACGGAGCTGAATGAGCTATGTCATCACGTGCGCATCCATCTTTATTTTCAACAACTCTTGGCCTCACTATAAATGTGCATGAGAATATGAGATACGGAGTATATATCTAGTTCCCATTTCTATTTTGATTCCACAAAAGTAGCGCAATTTTTACTCTTACCAATTCGGCAATTCATAGTCTGTTGAAATGGAGGGAGTAGATTTTAGTAGTATAATACGGAGTAGTTTGATTAAAAGTTAAACCATCAAAATTTTAAAATTTAATGATGATAAAATTTAGGTATGATACAACAATAAAAATCAAATGTTGTAATGTTAATAAAAATGTTCCCGTCTAAGCAGTATAAGGGGCATGTCAAATTATACACACTCTTACCTCCTATGATAAACTATAGATTTGACAGACAACTTGAATAATATTCTCATAAGCTTTTATTGAGTTAAATTGGATTGGAGACAATTGAGTTAATTAATAGCATTAATTTTGTTTTCTTTTCTTTTTTTCGATATTCAGGCATTTATGAGAGTAATTGTCAGATTAGTTTCATATTAGCAGGATTAAGTTTGATGATTCTGATATACATGAAATTCCCGAAAAGTGGTTACGGTTCCACATTTGTCTCCCAAATATTTGTTCTGCTTGTCCAAAGAAATAGGAGCAATAAATGTCTTGTTAAATTATCTTTGCTGTGACATTTATGTCGACACTGGCTTATTGTCTATGACGATGTTGAAATATTACTTTTAAACTAAATGCAGCAGTATAACTATATTTGCACTAAACTATACAACTTGCAGGGAACCAAATTAACAATGGTTTCAACGAGGTTGAATTTGTTAGGATCGCTAATATAAGCCAATCATTAATAAATATGCAAATCAATTATACCACATCCATAAAAATAAGGTTATCTTGAACTATTGTGGAATCCTTAGACCTCATCAGTTTAAGGATAGGGTACTACAGATATCAGTCAGGCTTGAACTGCATGGCTTCCATAAACATATCAAAGTATGAGGGATATACTCACCATCAACGAACTGATCTGAGTAATATATAAGGCATGGACTATGGACCATGCCATATATGATTGTGATGAATTATCTCATCTACTACAATTGGATTATTGAGGGACCATATATGTGATACAATGGTTTTGATATCCAGGAATCAAGTATAATAATCAATGTAGTCATTTATGATTTCTGTTGTTGTTGTATGTTGATCAATCACATTACTACTGTTCTAAGAAGGAAAAAACATGATGATTTGTTTGACTTTATTTAGTACTCCTTATTAGAAATATGAGTTCTGAATGCCTTGGTCTAGATATAACAACTAATTGTCAATTTTTCTTTTTGTAGTATTTCAATTTCCGTAGTCTAAGAAAGTATATATATATGCTTGCCATTGAAGATGCCAATCAAAATAAAATGCTAGCTACTGAATATTTTGGTAGTATTATTTCAATTTCTGCTGCTTTATTTGATGTGGATTCTATCATGTTATCTTTAGAAAATGGTTGGATCACAAGAAGATGTCAATCAAGATAAATTAATTTAGAATTTACAATATAATTTCACTTAAAATTGATTTTCACATGTAATTACATTTTCTTTATTTAGTTGATATCGATTCTTTTGTTCTCTAACACAAAAATCTTACAATACTTCAGATCATTGATTAGTTCAATCATTACAATGGCATGGCTTAAAACATTCATAAAGAAATCTTATTAAATATTCTCCCTTTCAAAAAAAAATAATGGCATGATTTAAGAAAGTTGACTTTTGTGATAGTGTGATACCTTTTGTCTTCAATTTTAGCTAGTCTTAATTATAGTATTTAACGTAATCTTCCAATTTGGACGGTCTAAAGTAATTTCTAAGCAAAAGGAAAATGGTCGACCATTAATTAACTACCTTAACGACGTTTCTGGCCATTGCATGGATGCCATGTCCACGTACACATTCGCCCACTCACATATAGATAATTGTGGGTAATAGTCACATGTTGGTCAGTCTAACTTTAATCGCAATAATGTCCAGCGTCGATTTGATAAAGTAAATGGCATAAAAGTTGTTTTGGTCACTGAAACTAACAATTTCATTTAATCTTACCACTTGAAGTCGTAATTTTGGTTCCGTAAAGTGTCACAAAAGTTATTTGGTTCACACGAAACTGCGTCACATTTAATCTCGGGATGTTTAGTTTAATAAACACTAGTTTGGGGGCCATCTGGCTTTTTGATAGCATTTTCTGAGGAGCTGCTGGTCTGGTAATCTGGGACCAAAGATACTGGCTTTTAATCTAATTGTCGGACCATTTTATCCACTCAAACATTGCCTCAATTTCACTCGAAAGAACAAAATACAATGATTTTTCTGTGTGTTTTCTTACTTTAGAAGTATAATCTCACGTTTTCACAAAATTTGAGCAATTGATAATGGCCAATTTAATTTGATACTAGATAATGGGATCAAGTTACAATTTCGTTTCGATAGTTATCTTTTAACTGTAAATTAGTTTCAGAAATGAACAAAATTAAATGTTTATAGCAGTCAGGTCTTAAATATGATAAATGTTGTGCATTCGTTACGATTTTAAATTCAATATGAATGACCAGAAATGAACTAAATAGATTTTTCAAAGGCAATATCTTGGTTGAAAAATTCTGACGTTGTGTCATTTTCGAGAATTGTCAGTGACAATGTAATATGGCCAAATATAATTTTTTCTAACAATAAAAATTACAAATAAATTACATATAATATTAGACACTAATTAAATTTTTAAAACTAAAATATAATTTGATCCTACTATTTATTTGAAATCAAATCAACAATTAAAATACTCAAATTATTTGAAAACGTTAGTCCAACATACAAAGTACTCCTATATTTAAGCCACTTTTGGGGGCAAACACGATACATATATGTTGTTGATGGTTGACAGTTGACACAAGCTAAGAAGCACATAGTGGTTTGGGTAATTGTGTAGGCGAAATAATAAGTACTCAATGAAGTAGAAAACACATAATCACACAGTGATTGCATGCTTATGTGTCCTTGTATGTTTTGTTAATTAATTCCAAGATAGTTGGGCCCAAAGAATAATGAAGAGCTATGGCTCAGAGGGGCGGCACCTTGCTTGGTTCAAGAAATTAAATTATATAAAGGGACACCTCAAAATTCACAACCTACATGTTCCTTACTACTGGTACTTGAACATAAATAATTTATAAATTTTTTAGTCGACCGTAATATATTGAATTGTTTGTGAATATGGAAACTAATGTTGCATAGGTCCAATGCTTGTTAACGTGGTCTCTGGATGACAACAATCTACTATATATGTAGCCTCTCGGATAAAATACGACTTTTATATATTCAGATATTATATATTGACATAGATAAATAATTCTTTGACACATTTATTTAGAAATGATTTATTATTCTTTGGCACATTTATTTAGAGAATTAATCATCTGTTATTGAAATACATATTTATCGTTGAAATTATAAATAAAATTCCTTCATATTGAATCTATACGTACGTACATTCCCTTGATGTATAATTGTAAAATAACAAAATATACCATTTTACCGCATATAAAAAAACAAATGTACCAGCAATGCATTCATTCCTTCATTCAGATAAAACAACTACTCCGTATTCATTTAACAAGTTATAAAACAAGTTTAATAAAGTTAATGGAATGAATTGTCAAAAGAAAAAGGTTATAAAACAAGTGGTTATAAGAAATTTAAAGAACCAAATATATAATAACGAACGATGCATAATCAAATATTCCAAAGGCATTCTCCTTCTATTTAAAGTAATTCCTTAATTTTTAGTTAAAATTATTAATTTTTTATCCAAACAAAAAGTGCTTGGTATTAACTGATAAATAAATAATTACAGGATGATTAAGTGGCTATATATATGCCAAGCAATCCTAAATGTCTTTCAAGTATTCAGTGAAATCACCTAAGAGAAGTTAAAAAGGGAATTAAAAATTGATCGGGATAATCAAATCACTAACATATCTATAATTTATAATTTTATAACATCATAAAAATGCGAATAAGGGTTGTTTCTTCACTTTTTACTGATAATTATTAAGTTACCCATATACTCTAAAAATCTAAAGAGTTCAGGAGTTCTAATGAGTCTTCTCCACTCATTTTTTTTATTTATTTTTAGATATGCTCGAGGTAGAAACTTTTTATTATCATTCTGCTTAAGCTATAAGTTCAAAAATTATAATAAAATAATATTGTAAATTATTTTCAAGATCAATCTAATGATATACGTTATATTTATTAAATTAATAAGTAATTAGTAATTAATGGTGAAAGTTTTCTTGATATACGAAAATATGGTATAAAAATGAGGTGGCATTAAGTATTAAGTAAATACTTTATCTTTACATCTATAAGATTATCGATTGGAAGAGAGAATAAATGTATACACGTGCGATTTAAAATAAATACATCATACATTTGACATATATATAGTTAACTTTGTTTGTCATCTCGAGTGCGTGTTTAATGATTGAATGTATGCGTTGAATGAATGCCAAGATTATTTTTGCTTTCAGCTTTTTCTTGTATAAATTCATATTAATTTACTTCAACCCATATATAATAGGCGTTTGTTAAATAATGATGTGTTTTGTAGAATTATTATTATTATTATTTATTATGTAGAAGCCCATTGTTATTATTATGTAGATATCGGTGGCGGAGCCCACGTAATTCTGTGATGTCGGACACCGCGAGAATTTGAATATATAACTGTTGGGTTAGGTTTTGTACACTTTGTGTTCTAATTAGAGTGAAATGATTCGATTCTGGCTTGGTGTTCAGCACTTTACCATCAAATAGTTTTAGTTCGTTCTTAACTTTTTCTCAATCCATTTTTATTTTCTTTTATGCTTTTTTCTGATTACTATTTTCAATTCATATTTTCTTGCAATTTTAGATTAATTACTAGTAATATGTGCGGTTATCGATCATGGCATTAAATTTTTTTTTTTTTATAAAGAATTCATTTTCATGTTTATTTTATCATTCTGAATTATTTCACTGCATGACTTGAGGAATAACAAACAAGAGAATTTTTAGAATGGGTGTAACGACAAATATTTTATAAATTATTAATTTTTATAAACAACTATTTTTAAACTCTAGAAACAAAATAAGAGTTTAAAAGCATTGGAGAATTAGGTAGTCTTTGATTGGCTCGAAACCACGACCTACGATCACTCCTTTCTTGTAAATTACTTTACTTTTTGAATCACTGGTTCTAGATCACGATAGATATTAGTTAAATATATCATATGCTTTGAGTAAATTAATATTATTATTATTATTATGTATTATTTATTTAATGTAGATATAAATTTTATATATTTGGATCCACAAAAAATTTAAATTATATTTTTTAAATCATACCAATTTAATCGACATAAAAGCAAATAGTCGATGATCTATATTGATGATCAATTAGATCAATATATTTAGTCGAATGACGTCAAATTGTTAAAAAGTAACTCTTCTTATCTACATGGGCAATGCTTGGTAATAAGGTATAATACATGAGCGTCGTATTTTATTATAATTTTTATATTATGTTTAAAGAGTTATTTATGATCAAAATTATCACTCAAAAAATAAAAATACTAATTAGAAAAAACTTGAAAAGTGCTACGCGTATTTTAGAATGATTCCAATTCTTAAAAAATATATATCAAATTGCGAGAAATCGATTGCGTCTACAAATTATTACATCGTAACGTCTAAAGCTACTAGTACGGTATAAAAGTGTGAATAAGAGGTTGTGTTTCTTACGTTTTCACACTATTAATTATTAAGTACTTATATCACAAAAATCTAAAGTTATGAGTTACAGCCGAATTAATTACTACTCCATTTATTTATTTGTGATTTTTCGTATATCGGTGAGCATTTGATAATTCTTCTTAATTACTTATTATTTTAATACATATAAAAAGTTATATCATTAAATTTGTCTTTGGAGGTATCTAATAAAATATAAGTTATAACATGGTCGTCTTTGAAAATTATTTTAATAAATATAAAAGTTATATCATTAAATTGGTCTTTCAAAATAGTTCCATAATAAGTAATTAATTAATAATTGGCTTCGCACCGATATCTGAAAATAATAAACCAAAAGAATGAGTAGTATTAATTGATAAATAAATACTTTATGCTTGCGTATACTTAAGATTATCGGTGGAAGGAAATCGTCAATGGCATCGTCGTTTTGGATGATACGTATTATATATTTGACTTCTCTATACTATAATTGTTCCGTTAATCCCACTTTTTAATTAATTTTGTTATTTATCTCCAGTCAAGTAATACAATAGTTCAAAGGTATATGTGACATATTTTGCTCAAATTTGTGTGCCTCTTTTCATAATTGATTCCACAAAATATCGCAACCTCGTATATTATATATTATTAATTTATTACTTCGCTTCATCAATATGGTTTTCTAAATATCTTCTTTTTAATCTTTAATAACTGTGTTAGTTAAATAATAATATATTTATGTAGAACTATTGATTTATTATTATTATTTATTATTATGTAGAACTATTGGTATTATTATAATAATAGGTATTAGTTAAATAACCATATGATTTGAGTATATTAGTATTATTATTATTAGCATTTTATTTAATTCCATGCATATATGAATTTTTATATATATTGGATAAAAATTAAATTATACTTTTTTAAATCATACAATTTAACCGACATAAAAGCATATAATTCGATGATACAATATTGATGATCAGTATTAATAAATTTGATCGGACGTGAGTGAGCTTGAGCTGGAAAAAAAATTTAAAAAGTGAAGTTTTTTACACAATTTTGGTGAATTAACATAAATATATCGAATATTTGAGAAATTGGTTGCATGTCGTCTTGTCATAAATCTCGCTACTAGTACACTCAAATATTAATCTCATAAATCACAAAATTGACATTATATTTTGGCCTTTTGGCTTTTTAATGAATGAACTTTAGCCATTAAATAATTTTTGTTTGTGTTTTATAATATTTTATGAAAAATATGTCAATAAAAAATATATTTCAAATTATTTCCATTGATATATTTTTTATTAAATATTATACAAAACAAACAAAAATATCTTAAGTCAATTTAACTATTCAAGATGCATATCATGATCTATTTCAGGAGAATATTCTTCTTTCATCATAGTTACTAGATACTTTTTATTGCTTTGGCGTATCAATGAAAATTCAACCACATGCTAGCAAATATTTCATTAACATGATAGATTTATGCCATATGTATGCATACGATTCAAGACATATTTTAGGGTACATATATATATAACACAATGATCTTTCTGAAATTTATTATTCTTTGAGTCGTATCGAGACTTAACACCTCAAGAATCATGGATTCCCTAAGATTTTATAGTTAATTTAGTTTCTAATTTGTTTTAGTGATTTTATAGTTAATTTATTTTAGGGTACTTATACGGAGTATTAGTATTCGTTACCCAATTGATGGTCTTTCCTGTGAGAGAGGAAAACTTAGCTTATTATCTTGGTCTTTCATGCACTTGAGTCTCAATTTTCAAAGCATATGTTTCCATAGCGGAATCAAATTATAAAATGAGATTTGATATAAATGTATGAATTTTAGTAATTTTAATCAATAACAAGAGAGAGGCTATCTCTTCTGATCCCACCATTGATTCGTAAACATCAACCGCTTGTATAATATTTCTTAACTCATAAAGCACACTTACTCAAATTGATTAATGTGAACAAGTAATTATTAATAATGTTTTAATTTTGCCAACCAAAGATAAAAGAAATGCACCAGAAGAAGATAGATGGAATAATATAATATCTTGACTGGAGTTCCACCCTGAACTAATATACAAGTACATAATATAGTTCCTACATCTCAATTAACCCATGAAGATCGTCTTCTTTTCCTATGAATATGGTATGTTTTACTATTTTCGGTTTTTCATATTTAACTTGCCTAGTTTGATCAATTATTTTCATATATTTTAAGAAATATGTTGTGTGAATCTTAACTAGTACGGAGTATCTTGTTTTTTTTTTTAAAACCCACTCCTATACCAAGTTGAGAAGAATCTATGACAATTTATTAATATTGGTATATTGCCTGATCAATCATCCTTAGTTCTGATCTCCTGATCTTCTTCTTCGACGAAACTTCCTAATACCAAACAATTAGATGGAATATATGGAACAAACTATTAGAGGATGTATGTTATTGTACTACACTCCAAATCTTTGTTCAATACTTAAAATTGCTTCTACATACAGTACACACATATCACCGTCAATAATATAAAGCCCTATCGAGTAACACCTATCTTTATACGTTCTTTCCTTCCAAAAAGTACAATCAATCAATATAATATTACAATATTAAATAAGTTCGGACATTTTTATCCTATATTATACTTTATACTACTCCCCTAACTAATTTTAAAAAATTAAAAGTTTAATTGTTTTAATTGAGATCATATTGTTATTAACGAATTTTAGTAAATTAATTTGTAAATATAAATATGTATTTTTGTCATTATTTAAACAATTTAATAGAAAGTGTTTCACAAAATGAACGAATTATTTTATTTAGACCTTACTAATTTAAAATATTAATCATTTCATCTTTTAAATTTCTCCAACTTTTCCATACGCGTGACTATTTCATTATAGATTTCACTAAACTTTTCAATTATTTAATAACCTAATGTATAAGACACTCAAAAGTGTACACGATTAGTATATATTTAAGTGCAAGAGATATTCTTCCAAGACACGGCTGCCTAGTCGTCGTCCATATGGGAGTGATTAGAAATTGCAGTACTCTGTAGTAATAACAATTATTATATAATCCCAAAGTAGTGAGTACAATTAGAAATATACAAAAATTTAAAAGGCCGAAAGGGGGTTCTGTCTATAGCTGGCCGTGGGGCATTGCAAGCCTGGTACAAACCCTAGGGATGATCAAATCACACATATCTCAATCAAATCGTGTATGTATGGGATGTGATCACATACATAGATATTCTTTCCATATATGGATCTATTTAATGACGATATTCTTACATATTAAAAAAAAAACTAGCATCAGGTTGTAATTATTGATATTTAAGTTATAACTAATTGTCTAATCACTATACCGAATCCACATCTTTAATCATTGATAATAAACATCTTTAATCATTGACAATAAAGAGAGTAGCCTATAATTTTATTAACTTATCCAAAAATCTTAATAATAATTTACCAACGTGGTCAGAGCACTAGTTAGATATTGAGAGACTCTTAAGCATGGTGCTAAAATTGTGAAATCTTGGAGTGCAGAGGTGGTTTGACTATTATATTCTTACTACTTTTTATATGAATATTAGTATGAATCTTTGTAATAGGAAAGATGTATATTTTCTATTTAGATACATTATTTAAATTGGTAACAACTTGAATAAAATAACTATTGAAAAGTACTTATTCCTAAACTAAAACAAAAAATTCATTGAATTATGCCCAACAAACATGGAAAATATATTGAACAATTTTCACCGTAGCTTTTTTAAGGAACTTCTATGACATCGGATACTTACATGATACTAGTCACTATATATGGGTACATTTTTTTTGTTTATTGACACATATTTTTTGAAGCAAATATATTTATTTTATTTAGATATGAGGTTCATTTTCTTTGCTTGGAAGCTTGAGATGAAGATACGCTACGGATGCCTCCTTCCACCCGATACATCAGTGTGGGTCTGTTCGTGACACTAATATGGCTCGTTTGGCCAATGCATATTATCATAGACTTGCCCGTGCAAGGCTTATTTTCGTGCCATCCCAAAATGTTGCTGGATGAATAGAATAATATTCTTAGTATAATGTGTAATTTAGTTTTTAAAGCTACTGTCATACAAGTTCTTTAGTTTTTAAAGCTAATGTCATGCCAATTCTTTATGAAAGCTACGGTGATAAGTTTTCTGGAATAATTTGAATGTTTTTAAAAAAAAATTAGGAATATGTATACTTTCAATGATTTTATTCATTTGTTTTAATTTAATTAGTGTATGTATTTAAATAGAAAATATACATATTTTTTATTATAAAAGGAATTCATACTAATATTTATATAAAAAGTAGTAAGGATATAATAGTCAAATCAAATTTTTGATACCGTTTATGACTATGTAATATTTATACCATTATACTAGAATTTAAACTAAATACGACTCGATGCCATGGTCATATATTTGAGAGTTAATTGGTGAAATTGTCCCATATAGTGGAATAAAATTGCGAATTGATCATAGAAAGTTCAAAAGTTGAGATTTAGTCCCTGATAGTGGCTTTAAGGTTGTGTTTTGGTCTATGTTATAACCGTGCTGTTAAAAACTAACAACAAAATGAGGGACCAAAACACAACCTCAAAGGCACCATCAGAGACTAAATCCCAACTTTTAAATTTTTTAGGACCAATTTGCATCTTTATCCTACTATGAGACCATTTCACCAATTAACTCTATATTTGACTCCAAACAACTAAAATTCTATACTATATTTTAAATATAAAATTCGATTTTTATATATCATTGTTGTAAATAAAAGTGGCATTCCCTTACTACTTAAAATCAAACATATTTAGTTAATACTCATATAAACTAGTACTCCGTATTTGTTTACACCTAATATTCTGTTATAGTTAAAACAATACTACTCCGTACTAATTATTGGTCCGTCCCCTTTATACCATCATCTTTGAAACTCCAAATTTGTCGTTCATGCACTTTCATCAAAAGATGAGACCTCATAGAACTCAAAACTAAGCAAGGTTGCATTCACATGCATCCCTCTAACTTAGTAGTAGCTATTTCTTTTCAATTCATCTCACACCATTAGAGTTAGGACAGGTGCCTCAACCACTTTGGCATCTCATAACTCTTCATGCAGTTTTCTTATCTTTTTAAAAAGCCTACAACCTAATAACATAGTACTTATTAAGAACCACGATAACTCATCATTAAAACTAAAGATTCAAATGTACTTCTTAATAATAGAGTAAGTACCGATATTTTCTAGGTTTACTAGAGCCCTCTGTTTTTAATTAGTTGTTAATCAACAGAAAGATTTCTAATGCTAAAGGGAAAAAAAGGTTTATTCGTTACTTGATGAAGAATAAAACTTTCACGAATTAATAACTCAACTACTGAAGTACTTTAATATTAATCAACTTCTAAAAAACACACCAAATGTGGAACAAATTAAACCTCGTTCAATTAGTGAGTTAATTGTCGAAATGTTTCCCGATAGTTGCACTTTAGTCCCCAATAGTATCATCGACTCAACATAGCAATTTAATCCTTGTAAGTGGCACTTTGGTTCTCAAACTAACATTTTCGTTAAATCTTACCACTTGAAGTTGCGGTTTGGTCCCCGTAATAGCACAAAAGTTGCACTTCGGTCTCCAAACTAACGTCACAATTAATCTCAAGATATTTATATTTAACGAAAACGTTAGTTTGTGGACCAAAGTACAATTTTCAAGCCACTTAATGGGACTAAACTGTTACGATGACACTATTGGGGACCAAAATACAACTTGGTGCCATTATCGGATACCATTTCGATAATTTTCTCTCCAATTAATCATATGCTTGAGACGGAGTTATTTCATGCTGGCAAAATTTAGACAATATATATGTATAAATTACTTGAGTTCAAATTTCAACAAGTCGATCATCAAAATTGAAAGTTGATCAATTTTTTTTAACATAATTATGTGAGACTAAACTGTAACTTGAATGATCCCACATTTCCACTATTTGATTTCAAAAGGACAATTACCTCAATTTTTCATCAATATGATTTTACGTCAAATTATAGCACCATAGGGGAAGATAAAAGGGGCAATTGAGAATGTCAATATGATGTGGTGTATACCATTTGCTGGCAGCATGGGTTGTGTGGGCGAGACAAGCTTAAGGTCACAATCCCAATGCTTGGTGGCTCATCGGAGGGGTCCAATATGGAGTGGGCGATGCTAGTTACCCTGGTGCACCCTGGTCCTACCCCTCCACGTGAGCTCCCTACTATTTCCTACTCAGCCTTCTCCATTTGTCAAACAAGATTTTTCATTTATTTTCTATTGGGTTTCTGTGGGACCAACAGAATCAAGATGATAATGACTAATATTGGGTTTTATTTGGTCGAGTCCGACTAGGTAGATCTCGAGATCATATAATATATAGACTGCAAACTAATATCTAACCACAAGGCAAGCCTCTATAAGACAAGTTCGATAAAAAAAATGTTGATAGGAAAAATCGAACTAATGATATTACAGTCACGGGCACAATTACTTTATACCAATTTGATCACCCTTTCAGATAATTATCTAATCATTATTGTATAATAGTAATAAAGTGTAATTGATAATATTAAAATTTTAAAGATTTCACTCAAGAATCTTCGAAGTAATAAAATTTAGAAGGAATTAATGGAATAACGATTTCCTCTCAATTTTGAAAATTTATGAGTTTTTCATTTAAATATAAATAAATTTATATAAATATAGCAATTGGCCCCTTTTAATAATGAAAAAAAATTCTTTTAATAGATTTGTATTTGTTTCCTTTTCTCTATTTTGGTTCAAACTCCATCAATAAAGATGTAGAATATAAACTATAAGTAATATTTTAATTGATAATTTATAAACAAACATAAGGTATGAGCTGAGCCCCAACTAGTCATCAACCGAAAATTTGAAATTAATAAGCATGCAAGTAATTGCTCATGACTAGATAAATTTTGATTAGCAAGCTATCGTGCGATATAGAAACAAGCAAGTAGTGTTCTAAACTCATTACAAGTATCATCATTATTTTAATTAAAATTGCATATATATGTATTACCTTTTAATAAAAAAAATACATTCAATGAACTTATAATATTTATTGGACAAAAATACCCTCAAGCGAATAATATACTATTAAATAATACACTACTTGTTACATATCCGTTAGAAATTAGTTAGTACTCCATTAGACAGACATTAACTCATTACAAATAGATATTCTATACGTACTTGTAAGATACTAAGTAAGAAAAAATAAATTATGTTGATGGAAGTATTTTTACAGGAAAATAGGAAATGAGTGTTGTGTAGTGTAACTTTTAATTTTAAAATGATATAAACTAAATTTTTATTATAAAAATGATGATATTCTAGGTAATTTCCTCAAGGTTTTTAATTGCAATAGGATCATTAGTTCTTTTTATTTTCAATGCAACAAGTGCACTATAAATTTATAAATTAAATTGAGAAAAGATATCAGATGTGTTGAATGATTGACCTGTTCATACACCAAATGAAGATGGGTACTTGATTAATTTAGAAAAAACGAGTATAAAGGAGTCTAAAAACCTACTTGGAATCATTTGTATTCTTCCATTCTTATCAAAACACCAAATTAAAAAATAGAAAAGCTTTGGTATTGGCATGCTACCTTGGGTCAGAGTATCACTTTCCAAGTTTCCAATTATTCTTATACTCCCCTTGGAGCAAAATCATAATCGAAAAAAAAAATCCAAAAAATAAGCTAACACTTTATACTTATTCAACTATGCATAATTTAATAGGAACTTAGTACCCCCAATGATTATAACTATTAATTATGTACTAAAATAATAACCAAATATGCATACTTTAGCTTAGGATTTGAACCATGAGAAATGAGCTATCTGGTGGCATTTACTTCCCATCTTCTATCACATGCACTTTCATGACCTCATTGACCATGCTAAGCCTATATAATCCCCCCTTACTCTAACTTCCAATCCAAACAATTCAATACATTCCTCTTACAACTTCACTAAATTCTCCCTCTTACAACTACCAAAAAATCAAGAAACGTCTTAAATTGTTACACTCACTTATCAACCAAGAATGTTTAGTTTCAACATGGATTTTTTTTCAAAAAGATGTGTTTGGGTAAATGGTCCTGTAATTGTAGGTGCAGGGCCTTCAGGACTAGCAGTTGGAGCTTGTTTGAAAGAACAAGGAACCCCTTTTGTCATACTAGAAAGGTCTGATTGCATTGCATCTTTATGGCAAAAAAGAACCTATGATAGACTCAAACTTCACCTCCCAAAACAATTCTGCCAATTACCAAAACTACCCTTTCCTAGCTTACCCAGAGTACTTTAAACAAGAAACAATTTGTTGACTATCTTGAGTCATATGCAAGGCATTTTGACATCAACCCACAATTCAATGAGTCTGTTCAATCAGCTCAATACGACGAGGCGTTCGATTTGTGGAGAGTCAACACCGTCTCAACTGATGGCTCAGAAGTTGAGTACATTTGCCAGTGGCTAATCGTAGCCACTGGCGAAAATGCCGAAAAAGTTGTCCCGGAAATTGATGGGCTACAAGACTTTCAGGGTGAAATTATTCATGCAAGTGATTATAAGTCTGGAAAAAAATATGAAGGCAAGAAAGTTCTTGTTGTTGGATGTGGAAACTCTGGCATGGAAGTTTCTCTAGATCTTTGCAACCATAATGCTAAACCTCACATGGTCGTTCGTAGTGCGGTAAGTTCTTTAAGCATAAAACGATAACATTCCCCATTGCCTCTAAATAGGTTCACGCCATGCAGCGTAAGGGGGTCGGGTTGTATGCAGTCTTACCACATAATAACAGAGAAACTGTTTTCAATTAAAAAAAATTGATAAAAAGAAAAAACAAAATGGGATTTTAATATTGTATCTAATGCTTCTTGATTTTATTTCCAGGTTCATGTATTACCAAGAGAGATCATGGGAAAATCAACATTTGAGCTGGCTGTTTTGCTGATGAAATGGCTACCACTTTTCCTAGTTGATAAAATCTTGCTAATTTGTGCATGGTTTATCTTTGGAAATACAAAGAATTATGGATTAAGAAGACCAGTGGAGGGGCCATTGGAGCTCAAAAACACAAAAGGAAAAACCCCTGTTTTGGATATTGGTGCAATAGAAAGAATTAGATCAGGAGAAATCAAAGTGGTTCATGGAATCAAGAAATTCTCAAAGAATAATGTTGAGCTAGTAAATGGTGAATCTTTAGAGATTGATGCAGTTGTTATGGCTACTGGATATCGCAGCAATGTTCCTTACTGGCTAAAGGTTAGATAAATTATTCCATTCCTCTGTTTTTGTCCCATTTTATCAGTGATAAAGAACGTAAAAAGGGGTGCAACACGAGGTCCTATTAGGGTTCACCCATATTAGTTGCTCTCATCCAAGCACGCTTAACTTTGACATTCTGAACTGTTGTACTGATATTATTTTATCTTACTCTTACAGGAAAATCAAATGTTTTCTGAAAATGGTTTCCCGAAATCGCCATTTCCCCATGGCTGGAAGGGACAAGCTGGATTATATGCAGTTGGTTTCACAAGGAGGGGGTTAGCTGGTGCTTCTGCTGATGCTATAAATATTGCTCATGATATTGGAAAAGTTCATAAAGAAGATGTAGGAAAGAAAAGGCAACAAATAGTCCCAACTCTCAGAAGATGCATTTCAACCTTCTAAAAATTATTTTCTTCCAATGTTTTAGTATATAGCATTAGTGTATAGAAGCATGATGAAAAAAAAATGTAAAGAAAAAGCAGATAGCCCATAGAGATGAGCCCTCTCCTCAACACCCAAGTTTTGATAATATTGGGTGACTAATTTTTAGTTGTACCAAGGATGATGAGGCCTGCTACTACCTCTTCACTTTTTCAATTTGTTGTACCAACTTTGTATATTTTTTCTCATTTATTCATTCTATTGAAATATTTCATGATAATTTGTCCACTTTGGTACATTCAAAAGTTAGTTTTGTTCATGAATATGCATGGGAATTGATACATTGTCCAGTGGGGAAGTATGAAAGGAGAATATCAAAGGTGTCAAATTCCAGATTGTGGTTTGTGGATAGAAACAAGAGTGTTTAACTTCTTGTGACTACAAACTAAAAAGACAAGAAGAATTCAGGAATATCATACTCTAGTTGTTTTCAATTTCTACATCAATATATCTCTCAGGATTTAATGATAATCAGAATTTTTTCAAACTCAACAAATTGCAAGCCCAGGTGGACTAAACTCCAGATAGTCTCCATCACAATGTTGATCATGATTTTTTTTCCGGAACATGTATTACGGAGTATAAAGAAATCAAAGTACAGTACAAGCTCTACAGGGAAAAAATCCCCAAATTAAACCTCCTAATCAAAAAACACAATGTTTGTCTGAACTTACAAATAAATAAATGTAACATATTGAGGGACAAACTTTATTGTTCTTGCGCTCTAAAATTGTATGAACATTTTTTTGTCTATTGTTTCAAATAATAAAATAATGCAAGATATTTTCATTTACTAGTATATATTAATATATCACTTATCGTATTATCAATTAATATAGAAAACTCAAGTCGTACAAAAAATTAACTTATTGTATCCACGTAAAAAGAAATCGTTATTTTTTTAATCATAGTACACTCGCCTCTTTTTCAAAGTGGCTGCACATTCTCATATGATCTTTAAAACAATTTCTTTTTAGTTTTTTCATGTCTTGGTGTATAAAATAAGATATATCTTATGTTGGCACTTGGCAGGCACATGGACTCATTGACAAGTGACTACTAACTCTTCTATTCTCTGTACTCTGTAAAGCATTTGTACAACTAACTTGGTAAGTGACTGATAATAATTCACACAGTTCTGTAAATGTAACAAAACCTGTGGAATATAAGCTGGAAACAAACAATCACTAGCAGAAACAAAAATAAAAAAAGACTGGCCTGGGAAAAAAATATTAAGGAAAAAATCTATGATTTGTTATATCCCTAATCCGTACCTGGACTTGTTTTTGTGAGACCACATTTCCTTTTATGTATTTTGGGAGGTTTTAGAAACTTGGATATAACAAAACAGGTTTTTCATCCTCTAGATTATATGACTTTGTTCTAAAAAAGAAAATTCCTAAAGCTTCTGAAAGAGCTATCTCAGCTCCTCTTGTCCACACAATTAATCTTGAAGGCATCTACAACTAAGAAATCTCAATCCACAATGGTCCAATAATAATAACTAAGTGAGACTTGAAGTTTCTGGATCTGAGTGCTAGTTCAATTCTTTCTCCATCAAAGCATCTACTTATGGAGAGTCTCTTAGGTTTATTTGTCACCATGCATATTATACAAGAATATAGCTGGTTTTTCGCGAAATCTATTTCAGTAGAGCGTATGGTATCGATGTCCTAAGGTGACAAAATAGTGAACAAGGAAGCAAAATTAGCAAAGTGTTTCATGCATATGGACATTCTATTTGAAACAATCTGCCGAAACTAAATATGTACATAATATATACTCCGTAAAAAATTCAATGTTGTCATTATCGATCTTCAGATTTACATAATTTAACCTTGGGTTAAGCACATGATCTTATCCCCTCATTAAGCTCTAATAACCTCTCCACTTTCAGCATATACTACGTACATCGATCCTATAAAGATTGTTCCTTTTTAACTTTCTTTATTTCGTATAACTTGAATTGTCTCATATGATCAATTTTTACATGCACATAATCTCACTTGAATTAGTATTAAAATCTTACGGAATATCTCTTAATTCAAAACTATATAATTTTCATGGAATTGGAGGGAAGACATGGGTTTAGATCTGGCCCATTATTATTTGGTGTTCGGTGAATTGGTCAATCTGGGCTCAAGTTTTGGCTAATGTAAGTTAATTCTGGACTTAGATTGCCCATTTTCCATGTCAAGCGTGGGTCCGGATTCAGGTGTCATAATTATTGCCCAACTGACCTCCGAAACCACTCGAGTAAAACAAAATTGTTCGATATCCGAAACAACGTGATAATTACCCAATTCGATAAACTATCTACCGATGAAGTAATTTGGTATCTGCTCAAACCCAATCCATGACAACACTACCAACTACTAGGGGTGTGCCCAAAATCCAAAATAGGCCCGAACCAAGCAGAAGCGAACGAAAATAACGAAATTTTTAGGAACCGTCGGAACCGAACCGATTTGGGATTCGGCGTCATAGAGAACCGAACTTAATTTAGGTTCGACCTTTGAAATAACCGAACGATTTCTAAATTTTATGTAGTTTACCGATTTTCATTTATTATCGTTTCAAGATCTTTGTAGTATTTGCATGTGTATATTTTAGAATGGGAGTTTAGATTTAACTTTGTTCATTATTAATATAATCAAATAAGATATATATAAATCTTTATAAAACTAATAATATAGGAAATCCAAAGATATGTAAAAAGAATTGTATTGTGTATGTAAATTGTATAATTAATCTTAAAAAATAGTTCATTGAAATTATATATAGATTAGATCCCAACATAGGAATTAATTTACGGTTTGAGAAAATAGGCTCAAAATTTATCTCAAAAGCGAAACTTAACGGAACGATAAGACGGAATCGATAGGAGCAGAACCCGATTTAGATTGATGCTTTAAGCCAAGCAAAATAAATTCGGGTTACAGTTTTTAATTAAAAACTTCAGCCGAACGGATAGAGTACCAACGACCACATTGAAATGTTTAACCATCGTCAGCTTTGTACAACTCTGTGCTGAATCAAGAGGGTCAACTTTCAAGATTGCACACCTATTTTCATACTAAATTAATTCCCCCATGTGAATTAAATTCAAATTAACAACATAAATAATAATCAATCACAACTCACACAATTACTCAAAAAAATATCATCAAGAATTGCAAATTTCTATAGCAAAAATATGATGTTGAATACAAAAAGTGCAATCTTTCGTGCATTGCATCATCATAAAACGAGCTTAGAAAGAGTAATATCAACAAATTATGCAGTTATTAAAACCTTTTCAACAACCCAACATCCTAGGATTCTTACAGGGACTCATTATTTGTCCAAAAAAATTGGAATCTTCGAAAATGCATCAAGAATTCATAAAGATGGCATCTTTTTTGGTTTTGCAAAAATGGGTTTTGTCCAAATTCGTGAGTTGTCCGAAAAAAGTGGATGTGGATTGGAAGAGAGGATTAAGAAGATAATTAGTGATAACCCTGTTGTTGTTTACTCCAAGACTTATTGCCCGTGAGTATTTTTCTCCAATTTTTATAGTTGATTTGTTATTTTAGAGTTATTGTATTTGAAAGTATTGAACTAGATTGGCCACATACCTCGAAATATACGAGGTGACTTATATGATAACAAATTGGTTTTAGTGTTTGGACTCTTAGAGTCAATCCCTCGATTTCGTCCAACCTGGTCACCCGAAAAATCAGGTTCAAAGTGCGGGGTGATATTGAAGGAGCACTCATTACATCGAATATGCCAAAACATATTATTTAAAGATTTAAAAATTGAAGACGTCATATTCGTATTCATGTAGTCAACCTCAGTTAATGGGGTAATGCACTAATGCTTGATTTGGTTTGTGAAGGTTGAAGTGAGTTTGATGTTCTACCTGGTGTGATTGCAGGTTCTCATCTGAGGTGAAGTTTTTATTCAAGAGGCTTGATGTGGAGGCACAGGTTATTGAATTGGACCAGTTGGGTATGTCTGTTTTGTCCTATTAATGTTGTCTTTGGAAGAGTTAGATGTGTTAACTGTTAAGGTGGTTTTATTGTTAGTTTTTGTGTGTTTTATCTGCTTCAAATTTGTATCGGATATTTGCACTATTGTTGATATGCATTCTCTTAGCTACTTCAGATGGTAACAATTTATCATATAATAATTGGATGGTAACCTATTATGAGTCTGCATGAAGTTGGTGGTTTCTCTAGCTAACTGGAAGTTCTGTAGTGTTTGTAATTATAAGTTATCAGATGGATCAGTTAGATTAGATTAGGTATCTCAGAGTGAACTTTTTTATTAGCATCTCAAGAACTATGTAATCTTGTTTGCTTGTTTTTTTTTCTAAATAAGTTTGATTGTGTCATTACAAGGACTCAAATCCAGGCCTCGTCATTACGAGTAACACCTAACTGTGCTAACTTATGTAAATGTACTAAGGGGATCTATTGTCAAGGTCCAGCTGAGGTAAATTATTTATAATTGGAAGATGGTTTAGTATCATAACTAAGGATTGGATCACAGCGATCATAAATTCCATCCAGATGTGGAATTTGAATATATTGAAGAACTTGTTTAGATTGTTACACTAGCTGCTAAGTAGCACCTGTAGCATGCACTACATTACATGTATATCACGTAACCATTGATTTGACTAGTCTTCCATAGTATGAGAACACTGCAAATCTAGTTTGATATGATATAGTTAGGTTACACGCACAAGAGTCTTTACTGAAAGTGTCTGCAATGCTTGCAACGTGAGGAACCAAGTTCTCTAGATGGTCAGTGCATTTGTCGATACATACTTCTTGTTTCTAACCTGTCTACCACTAGTACTTCACGTTGTTGAGATTTCTATTGGGCATACTTCTTGCAATCCTGATTGGTGCATAACTAGTGGAAGAACGTTTGATGCACAGTTGACATATAACAAGATTAACCACTGAAAGGTTTCTTTTCTGTAGGGGATGAAGGATTAGAAATGCTGAAAGTTCTAAAGAGGCTCACAGACCAACACACTGTTCCCAATGTTTTTATTGGTAAGTAATCTAAGTACCACTATTCATTTCCATGTATTGATGTCATTACTAAGAGAATATCATAGCTTCCTAGACATGTGAGCTATTGCAAAATATACAAATAAGAAGTCATAAGCTTGAATTATAAGAATAATAAGAATAATGAATCTTTTATTCCTAAGATTACGGTACCTATGGTCGGTCGGATATAAATATAAGAGATAAAGTGGAGAAATTTGGATAACTAGCAACCTTTTTAAAGGGATTTTAATTTGTAGCATCCTTTTTAAATTTTTTGTTTTCTAGCGTAGATTTTAAATCTTAAAATACTAAATTGTCCCTCATTAAACAAACACTTCATTTCAAACAAAATTGGAGGGTCAGCGAAACCCTAGGTAAGGGGTAGGTGGAATTAGCGGTTTTATGAGGGGAGGGGGGTGGGGGTCGCGGTGGAGGAGGAGAGGGGTGGGGTGGGTGGGAGGGAGGAGGGGCGGTGGTGGAGGGGTAAGGAGGAGGGGTAGTGGGGTGGGTGGTGGTGGTTGGTGTTTGGAGGGGGTGGTGGTTTGAGAGGAAGAAGAAATGAAATGTTTGTTTAATGAGGGGCAATTTAGTATTTTTGCATGAAAATGGTGCTAGAAAACGAAGAATTTAAAAAGGGTGCTACAAATTAAAATCCCTTTAAAAAGTTTGCTAGTTATCCAAATTTCTCGATAAAATGGGAAATAAAGCATATTGTGAGCTTGATTACTTGCTACTTTTCAAGATCTAGAAACTCCTAGAAAGGTGGTTGTTCTATATAGATTTCAAACAAAATACTACTCCCTCCGTCTCATAAAGATTGTCTACTTTCACACTTTTTTCATTTCCCGTTTGAAAATTTACATACATTCTAGGAAATAAGTCAACTTTAACTAGTGTTAAAAAGTTATCTCTTTAATTTTAGAAAAAATCAAAACTAGACAATCTTTATGAGATGGAAGGAGTATTACTTATACTTTGGAATGTTTTATGGTTTCTGTTATTCCTCTATATAGTACCAAAAACATTCACTTAAACAATCTCTGTATTTTGTGATCAGGTGGTAAACATATTGGCGGTTGTTCAGGTACATCTTTAAATCTCTCAAAATAGATTTCAGTCCTGTTTTAGTTTGCTTTTAATTTTTCTGCTATCAGCTCCGCTTCATGTGTTTGTTTATGCACACATTTCTTCATTTTTCACCAGTAAATTTTATTACATATACATCTTTCCGAACAACTGATTGAGTTTTGAAATTCTGATGTCTACTATTCTAACTTGTTATCTACAAATGCTGCTTCTGTTATCATCCATTATGTTGTTATTATGAGATGCTCCTACAGTTATTGTGTACCTTACAAGTTTCTTTAATAATGTAATGAGTCTTTGATTTTTCTTATCATCATCTATCTTCAATTTTTGTTTCCCAACAAGCAATCTAAAATTACTCAACCCCATTTTCCAATATTTAGTTATGATCTTGTAAAATAAATTGACTGTTCCTGAAGTCCGCGATGCAAACTATATAGAGAATTTCTCACAAACTTCAGATTCTGGTATGACATCAAGAGACTAATTACTATCTATTTTATGCTTCTGTTCAACAGAAACTCTGAAACTGTATAAAGAAGGAGAACTTGAAGATCTGCTGGCCGAGGCAGAGGCCTAACAAGATGCCAAGCTATCTTTATCTACTTTCATCTTCTTCACTGTGACGAGAAGAAACGTTGACGAGGTGCAAATTTTCTCTGGCTACAACGGTGTGCACATTTGACATCAGTTATTGTACTCAAATCTTTTTCAGCTTTTTCGTTTCTGTTTAAGTAGTAATTTATCTCTTAATCTATCTCCAAAGAAATTCTGTACATGCCAATTAGAAATAAAATATATTTTTGTGAGTATGAATTTGATTACAATACTGTAGTTGTGTCTGAAGCAAGCATAATTCTAAACTAACCATACTATAGCTGAGTCCCGTGTGTTTAACATTTCGATTAGAGCCTCGAATGAGCCTCACAAGGTTCAAGTTAACTTGTTTTAGGCCTATTCTACCTGAGCTCTTGAGGGGAAGAACTATTTCCACGCCAAAGCCAAAAAAAATGACCTCCCTTGCAAAATGCACGGTCGATCATATATGCGAACGTGAGCCGTGGATACTTTTGGCGTGGAAATAGGCTTCGCCGTTCTTGAGTATGTTGTCCATTGTTTTTCTTTAACAATTTTGGTACAACCTTCATTTCTTGTTGTTAGTTTGGTATAGAATATAGTGTCCAACACTCCAACATGAACTTGAACCTTTTGCCAGCTCATTTCATTTCAATCTACCAAAACATGTTCACTTGACTATAAATTCTACCTATATTTTTTTGATATTCTGAAGCATTTACTTGGGGAAAAAATAGCTGAACCCAACAGATATCAAGAAGTATAATACACATCCATTGCAAAGATATATAACATTAAAACCATAGGATTACTACAATAACAATGACATAAAACAACTCATATAACTTCTTCAATTTCATCCAATGCATAATTGTTTGTTGAGACATTTGCATAGTTCACTTTGTTAAACCGCACAACCACAGGGTAGCGAGACTTCGGATCCTGCAATAAGTAAAATAGTTTGATGTTTATGAACTCTTTCTGCTTTCTGATGAATGTTTAACAATTTTGCATAATATTTGTTGCAACTTAAAATGATAAAATGTTGACCATTATAGTTTTACCTGATCAACTGTTACAACAGATCCAACACCCTTGAACCAGTAAGATTCCTTCCTGAGGATTCTAACCTGTTGATCAAAATGAACATAAACTTTAAGCTCATACTTGTTTAATCAAGTTGGGGAGGTTAAAATTTTCGAGTCAAGACTAAGGTTCGTGTTTGGCTTGCTTGTTAATAACAATTCAAGCCCAGCTCATACACTTACAGATGCTACGTATAAATGCTCAAGAAATGCTTATACACTAGCTAGGGATATTGCTACTCACCTTGGATCCTCTCTTGGGTCCAATCGGAGGGGGCTTGGCTGCTTTAGGTTTGGCCTCGCCTTCTTGTGCAGTAGCCGTGGCAGCTGCCGGGGGAGCAGCCTCCTCGGAAGCCTGAACCACCAACCTAGAATTGTTAATATTTTTGGAAGTGAACATTAACATGCTGGGCCTTGATGTATTGTTACTGTTTGTAAGACTAGGTGCTATAACAAAGCCTGAAGCAGCAGATGCCATGCTGCAAGCTGCCATTTTCTTTATTTCCCTTTTCTTGCTTCTCTTGGCCTTTCCTTAAGAATCCAAATGTGATGAACAAATGAAATAGAATAAGATTTAAGAGGCTTTGAGTAAATGGGAATCTTTTTCCTGGATAGTGATCAATCTATCAAAGGAGTGTTATTGGTTACACCAGTTGAATGCTGCCATTTGGAACCATATCTCTATTTATTGGATAATATTATCCTTGTGGTTTGTCTTGTACTCATCTCCAGGGCTTCTCATGGTATTTTCAAGATGAAATTAAAACAAATTTTTCACTTGTAAGCCTTCCACATATTATTTGATATTTTGATTTAAGAAGCTTAACTTACATATAAAAGGTGAAAGTTATATTTGATCATCTAAATTTATTGCTCGATCACTCACTTTTCAATATGTCATTAACTTCCCATTAAATTGTAAACCTAGAAGTCATGTATTTGTTACTTATTAGTAATTTGATACGTGTATTTGCAAGTGATAATTATTGCTATTAATATTTTGTTAATTATATATGTTATTTTTTTAGGAGATTACAAATATTAGTTCTTAAAGTTGATATGAAATTATAACTTAATTTTTACAATACTATTAGTGATTGTCTAAAGTATGTTGTCTTTAATAGTTTAAATATTGTCACGCTTGAAATAAAATTTGTATTTTATTGAATCAAAAGATCCATGTTGTTGGTAGTGTATTGAATTTGTTTGATCCAATCAATTTTGAAGACATGAATAGTGTTATTTATAGTTGTGATAATAATTTTTATCACGTCTTTGGAGTTAAATTTTTAAGATATACAAGATTTGGCATATTTCATGATTGTGTACTAGTAAACATACGTGGGTGGGTATATTTAAAAGTAGCAGAAACCTATTTATTTTATCGTAGTGAGCGTCACCTTGACGCGTAAGCGAAATTGACGGCGTCGCGGCGCGTTGGGTAGAAGTTACAATTTTGCTGGTGTATACTCATTTAACATTCTACGTACCACGGCGTGCGTGCGTTAAGTTAGCAGCATGCGCGCACGTTGGATATATAATATATACTTAATGAGACTAATAATAATGTGGTAACATAATTTCTAATTTCTATGTGTACTATTCTCATGTACTTAGCAATTGTATATACGAATACTTTCAATCTCAAAAACAATGAAAATAGTAAAGTAGGTTGAAAATATTACCTTTTTGATATATTTTCCATACAAAATATATAAATTCAAAATTGAAAAAGTTAATCATCAAAAATCAAAACTTGATAAGTGTGATGAAACTTTAACAAGATCTACAAGTTTTCATCTTCAAAAATCTTAATCATTTTTAATTTCAAAGTATAAGAAAAGCATACTATAACTTCAAAAAATAATTTTTAATTTTGTTTAAGAATTTTGGAAATGAGTTCATCCGACAATAATTCGGTAAGTTGTAATTTCAAGATCTCTAGTCTTAATTTTCATGTTAACTTTAAGAAATGTGAATATAATTTTTTCATGTCAAAAGTTAAGATTGTTTTTATATTTTTCGTTAATATAGTCATTGTTCTATATATATTGTTTATATCTCATTTTCGAATTTTAAATAGTTGTTTGATATTTTTTTTAATTTAATTATTAAAAGTTAAAGTTAATAATGTTCAAGTTAGAATTAAATATGAAATTATTTATGGTAACTATTTAAATAAATTATATCGAATATTTATGTCAAACATGAAAATAGAAAAATAAGGCTCCAGCGGACACGAGCGTGTGCTCAAGCAGGTATCCACATTGCTATGTAAATTTGCTTTACGATCCAGTATGCGCATCTATGTTAGGCGGACAACGAATAGATGTTACGCTCGTTGGTTTCTTACTTGGCCGGAACACCGTGTGTGGTGGATTGATAACTGTGATGTTTTTTAATTTTATAAAATGTATGATAAAAGTACAATTGTCGTTGACTAATTAATTTTTTATAATAATTATGATAGATTTGAAGTTGGTTATAAATTGTGATGAAACTTTTAACAAGATCTACAAGTTTTTCATCTTCAAAACCCTTAACTATTTTTAATTTCAAGTATACAGCATGGTTCTCTTCAAAAATATTTTTTAATTTTTGTTTTTAGAATTTTGGAAATGAGTTCATCCAACTTAATAATTCGGTAAGTGTAATTTTTACAAGATCTACAGTCTTAATTTTCATGTTAACTTTAAGAAATGTGAATATAATTTAATTTTCATGTTAGCTTTTAAGAAATGTGAATATAATTTTTTAATGTCAAAGATAAGGTTGTTTTTATGTTTTTCGTTAATATAGTCATTATTCTATATATATTGTTTATATCTCATGTTTGGATTTTAAATAGTTATTTTTATTTTTATTTTGTTAAAATTAATAATGTTCAAGTTAGTATTATAATATGAAATTATTTATGGTAAATATTTATGATTGTGTATCCAAATAAATTTGTGATATAACTTTTTATATTTATTAAAAACCAATTTTCAAAAATAAATTTAATGATACTTAACTTTTATATTTATTAAAATAATAAGTAATTAGTAATTAATGAATTGAAAGTTTAAATACCGATATACAACGTCAAAATAAAAAAATGGAGAGAGTAGTAATTAGTTCCCTCTTAGAACTCTGCTTTATAGATTTTAGATGTAAGGGTAATTTAATAATTAATAGTGTAAAAAGCAGTGCTTATTCGTAATTTATATATGTTAGTGATATAGATACAAATATAGATCTACTTTAACATTTATGTACGTCACTACCACCATCATCACTTATCATCGAAATATAATAACTCCATCCAACTTTTTTACCCCATCACTTTTTTGTATGATTGAATAATAGTACTAGTTATAAAAATAGAAGAATTTGGAGTTTAGACCTACCACTAGTAGTTTTAAAGGTTAATAATGGTAAATAATATATTGTGTATAGTTTTACTTGGACTCTGGTTATGTTTGAGACTTTGAGTTCTAATTAGGATCTTAATCAATGCCTAGAAAAGAGGTTTTCTATTTTCCTCTTTTCAAAATCAATTTTAAGTGTAAAATTACGCAAACGGAGATGAAAAATGTCATAACTTCCACAAGGCCTCAAAATTAGTGCATTAATAGAATAATAGGTGACCAAAAACACAATTTTAAAATATGAACGATGAAATCAAGCATTTTTAAAGATGGTCTCGTTATAACTAGTCTCCTTAACATCAATGCCGATTAATTGTCCATATACATCACCATTTAATAATACCTTTAAAGATGATTTCGTCTAAATGGGATAACTAGTCTCGGTCATCTATCTCATTTCATATCATGAATCTCTTGACACACAAAACAAATATGGTCTAAGGTTATTTCTAACACTCATATCTTAAAAATATATGAAACCCACGATTTGAACTTTGTTAATTATATCTACACATATATTCGTGTCACAAATTAAGTTAGAATCCGGAATAGGTGTAGTGCTATTCGCGAACCGGGCTATCCGGGACATGGATTGGAACTCGGGCACCCTGCTCGATGAGTCTCTTGAAATAATATCTACTCCAATTACGATTAGAAACTTAGACTCGGAATCGAACCGGGTATATCTGGAACAGGACCTGCAATTCGGTTCATTTTTTAAAATTAAAACATTATTATTTATCTATATTACATAAGTCAATTCAAACAGGTTCGAGTCAATTTGGAGTCGTTTCAATTTCGATTCGAGTACACATTAATTTTTTCCTATTTGGAAGCCGAGTTTCGGGTGGGCTCGTTTATATAAACACATCCCTTTCCGTTTTGTTCTCTTTAGTTGAATAGTTTCCCGCGCTTTAACTCCCTTCAAGTTGTATTCGAGTAAAAGCGATCATCCTAATTCATTTTAATTCTTAATTACGGACTACTTTATTATTCGATTATTCGCTATGTTGATTATTTATTTAATTTGTAGATATGGGAAAAGCAAAAAGAGTAAGGTTTATGGATGATGAAAATGCTGATTTTGTCAATAGCTTCTCTTTATCCGAAAATCGAATAAGTAAGCATTATCCGGTTAATTTAATTACTTCCCGTGTCCCAAAAAGATTGTCCGGTTTTGAATTTTGATGGTTGGTTTGTAGACTTATATATGGTGTATAAGAGTTGATGGAAATATATTAAATGCTAGGACTTTTAATGTACTTAAGGTTAAAACTAAAAGTTGGGTGTTTCAATTACGATTGCTATGTTTATTAATTTTGACAATTGAAAATCTATGTTATCTTGGATCAAGGAGAATCCAGATGAATGCATTAAAATGTGGTTTGTATAATATTAATCTTAGCCTATGCTAGGTATGCTAGGTGAATCTAGGTAAATCCATTTTTCTAGGTAAAATAATTTTTTAGAACCCAAACGAGGTAAATGAGGATATTATCCTCGATTTACCTAGATTCACCTCAAAACAAACGGACCACTAAGTAGACAATCCTTTTAAGATGGAGGTAGTAATTTATAGGTGATCTTTATGGAATTCTTTTAGAGTAACTGTTGACTTATAAATGCAGTTGATGGTCCGAAAACTTCAGAGTATGCTTTTTTTAAGAAAATGAAGAAGGATGCTGGTGGTAGTTTTAGTCGTTCAGAATCGAAGCGTGTAGAGTTTAACAACCAGCAGCCTGGACAGCCAGTAGGTTGTTTTTTCACGTCGGATTCTTTGGAGTTATATGTGTTAGTACTATATGGTAGAACTTTGAAGTTGTTGATTTTACTTGATACTCTTTGCAGGCGATGCCAGTTATTCGGACAAATTAAAAAGCAGAAATCCATACACCAAGTTGTCATCTCTTGCGGAAAAAGAGAGAACTGCAAAGCAATGCTCCTTTATCTCTCCTCTGAATGTTGTGCCTACAAAATTAGCAACTAAACGGCAGACTGGTAAACCATGTTTTGGAATATCTCATTTTCCTCGATGTTTGTGATATGACATGTCGTTTGAATTGATGCAGATACATTAGATAAGATCGATCGTAGTAATTCCTCCTTGCTGCCTGGAAATGTTACTCCTGTTGATTCCAATGTGTTCTTCTCTCCAACAACTAGTACATCCGCCAATGAAGGTTATCCTTTCAGATTCCCCAGGTTTTGTTTTTTAGATTCGCTAGCTTTTAATAGAAGTTTACTTTTGCCTAGTTATGGTTTCACTTATTAAATGTAGTTTTGGTCTCAGTTGGTTAAGATTAGTTTTGGTTCCCTGTTCTTAGACATGAACAAATTTTCTGATGTTTCATTGAAACTTACAAAATTTGTTTCGTGGACATGGTTGGATTAGTTCAGATGCCCAATGATCAACTTACATGACTAAGTTACCTCCAAATTTATTTTCATCGAATTCTTTTTCCTTTAGATATGTCAGAATTGACAGTTCATTTGTCTACAGCTAACTTCACTTAACTGGATCTGTATTGTGTATCTTCTCTTCTAGATGATAGTGTTTTACTTTGTTTTGCTGGATAAGGGGAGGTGAGAGATGATAGTGCTTTACTGCATAAGTGTATATGTTGATTTGGTCTAAACAATATATTTGTCTAGAATACATGACTTGGCTTCAACACCTTGTTTAAAGTTTGTAGCACTTTCATCTAAGCGGCTAAGGCTGTTAGATCTTTGCATAAATGGAAAATACATCTTCTCTCAGGCAACCAGACCTTTGGAAAAGGTGTATTTGCTGAAAAAAGGCGAAAATTACATCAACGAGCGGTTGATACTCTATTTCCTGAGCTTGGTGAAGGCTGTTCCCAGGGGTCAGATGCACCATCATTTTCCATTCATTACCTTATATTAAAAAAAATACCACTGTGAACTTAATGTAATTATTTCAGGTTCGATATGGTCTCCAAACTCCTCAATCGGCTATTTCCCAAGGGCTGTGAGAATGATGTATGGGCCTGTTAAGAGATCTACCTATAAGTGACCTGAGGTTCTTTTATGCTTAATATCTAATTCCCATTTCTTTGCAAATAACATCAGGACACCATGTTGGTTGAACGAACAATGGATGCCACTGACCATCTATCTACATTATCAACATCATATAGCTCACAAAAGAAAGTCCATCTGGTTCATAAGAACACGTCAATGGACTTGGAAAATGACTCATCTTTTGTTGATATTTTTCCCACATACTTTCATGGGATTACTAAGAAGGATCTTGCCTCAGAAAGAGAAGATTCTCTTGCAATCTATGATACAGGAGCTAATTTTCTTGAATATGAGGCAGATCCTCAATTGATTGGGAGGTACCAGAAGTGCAATTCATCGTCTTGGTTTCCATATGAAAAAATGAGAACCAAATCATTTTACATTCAAGAACTTGATGACTATACTGATCCATCTAAATCCAGAAAAAGAGAACCCCAGAATTTTCTTCTGGATTGGGATTTTGAAAGGGAAAAAGAGAAAGATGAATTGCATCTCCCTTCCCGTGATGTAGAAGATTGCACGTATTCTGCTTTGAGTATTTCAAGGATTGGTCAGAAGCAGCAATTTATTGGTGATAGGTTGGATGAAATTGCATTCCCTTCATTGTCATTCCCACGGATTTGTCCAAAGTATGATGTGATGCCATATTGGCAGCCTAATTACTTTGACACTCAGAATGCTAGAAGACTGCTTGAATATGGTCATCAAGAGGATCTAGAACCAAGGGAATCACCATCAAGGTTGTCATTGATCCCGAAGTATCTTACTCTGGCAGAAGACAGAGGTGTCCACAATGTCCTTGAATGCGAAGACAGTCCTACTCTTTGCTTTCAGGATAATCCAGGGTGTATAACCGATGTATCCAGTCATAGGCCTCAGCATGCTGCTGAAGCCTTGCTCCTATCCGGAGGTCTAGACATTGATATGGCATGGAAATGCTTATCTTTGTCTAGTCCACATGGTGGACGTCAGTTAACTTCTTATTGTAGTTCCCAGTTCCCTCAAAGGGAGTTGTCTACATCTTATCTGCCTGACAAAGGGGAGTTCGATCCTGGCTTGCACACTTCAAATTCAAGAAAAACTAATGTTCTTTTCTCTGAAAATGCATTTACTCATCAAGATTGCTCTATTACCGACATTTTGGACAGAGAGTGCCATTCGCTAATTGATAGCTCGTGCTGGGATGAACCATATGTTCCTAAGGAGGATGATTATAATTGAACTTGCTGCCTGGTATCACCTTCATTCTCCAGCCTGTGTGGAATGGTTCTTCCATAGGTATGCCTTAACCTTGGAATATTTCGTCTAAGAAATAGATAATCTATGCTTATGTGTGTGATCATTAAGGTACCGAGACTGCTATTATTTGAATATATGGTATTGTCATATGATTAGATAATCCATTGCGTTGCTCTTCATAATATACAAATTGATGTCCAACATTTCTGATCCATAATCTTAGACGGAATGATTTAAGGCACCCACCCAATAGTAAGAATGTTGACAAAGTCAAGGAGATTAACACCTGGCTTATAAATAAGGTACTCCGTATGAACCAACTGTTTTGTTATGTGCATCGCCTGACGACACATAATCTGTCTCCTCTCGTGACACACGACTATTAAATTTAAAAAGTCAACTCATTAAAATACAAATTGGACGATCTATGATGGGAGTAATAAAAGTGGAAACACTAAAGTTCAAATGCATAATTTTGAAATATAATATGCATTGGTATCAGTTCTGTTCTGATGAGAATCTGCACCAACCATTCTACCAAACTTGCATATTTGTGAATTGTGATGCATATTGAAAAGGAAACCATACATGCAGATAGAAGGGGACTTCTTACTTGTTGCTTTCATTACTATTTATTCCCATGCCAAGAATATTTATAAGCTCTTGAAAAATTAATTTCAACCTTCAAATAGTTATGCCTTCTTTATCAAATATCGCTTGCAATCGTTCGGGTTATGTAAATTATTATTCCCTCCATTCCATTTTTCAGCTCATATTTATTTGTTATGACCAATGATTATTGTTATTATGTGAATATTGTTTTTCATTTTTCGATTCTAAAACGTAAAGAACTTCAAATTAAAATTAGGATTTCCAACTATATATTAACGTTTGTCGATCCATATACTTGTATAACTAATTATCCCCTCCGATCCCTTGAAATATGGCTCCCTTCAAACTCTTAGAAATGTATCTTGAGTATAGTAAGTAGTATATTCAAATAGTTATCTTTGAACCTGTTGAACTCCTGACTTCTGATTATTAAGCGACGCCTTGAGATACTACGAAGGAGTTAATCGCGGGATATGAAGGCATTGCTAAATTGATTAAGGGAGGGCTCAATTGATTAGGGACTAGAGTTTCGACCCTGCTTATTGAAGGCATTGCTAAATTATGAGTGAACATTGTTTGTACTTAAATACTCCCTCCGTTTTTTTAGTTGTCGTTTAGCAATTTGCACATAAGTTACGTGAAAAGAAAAAATAGTCAAAAAGTACATTGAAAATGTAGAATGACAATCAATGAAACAATATCATTGATTGGTTGGTTGTTTATTTCAAGAGAAAAAATAGTCAAAAAGTACATTAAAAATGTAAAAATGATACTACCTCCATTTCAAATTAATTGACTTTCTCACTTTTCGAAACATAACTTTAATCATCAATTACTTTTTATATACATTATGAAAAATTACAAAAAAATAATATTATGAAAATATTTTTTTAAACAAATTCAATGATATCAATTTTATATTTTTCGGATTAGTGAATAAAAAGTAATTTGTTATCAGTGCCTGGACACGCAATCCTAAAACATCAATTAATTTGAAATGGAGTAAGTATTTATTATGCTAAAACGACAACTATAAAAAATAATTTTTTTTGCTAAAACGATAACTATAAAAAAACGAAAGTACCCGTTAATAATGCCTTAATTTTGGTCAAATTAATTGTCTGTGTTATCATTCATTGATCATTGAAGATGATTTCAACGCCTTACATTTATTCAACCAAACTATGTGTCATTCGCTCATTTACTATTGTATATATCCTTACTATGGCCTCCAATAATCATTATGAATGTGTTTAATCACTGAGTTTTTTCAATTATAAAAAAAATATTTAGAATTCTAGGTTTGAATTCTATGTCTACCTAATAACATTACATGAATCATTCGCTCGACCAACCCTCTCCCTATCACCTAAGTTATTCTATGGATGATGTGCTTTGTTCACAATTAAGATCGAAAAAATTGATGAATTTTTAGGTACAGTCATGAGAATGGAAGTTGTTAATTTCTTTCATTTTATATAATATGTCAAACATGGCCATATAGAAAGTGACAAATATGTTCATATTAAGTACTACTCCAAGTACAACCAAACATAATTAATTAAACTACTCGGAGCTACTAATTACACAATATACGGAGTATATTTTTAGCCTTACGAGGAGCTAAAATACAAATAGTTGATGCCATATTTATATTGAAAACCCTGTCAATTAAATATTTTTATGCATTTCTCCAAGTTGTTCGTTACCTGGCCTTGAGCCTATAAAGTAGAATAAAAATTTTTATAAAAGGAAAATTTTAAAAAATCCCTTTTGCCAAGAAGGATGTCTGTCATAAACAACAATATAATGGCTTTGGTGAGTTGTTTTTTGGACATTACTAGTTTATAAATCCCCTTTCTTAATCACTCCTTCCGTTTTTTTATAGTTGTCGTTTTAGCCAAAAAAAAATATTTTTTTATAATTGTCATTTTAACATAAGAAATACTCCCTCCTTTTTTTATAGTGGTTGTTTTAGCCAAATTTTTTTTGTTTTTTTATAGTTGTCGTTTTAGTATAATAAATTATTTTTTTACATTTTCAATATACTTTTTGAATACTTTTTCTCTTAAAATAAACAACCAACCAATGATATTATTTAAATTGATTGTCATTCTATATTTCCAATGCACCTTTTGACTAATTTTTCTTTTTCTTAATTTATGTGTAAAATGCTAAAACGACAACTAAAAAAAATGAAGGGAGTAGTATTTTTACATTTTCAATGAACTTTTTGACTATTTTTTTTCTTGAAATAAATAACCAAACAATGATATTGTTTTAATTGATTGTCATTCTACATTTTCAATATACTTTTTGATTAATTTTTTTTTTAATCTATGTGCAAATTGTTAAGACGATAACTAAAAAAAAACGGAGGGAGTATTATACACTAAACTTATTTCTCCAAGATGTTCGTTATCTTAATGTATGGATTAGCGTGAGGCATCATGGGCAACGGAGTTTTAAAAACAATACAGTGTTACGGTACTCATCATAATATAATATGCGGAGTTCCATAATATTTTCTTCATGTGGGTATAATATGGAGTGCAAGATATCTTATTTTTTCAATTTTTTTTTTTTTTTACCTTAGATTGGTCTTTAAAAAAATGCTTTCATTCTATTATTTTTAATAGATTTTTATTTTCTAATTATAAGTAAAAGAACGTTTAAAATTTTATTTTGCCGATTGAAATTATCTTATACTCCGTCCATATCATTTTATCATTAAAAGATTATCTAATTTTGAATTTTGATGATTGAATTTTTAAAACTTAAATTCAAATATTTTCATCTATATTGTATAATAATATTTTGTAAAAAGATAAATGAAAATATAATATTTCCATCCTACTTTATATTACGTGATAGGTCTACTATAATAAAAATATCTTCCCTCCGTCTTAAAATATATAATCATTTAAAAAAAATATTTTTTCACAATTGTTGATTGTTTGTATTTTTAATATATCTTTTTACAATCTCAATGTAGTTTTTTATATTTTCAATATAGATTTTTACAATCATAATGTAGATTTTCACTATACCTTAATAAAATAATTTTCATCTAAACAATCATCTATTTTGAAAATGAGGGAATAGTATTCCATCCTACTTTTATATGACAAATAAAAATATGTTGGAGGAATTACTAATTTAATGATATATACAATTACCTCCATTTCAAATTAATTGAATTTCTCACTTTTCGATATACAACTTTAATCATTAATTACTTTTTATGTACATCTGAAAAATTACAAAAAACTAATATTATGAAAATATTTTTAAAACCAAATTGAATGATATCAATTTTATATTTTTCGAATTAGTGAAAAAATAATAATTTGTGGTCAAAGACTTGATACGCAATCCCAAAACGTCAATTAATTTGAAGTAATGGGAGTACTACAAGTGATCATCTAACCAAAAATTCATGTTTCAAAATAAGTGATTGTTTGTTTTTTCAATGCAACTTTATGCATTGAAATTTACAAAATTCATTATCATCATTTCTTATCTTTTATTTTTATTGGTTAATAATTTACATCACATTGAAAATTATGAAACTTTATTACTTTTTTTATTGATTTCATAACTCCTTAATAAATTACTTTTTCGACTGTATTTATCATTTATTTGTAATATTGTAATATAAAATTGGACATATGACAAAGCTGAATAGGTACGAATTAGAGTCAGAAATTAGTGTCTGTACCCAGTTGACCTGCTTAGTTAGCTACCAACCTAATACAAAGTACCATACATGAGAGATACTCCATAATCATCACTTCATTATATAATCACCACATGGGAGTCTTAAAACTTCATTTAATAAATAAACCCCACTCTGGCTAAAATGACAGTATTTCATTGTTTCGTTTGTAGTGAATTGGCTATGTCAATTATCTTTAACTAGTTATATGTACGCTTTACCTCATAAGTAAATTATTTTATTATTTTATAATAAAATTATAATGAAAAAAAAAATAAAATAAATTCAAAAAAAAAACTAAAAAGAAATAAGATGAAAAAGTTAACATAAGAAATAAAGATAAGACAAACAACTTTTTTATTTTCTTCTCGTGATAATTATTATGATTATTACGTAGTAGATAATATTTATAGTAATAGTTTATTAATTTATCATGCGTTTGCTACACCACGAAGAAGTTATTATGAACAAATTAAAATTAAAAAAAAATTATTAGCCGATAAAATGTGAATATACACTGCTTCACTTTCAGAATCGCTAATCCACCCTCAGACATTATATATAAGATAGATATCTAGCAATTCATTGTGAGACTTTTATTGATTGCTATTCATTGACGCTCAAACTTTGGTTGTTCCATTATAATTACAGGTGTTATCGAGCCAATTCCTATTAGGGATTAAAAATTAGGTGGACACGAAAATGAATTCAATACGATATCAGGGTGAAGTTTATTTCCAAAATAAAAGTGTACAAGACACTCTTTTATATATCTTGTACTCTCTTTTGCCTTATATACTTTTTTTTTGACTCGGAATACCATTCGAGCACGAGTTAGAAAGTCTACTCGAAATAAAATAAAATATATTCTCATAGTGCCCGTGATAGGCCGCACTTTCTATCGACCATTAATGGTTCTCACTCAAAAGCAGCGCAGAGAAAGCCTTTTTTGTCTCTTCTAACAAGCATCGGCCGACACCGTCCCAATCTCCTCGACCGAGGCTCTGAAGTTTTCTCTATAAATATCATTTGGAGGTAAAGCTAAATATATAACAAGTCTATATTCTCCTCCTCCGATGAATACTAACTTTATTATCTGGAAATGGGATCGCGATCGACTTCGCTCACGCTTGCAGACTTGAGCATCTCGAGACCCTGAGTAATTGAATCCAACTTGCCCCGTAAACGCGAGTCACAAGAGCGCACTCCGTGAGTGCCTCTAGAGGCGGTGATTATAGAACTTACACCATCGTCCGTCGCCAATCCATCCAAGAACCTTCAAAGATCCGTGACGAACACTCTAAAAGAGGCGAGATTCCGACATTCCGGGCCCCGCCTAACCTGGAACTAGAAAATTTGGGATGCTGGTAGAAAGTGGCGCGAATTTCGCATGTATCAAAGAAGGGCACGCTGCACTTTCCACATCAATTGGCGCCACCGCGGGAACCCATAATCCCTCTTTTTACAAATATATCGCACTACGCGAAATGATTCAACGAGGATGTCGAAATGACGCTGCCAAAGGGACACCGGAAGAAAGCAAAAGTTCCTGGCTGACCACCACCGCTCTGATAACGAGTCAAGTCACAACAACCATGCCCCCGGAGACAACGGGGCAGGACTAGTTATTTATCAGATGACGGAGATTCTAGTGATTCACATACTAGACGATCGAACCACCGATCTGGTTATGATTTAACCACTGACAATACCCGAAAGGTCCCTATTAGTGGAAAACCCATCACAAAGAGTGGAAAACCGACTCAGACTCCTCGAAAGGTCCCCCTATCAAGGAGTATCCATGCCATCACATGGATAAACAACCATGAGAAGATCAATATCATCAGAAGCCAAGCTTTTGACCGGAGCCTCGACCAGTACGGCCTACGGGCGTAGTGAGTAACGCCGAATTCAAAACAAAGTACGGCCTAGATCACTTAAAGGCATTACTCGGTCGAGGCCCAAATTAAACACAACACTTTTTCTACCTGCTTTTCAAGTCGCTTAAGGAAGGCTATGTTACGGGAGATTTCTCACCAAGAAAGGAGCTGGGGAGATTTCAGACCGTGAGAAGCGTAAGGCATAAATTGTCGAGCACCGCGAGGCACCTCTCAAGACGCCCTAAGCAAGAGATGGTGGAGGCTCGTGCCCTCGCTACGGCGTCCAAGGAGCATCCAAGGATAACGACCCCAAAGAAAAGGAAAATGAAAAACATGGTGAACCCCATGAAGAGTTGGAGTTGGTTCCTTTCAAAGAGGATTATGAGTCGAACACTTTCAAAGTAGGCACGAAGTTGTCTCTGCTTCATCGCAAAGAGTTGATATACTTAGTCCGAGAATTCGAGGAAGTCTTCTTCGGGGACCCGAGGATACGCCTCGTGTAGACGCCGACCGCATTTCACCGCTATATGCGGACTCATCTTTCTGCACTCATCAAACAAAAAGAAGAAAACTTCTCGCCGATGCCATTCGAGAACCTGGCCCGGAGCGATAACCAATGCCGTCACGGTGAAGAATCCAATAATGTCGGGAGAACGCGGCACCGACTTTACCAATCCTAAACAAGGCTCGGCCTCGGCGATTATTACTCCGTTACATTGCTTAGAAGGTCAGTCGATGGTAGTTCCCCGACGCAAAATCTTTGATTTCCGGATGCCTCTGGGGATATCATCAAATACTCTTCGCATGAACACATCAAAAGAAAATAACATTTATAATGTAGGACGGACTTTATCGGTTGAAAGGATGTCGCTTGGGTTGAAGAATGCAAGAGCTACTTATCAAAGGATGATTTAATCGGTGTTTAAAGACCGACAGAAACATGGAGATATAAGCATGGATGATATGTTTGTTAAGAGTCGGGCGTACGCAGATCACTGACTAATTTATCTCCGGAAGTATTAAGATCATCCTGGTCTCATGTAAGATGCACTTTGAAAATGCTCCTTTGGGGTTACATCCGAAAGTTCCCGGTCACGATAAGTGTTTGGCAGGCATCAAGCGTAACCCCTCGACAAACCCAGGCTATCACGAAGACGGAGCCCAACATCTTATATGTTAAGTTCAAAGTTGACCTCAGGTTTGGGCAACACCGAGTCGATTCATCTCCAAGTCAGCGACGAAACCTCCCTGCTTTTTTTAAAAACCGGCTGCTTCTCCAAATAGCCTTTCTCTCGGGATTTTAAGAACGCAGAAGGCGTCACGAATTAAAAAGAATATCTGGGGGTCCCCCCGAAACCATCGAATCAAACCTTATAGCTGAGTTTTATGAAAGTTACAACTATACCTAGGTCAGATCCGGCGGGGCAAGTATAGTATTCGTAAGGGAAAGAAGGTTCTCAAAGACCCATCTATTATGCTCAAGTGTCTTCCATGGGGCCGAATACCTTATCCCTTAATCGACAAATTCAGATTTCAAGGGGTCATCGCTGCATGAAGCCGCAAAGCATATTTCGAGGCTCATCCATCAAAGTTATATTGCACTAACCGATTAAGAGGATAATGTCTAAAACCCCTCATGGCGGTGAAGGTCGACGACGGCGATCAACTCGGCGCAGTTTGGGTCCATGCCACTCAGAACTGTAGCGGCAATATGTCTCATGATTGCCAATGAGTATAATGGTCATGACTGGGCAGTTCAAGGTCCTCGCGAAGGAAACATGAGGAGGTCCTCGTTGGAAATTATATGTGGATGGGGCTAGTAATGAAAAAGCGGGTCCGGAGTCGGGGATCATCAAGGACCGTAAGGCGGGTTATTCGATACTATGCCCTTTGACATTTTCATTCAAAGCTACCAACAACGGTGCAGTAATACGGTGCCATGGTTACGGGCTCCAACAGCACAAAGCCTCAAGATTCGACGACTATTAGTCTGGGTGATTCGGCTGGTCATTGAACGACCGGGGAAGCACCGTTGAGTCAAGAAATGACGCACTTCGCTAAATACCACGCCTATGGCGGCTGACCTTAATGAAAAGGATTCTCGAGTATTCGCTTACCGACATCCCTCGCCTCCCAAAACGAACATGTACCTACTTGTCCGTGTTACCCACCACATACTTCTCGGAAATTTACCTCAGCGCATATATCGGGAGTAAGTCGCAGAATTTCCGGATGTAATTCCCTATTCTGGAAGAAGTCTTCCCTCGATCGGGCGGAGCTCCCCGAGCACTGGAGATGGGTATACGGCTAACTCCCTAATGATAAATCGGAGGGCCAAAAGAGTGGTTAACTGGTTACAATTCGAATGATCCAAGATGAACCTATAAACAATCTATTCTCGGTCCCCATTTTCGCTGCCTCTGAAGCCAAGATAGATCAAACTTTATGCGGTGTTACGTGGAACACTTCTCTCGGCACCATCGGAGGACAGTCTTTGGCCCTTAAAATAATGAGGGCATGATATTCTTGGCCCACGACGAAAGATGCTGTGAATATAAAGAGGTATGATGTATGTCAAACGAGAACGCACCACCCTCGACATCCAAATGATCGAAATGTTCCCCATGCTATATGCCCAATTCCTTTGCTATTGCTGGGCATCAATCTAGCCACAATTCCCCGAAACCACCGGCCTGATACAAAGATGATGTGGTCTAAGTGAATTTTTAGTTAAATGGCCGAGGATACACCTTCTCGTGAGCACGACAAATGGAGGCCATCGAGGAATTCCCGCGAAGAACATCATTATCTGCATGGGATTCCCAAGATTTTGTCTCGGGATTACGCCTCGATTCAAGCTCGAATTAACATTGTTTTGCTCCCGCTATACCTACGATAATGTAAGTGTCGAGGTAATGAATCAACTATATCTATGAATCAAGAAGTACCCCTCACAATGGGTCGCTATAAAGAGTCGGATAAAATTTATGGTCTTATCGGACAACTCCTCCAACTCAACACGGAAACCCCTCGCCTTTGGTTTATAGGACGCAGGTTGTTCTACCTATCAAGCGCGCCTACTCTGAAGATTAATAAATCGCTACCATGAAAGTTAAGAATGATGAACGCTGTAGGGAAAATCTTGACTTCATCGATGGCGGCGGATCGAGCATCGACAAAATGCAAAGCAAAAAAGGTTTACATCCCAAATTTATAACCTACGTACAATTCAACCGGCAGATCTTTGTTTTGAGAGCGTTGCAGAGTCAAACCCGCGATTCGAATAAACTCAACTCCTGCTGGAAGCCCTTATGTGGTCCGAATGGCGTAGGACTGGGAATTTGGCGAGTTCTAGGAACTCTTAGGAAAGCCCATCAACCACATGGCATAGGATTTGTCTCAAAAATACAGTGTCTGAGGACCAGTGGGAAATTTTGACCTTTGTAAAGTCAGCAATCCCCAACGCCCGAGGATATTAATCTACTTTTGATCTATGAATGAAAATTTATGTATTAAATAGTTCTCAAACTATTTCCCCTCGCATAAGCCGAGGAAGATCTTAAAAATGACCAAGTCATTTCAGATTAATTAAATAGATCTCAAACTATTTCCCCTCGCATAAGCCGAGGAAGATCTTAAAAATGACCAAGTCATTTCAGATTAATTAAATAGTTCTCAAACTATTTCCCCTCGCATAAGTCGAGGAAGATCTTAAAATGATTATCAAATAGTTCCTAAACTATTTCCCTTCGAATAAATCGAGGAAGTAGTTACAAATGACCAAGTCATTTCAAACTAAACTCAGACTCGGTGGATCGGGAGCGATCATTAAATCATATCCCTTCGATTGAATCGGTAGAGTCTTAACCGGGTTTTTTCTCGAACAATCAGAGAATTAGTTCAAAATCATACATTTTAGAAACTAAGTCAAAACTATTTAATCATGACAAACGAAGTGGTAATCAGCCGATGCTAAAATCGCATACTTCACATATCCCTCAAACTAACACTTAAAAAAGTCGTGAGGGCTTAATCAAAGAACAAGTTACTTTATGAACCTACTAAAAAGTTAGTAATCTATCACAAACCGTAGAGGCAAATCTAATTCAAAAGAATGGCCATTTAACCCAACTTACGAAGAGGCGCGGGAGACATCAAAAGAATAATACCAAGAGAGAAATTTAAGATGAAATTCTAAAGAGAGATTACAGAATTTTAAAGTTCTAACAAAGGTATTTCCATTAATAAACAAAAAGAGTTACGTATAATGGCACTACACTAATGTATTACGCCCGAGGATCATTACAAAGCTCGAAAATTAAGAGTTGTGACTAACTCAAAAAAAGACGCAAGGCCAATTACAAAAAAATCTAGGAAGACAAGTAGATGGATTTATTCAACATCATCTTCACCATCCTCGCTATCGCGCTCCTAGGCCTGCCTCACCATTAGGGATATTGTCGAAGAGGTCCACCATATAATCTTCTCCCAATCCAGAAACATATTTGTCAAAATGAGAAGTTATCCTTGGGAAGTCAGCATGGACACTCGTGCGTAACCCCCCAACTGCAGTAAGTAGTGTTCCCTTTGAGGAGCTCTCTAGGTATTCGTGGTCGGCTGAAATCCTCACATCGAGGTAGTAGAACTCGTACTCATGGCAAAACTGCATACGGTCTTCTTTCCAACCATACAACCATCTAGGCGATTCAATTCCCCGTCACGTTTATCTCTACTCTTCCGGCGAGATTGAACTCGCCCATTGAAGAGACATTGCATGTCGCCCATGGAGCAATGCAACTGAACGAAGTAATACTGAG